>BSBM01000825.1:3600000-3925000 GCA_027924585.1 Larix kaempferi
TCAAAGCTCGTAAAACAGCACCCCATTGACTCTTAGACCATTTTCATGAATTGAAACAAGAGTAAGAATAAGTTGACAGCATGGTCTGGTACTAAAACAACATTCCACGACTGCTGCAAGCATTGACAAACTCAACAGCGCATGTTGTCTTGGATAAGAAAGCTTCCAAGACTGTTAATCTCCCTATGTCCCCTCCTCATTACATACCCAGGAACATAATGACAAATCCATGTATTGGGACTTAGACAGTGCTAATCTCCCTATGTCCCCATATGAGTTTGTTGTGATATGGGGCATGGTTAGCCTATATATAGTGAGTGGCCACTGTGTTGATGGATTGATTGGGATGGGAGTTTGGGATGAGTGGGGAATGGTAATTATCATAGTATGGAAGAATCATGGTGGTCATAGATATCATTTGTATCCAATAAAGATTTTGCTCGAGTAATCGTACACATATCACTCCAATTCGACTACAGATTTTGCTGGAGTAATAGTACACGCATCACTCCAATCGATACCTTGAAAATCCAATGCCCAACATGCATGGTGCCAGCGCATTAAATGGCCTATAGCAGGATCCTGAATAATATTCGCCATAAATGATGGATTGTATCACTCCTGTGAATAATCTCATCATGCTTCAGTCCACATCATGTTTATGTCTTGTCGCCAACAAAGTCTCTGAATGTTTTAGATTCTCTTTATCCTTGAATTAGATCATCTCCGTTGTAGGAGTAATAAAAGACTACACTTTTATTGGAGATTCGACTTCTATACATAGAAACAGTAGACTCATCCCCTGCAACCGCAAAAACAATCAGTCATTATTCCTCAAACATGGGAATTTCGATTTGTAATCCCTGTTTTATGGGAAGTCTATCTTTTTTAACTATTTTTGTAATGAATGTTGATTTTCACTTCAGATTATTTATGAACACTATTTAATTTTTGCAATCAATAATCCATACATTGATCTACAGTTTGGATTTGTCTTTACTTATGATCTGTGTGTCTTTTATGTTTTAAGTGGATTTATTTAATTAAAACATTTATCTATTTATGTAAATGATTAACATAAATTAATAAATTCATGTTAATTATTCAATTAGCATTCCATCTACAGGGTAATCTTGCATGTGCCTAATCCTTAAAACTATTATCAGTGAATTTTCATTTGTTGATTGTGTTGTGGTTAAACCCACATTAGTAACCTCGCTATACTCAATGTTCCAAATCAAATAAAAAATAGTAACCTCGCTATACTCAATGTGCCAAATCCAATATGCCACGTGTGTCAATATGATCATTCCATGTGTCACCCTAGGATACTAGATATCAACCTTTTAAGAACAAAATTTATAGAGGTTTTGCTTTCAAGACTTTGCTGGCAAGTTGAAATATTCTCAGAGAAAGAGCGGCCACTCTTTCTCTAAGGTGTTCTATTGTTATAATTCCCTCCTAAATGAAGGATCGGCCGACCCTTCTTATTCTCAATATTATTTTCATAATAGTTCGACACTGCAAGAAGGGTCAATTGATCCTTCTTGTATTATCTATTATGGCTATAGTTGAATTGATGGATAAAGGTTTTTACAATTAACTACGAAAAGAAGGGGCGGCAGATCCTTCTTGCCGTAAAAGGAAAGTCGGGACAAACCATTTTTATATGATATAACTTCCAAGGTGTTATATTTTTACAATTCCCTCATAATTGAAGGGTCGGCCGACCCTTCTTATTCCCCGTATTATTTTCATATTAGTTGGACACTGGAAGAAGGGTCAATCGACCCTTCTTATTACCAATATTCTTTTCATAATATTTCGACACTGCAAGAAGGGTTGGTCGACCCTTCTTGTGTTCTATATTATGGATATAGATGAATTATTGGATAAAGGTTTTCACAATTAACAATGAAAAGAAGGGGCGGCCGATCCTTCTTATTGGAAAATGGAAGTCGGGAGAAACCATTTTTATATGTTAAAAATTTCCAAGGTGTTCTATTTTTAAAATTGCCTCATAATTGAAAGGTCGACCAACCCTTCATATTCCCAATATTATTTTCATAATAGTTCGACATTACAAGAAGGGGCAGTCGACCCTTCTTGTGTTCTCCCTTATGGATATATCTGAATTGTTGGATAAATGTTTTCCCAATTAACTACGAAAAGAAGGGGAGGCCGATCCTTCTTGTCAGAAAACAGAAGTTGCGACAAACCATTTTTATATGTTATAACTTAGCTGATTGAATGGCTATTCAAACAATGAGTGAATATTTTAGACATTGGACTTTTCACCTTAAAATTTTGAGCATTTAAAAATGAAAATTGCACTTTTCAAATAAAAAATTGCATTTTTTTATTTGAAATTCACACTTTTTAAATGAGAAATTGCATTTTTTTATTTAAAATTCGCACTTTTCAAAGCACAATTTTCATTTTTTGATTTGAAATTCACACTTTTGAAATCAAAATTTGCATTTCTTGATTTGAAATTCACACTTTTAAGGTTGATTTGAAATTGAAATTTTCCCTTGAAATTTTCTTACATTTTTTAGGGTTTTTGTGAGTTGCAGAAAGCACTAAGTTTTTCCAAACATCAGGTTCTTTCCGTAACCCGCAATCTGCAATCTGCAATGCAGATTGCGGAATCTTGGTTTTCGGTTTTGAAACATTTTCTTTCTGCAACCCGCAATCCTCAATTCAGATTGTGGATGCAAAAATATTCTTCAATAATTGTGGTCGTTTACATCCGTAACCTGTAACCCGCAATTGCGGATTGCAGGAAAAGTCATAAAATAGTTTTGCACTTTGTGTTTCCGCAACCCGCAACCCGCAATTGAGGACTGTGGATTGCGGAAAGAATATATATATATATGAAATAAAACCCCCCAACCCTTCTTTTCCTTCCCACAAGTTTAAGTTTTAACCCTCGATTTGTCTTGATCCTACGGATGAGATTACACTGGGTGATTTAAATGAAGTTTAGCTTGTCCGTTTTCCCCTCTACTATTTTTAAAAATTGCAATTAGGCTCCTAAATGTGATTTTCACCTTCGGCCAAATTTGAATTCATAGTCATTGATCCGACTAATCCATAATGATAAGTTGTTTAGATTTGACATCAAATCATACGTGATATAATTAAAATTGTACTCCATCTTAATCCAAATTTTTTTGACGCATGCTATATGTTATTTCGTTACAGATGTGATAATTGCATTTCTTAGACCAGAAGGTTTTAATCATGGCAATTCATTACAGTTAACCATTATGGGATCTTTATTGCTCTTCTTAAACACAAAGACCAATATGGGCAATTTGTTGGTCGTCATATTCCATAGAAAAAGTCTTGTTACTCAATTTCTAGAGATTTCCTCCTAACAATTACATACTGTGAACAAGATGTAGAAAGAACTTAATAAATTCATCCATACTATTTCTGCAAATGATTAACATAAATTAATAAATTCATGTTAATTTTTCAATTAGCATTCTAGCTACAGGGTAATCTTGCATGTGCCTAATCCTTAAAACTACTATCAGTTAATTTTCATTTCCTGATTGTGTTGTAGTTAAACCTGCATTAGTAACCTCGCTATACTCAATGTGCCAAATCAAATAATAATTAGTAACCTCACTATACTCAATGTGCCAAATCAAATAAAAATTAGTAACCTCGCTATACTCAATGTGCCAAATCAAATAAAAATTTTCATAAACTCGTATCGTCGTCAAAAACTCGCATCATCTTGAATGTTCACGGTATTTTTAACTTTGTTTGAATTTCTATGCAGCAACTACTAATATGGATGTATGTTTCTACTATGATATAAACAAACAAAAAAACACCAACTACATGGGAGAAACAACCCCTGATCACTAGAGAGCATAACAGCAATACAGTCAAATATAAGGCAAGTCCCGAAAATGGCCTTGAGCATTTTCTTCCAAAGCATTCGTGGTAGCATCAGGAATACGGAGGCCCATGGATTGCAGCAATAAGTCCATCTTCTGGTTCAGCTCCCTGGTTTCGTCTTGAAGCGATTTCTGCACTGGATCCTCTTTTTTCATACGGTCCATAAGAGTATACCCCACCAATTTTTTCATTACCCAGTAAAGGGCAATAGTTCGCTCGTATAGGGTTAAACGGACAGCAGTGTTCCCCGGGTCCATGGTCGGATTTTCCAGCTCCTGGATTTCCTCCTACATAGTATCTTTACCAAGATGTTATTCCGACGCAGTCATGGTACCATCAGGAATATGGAGGCCCATGTATTGCAGCAAGAAGTCCATCTTCCGGTTCATCTCCCTGGTTTCGTCTTGAAGCTTGTTCTGCACTGGATCCTCTTTTGCATATGGTCTATAAGAGCATACCCCACTAAGTTTTTCACTAACCAGTAATGGTAAATGGTTCGCTCGTACTAGGTTAAATGGCTAGTAGTGCTCCTGGGGTCCTCGACCCAATTTTCTAGCTTCTAGCTTTCCTCCTGCAGGATACCTTTACCAAGATTTTTCCAAAGCTCCCGCTCCACACCTTGGATTTCCTTCTGCACTTCAAATGATAGGTCCAGTTGAAAAATCCTACATTGCCTCCAAACTATCCTATGAGAAAAAGAGACTCTACGACTATCCAAATGGATATGTTCCCTATTGAGCCTCTTCCTCTTCACCTCTTCCTCCTAATGATGGTCATCCATAATGCTCGTCGAAGTGAAGTTGACTTGTACAATTACGTTCTAGTTCCTCGTCAATGTCACGAAAAGGGATGCAATTTAAAATTTTATGTACCTGTCAATTAAAAATTTGATGACGGTAACATGTTTTTAGTGCCTGTCATTTTACGTTTTATGTAACAATAGTCAAACAATTCGTGTGTGCAAATGATCATTCCAAGAAATGCTGAATCTTTAATATCACAATAATGACACAACATTCTAATAATTTGGGGCTTGGGATGGAGCCATGGTGGGATTGTTAATATCCTTGACATCATAATAAATATGTAGCGGTAAGGCATGGCATTAATAGAAAGGTTGCCCAATCATCCCATCTTCCCAGCAAATAAGAAAATACAATAACTTAATCAATAACTAGCAATTTGAGCATGCGTTGGCAGAGATCTCTTCTTTTTAAAAGCAATGAAATTACTTAAATTAATGTATGGAGCATTCTCATGAAAACAAGCCTTTCTTTCAAAAATCAATGAAGGAACAATAATCAATAAACAATATGAAAAATATAGTTCATCCTATCCCTTAGAATATTACAGCAGTTAAACACAAAGCTCGATCCCACAGGTGGTCACCATATATATATATATATATATATATAAGATAACAATGATAAAAATGGGTATATCAGCCTCGAGAGGCTCTGTCTGTGGCATCGTCATGGTAATTTCAATTCAAGCAATGATCCCATACCTTTATGGGTAAATAAATAAACTATATGGAGGGTTTCAGTTCAAGCAATGATCCCATACACTAAAATAAAGTGCATCTATGGTAACAAGCAATTACTACTTTTCAAAATCATCAAAATAAAACCCCTAATCCATACGAAACTTGAAAAAATTCGACATACCTCAAGCAAGCCAGTATTTTTTATTTAAATCAAATTTGGTACAAAATGCCACACTACACTCAAGCCACAAATGAATCTAAGAAGCACACTGCACTCAAGTCACAAGCGCATCAAACAAGCATAAATCTGATGAAAATTTCCAATTCATTAAACCATGTAAATATTCCTAATCTTAATTACTAAACTTGTGAATTGCAAGAAGTACCAAACTAGTAATTTTACTAGTATTTGTTTACGACGGATAAGTGAGTTTGGTGGACGTCAATTTGACGGGTTTAAATATGCATGCCTATAGACATGGGTAAATTCCAAGCAGACCTTTCAAATACATTCCAATGAACCAAATACATTCTACACATCGTCAATTTCCAAGCCTAAGTCTCACGAACTGCTAGATAATTGTACAATCACTCAACAAAATCTACAGATATGATATCTTACTCAAGCAAAATCTACATAGATAATATCCCACCATACTGTGATAATTACCGTTCCCCATCCGTCCCATCCATCTTCATTACTAATTTTGGAAAATTAAATATTTATAAGTTTTAAATCCGTAATAAAAAATTAGTAACATTGTTATACTCAATGTGCCAAATCAAATAAAAAATTAGTAACCTCGCTATACTCAATGTGCCAAATCAAATAAAAATTAGTAACCTCGCTATACTCAATGTGCCAAATCAAATAAAAATTAGTAACCTCGCTATACTCAATGTTCCAAGTCAAATAAAAATTAGTAACCTTGTTATACTCAATGTGCCAAATCAAATAAAAATTAATAACCTCGCTATACTCAATGTGCTAAATCAAATAATCCACATGTCACAATATGATCGTTCCACATGTCAGCATAGGATACTAGATATCAATATTTTAACAACAAAATTTATAGATGTTTTGCTTTAAAGACTTTGCTAGTAAGTAGAACAATTCTCAGAGAAAGAGCGGCCGCTTTTTCTCCAAGGTGTTCTATTGTTACAATCCCCTCCTAAATTAAGGGTAGGCCGACCCTTCTTATTCCTAATATCATTTTCATAATAGTTCAACACTGCAAGAAGGGTCGGTCAATCCTTCTTGTATTCTCCATTATGGATATAATTGAATTGATGGATAAAGGTTTTGACAATTAACTATGAAAAGAAGGAGCGGTCGATCCTTCTTGTCGTAAAATGGAAGTCTAGACAAACCATTTTTATATGATATAACTTCCAAGGTGTTCTATTTTTACAATTTCCTCATAATTGAAGGGTCGGTAAACCCTTCTTATTCCCCATATTATTTTCATAATAGTTCGACACTGCAAGAAGGGTCGGTCGACCCTTCTTATTACCAATATTCTTTTCATAATATTTTGGCACTGCAAGAAGGGTCGGTCGATCCTTCTTATGTTCTCCATTATGGATATAGCTAAATTGTTGGATAAAGGTTTTCACAATTAACTACGGAAAGAAGGGGTAGCCAATCCTTGTTGTCAGAAAATGGAAGTCGAGAAAAACTATGTTTATATGTTATAAGTTCCAAGGTGTTCTATTTTAACAATTCCCTCGAAATTGAAGGGTCGACCGATCCTTCTTATTCCCAATATTATTTTCATAATAGTTCAACACTGCAAGAAGGGTCGGTCGATCCTTCTTGTGTTCTCCATTATGGATATAGCTGAATTGCTGGATAAATGTTTTCACAACTAACTACGAAAAGAAGGGGCAAACGATCCTTCTTGTCAGAAAACAGAAGTCGGGACAAACCATTTTTATATGTTGAAACTAAGTTGATTGACTTGTTATTTAAACAATGAGTGAATATTTTAGACATTGAACTTTTCACCTCAAAATTTAAACATTTAGAAATGAAAATTGCAATTTTTTTATTTGAAATTCACACTTTTCAAATCAGAAATTGCGTTTTTTTATTTTAAAATCACACTTTTCAAATCAAAATTTTCATTTTTTTAATTTGAAATTCACACTTTTCAAATCAAAATTTGCATTTTTTTATTTGAAATTCACACTTTTCAAACAAAATTTGCATTTTTTTATTTGAAATTAACACATTTTGAATTGAAATTCATAGTTTTATAACAAAAAAATGCAATTTTAAGGTTCATAAGTAGTCAAAAAACACACTATTCAAATAGAAAAAACACACTTTTCAAATCCAATATTGTCACTTTCAGAACCCGTTTTTGCACTTCAGAAAGGTTGAAATTGACACTTTCAAAGTCTAAATTCACACTTTCTTAGTCCAAAATTTGCCTAATGTGTCCAAATTTAATGAAATTGGCGTTATATTTGAAGAATCTGAAGTACCCAAGATCCGGGATGCAGTAATAGAAGAATGCCATGTTCAAGGAATACCAGTTGATCATGAAGAATTATGTTTGGGATGTGGTCCCAAGACCAGAAGGGAAGGTCGTTGTGACTTCCAAGTGAATCTATAAGATCAAGCATGCTGCAGATGGTAGCATAGAGAAATACAAGGCAAGATTTGTAGCTCGTGGCTTCTCCCAGAAAGAAGGGATAGATTATGAAGAGACATTTTCACTTGTAGCCAAATACACTTCCATCAGAACAGTACTTTCTATTGCTGCAGTGATGAAGTGGAAGATACACCATATGGATGTCAAGACAACTCTCTTGAATGGTGTAGTCAAAGAGGAAGTGTATGTGGAGCAGACACTCGATTTTGAGACACATAACAGGGATTCATATGTGTGCAGATTGAAAAAATCCTTTTATGGATTGAAGCAAGCACCTAGGACATGGTACGATAGGATAGATAGCTTACTATCCAGTTTGGGATTTACTAAGAGTAAAGCAGATTCCAACCTTTACTACAAGGTTGAGGAAGGAAATCCAGTGATACTCATATTATATGTGGATGACCTATTTGTGACAAGTGAGGATAGATTGATTGCCGACACGAAGAGGAATCTTGCTGTCGAGATCAAGATGAAGGACTTAGGTATGATGCATTACTTTCTAGGTATAGAGGTGTGGCAGAGTGCAGATGGAATCTTCCTTGGACAAGGGAAGTATGCAGTAGAGATCCTGAAGTGGTTCAGGATGATGGACTACAAGGCCATGGCCACACCTGTGGCATTGAACCTGAAGCTATTGAGTGATGCTTCATCAGAGTTGGTTGATGCCATGATGTATCGTCATATGATTGGGTCCTTGATGTACCTGACGAACACAAGACCAGATATTTTCTTTGCGGTGAACACCTTGAACTAGTTTCTAAAAGATCCTAGACATGTTCACCTGATTGCTGTAAAGCATATTCTGAGGTACCTGAAGGGTACAATTGATTATGGGATCAAGTATGATGTGAATCAAAAGTTTAACCTGGAGGGTTATGTTGATTCAGATTGGGCAGGCAGTGCTACATATAGGAAGATCACTTCGGGGTGTTGCTTCAGTATGGGATCAGGTGTGATTTCATGGTTTAGCAGGAAGCAATCCTGTGTATCACTAAGTACAACCGAAGCGGAGTATGTTGCAGTTTGTTCGGCTAGTTGTGAGGCAGCATGGTTGAGGAATCTATTGTCTAAATTATTTGATCTCCCGTTGGATGCTACTTGTATCTTCTGTGACAACCAGAATTGTGTGAAGTTGTCTGAGAACCATGTGTTCCATGACAGGTCGAAGCACATTGAGATCAAATATCACTATATCAAGGATATGGTGCACAGAGGAGAAATGAAGCTCATGTATGTTGCGATGAATGAGCAGATTGCAGATGTGTTGACTAAACCACTAGCTAAAGTGAAGTTTGAGTACTTCAGAGAGAGGCTTGGTTTTCTTCATATAGAAGATACTTCAAGGAAGAAGTGATGGGACACATTTGCAGTAGCCATTCCAAACATGCTGGAAGGAGGATCCTTCCCATGGCCGTGGATGTAAGCGCTATGTGCTGAGCATCAGGACGATGCTCCAGATGATATGCATCAAGACGATGTTGTGACGATGATCAAGATGATCATGCGATGATGATACGCATCAGGACGATGCTATGACAATGATCAACATGATCATATGTGATTATATGCATCAGATGGATGCATTACATGCTCAGTTGGATCATGTGTGATGAGTCTGGAAGATGCATATGCACATGGGATTTTTCGACATGGTTGTAGATGTGTTCTCCCATGGTCGTAACGTAATTGTCAAGATTTTTCGACGCGGTGTAGATGTGTTCTCCCATGGTCGTGATGTAAGTGCTAAAGCTTTTTCGACACGGTGTAGATGTGTTCTCCCATGGTCATGATGTAATTGTTGAAGCTTTTCCGACACAATGTAGATGTGTTCTCCCATGGTCGTGATGTAATTGTTGAGCCATTCTCACATGGTGTAGATGTGTTCTACCATGGTGCAGATGTAAGGGATGGATCCATTCTCACATGGTGTAGATGTGTTCTCCCATGGTGTAGATGTAAGGGTTGAAGCCATTTCTCACATGGTGGTAGATGTGTTCTCCCATGGTGAAAAATTAAGGGATGGAGCCTTCCCCGAATTGTGGTAGATGTGTTCTCCCATGTCGGTGGTGTAAGTGTTGTATGATGTTCATCTGGGATGTGCACCATGGACGATGAGATGATATGATCAGTATGATCATGAGTATCAAGATGATACTCCATGGCCCTGGACAGGTTGTCCAGTTGCATGTAAAAGATCCTGGGAGATCTGATAGATTGAGCAGTGGGCTCGTAAAAGTCTTGGGATTCTCTTTCGAGGTTTTGTTGACACACATAATTAGTCCTGAGTATTCCACAGGATGGCCAGAGATGATGAAGACCTATAGGAGACTAGGCCTACAACCAACATGAAAAAGGGTTGGCTCTATAGAACTTCCTATGATGAGAATAATTGAGAGATGGCCCAGTGATAGAGATGACAAGTATAGCAACAGTGACGATGATGCTCCGTGATCCAGTGATGATGATCCAACTCCAAAATTGAAGACTTGTGGCAATATGTATTGATGACTTGTGTCTAGAGAATACTTCCCTAGTTAAGAGGGAGTGTTGATGTATTTGTAACTACGTAATATATTCTTCTATGTATTAAACTTATACGTTGTTGTACTTATGATGGAGATGTATTATTCCTCCATTCAGAAGTGTCGTCATTTGTATTTGTAAGTGTCGCAAGTGTCGCAAGTGTCGCAACTTATAGTTGATGGGTTATTAGACCACCAGTGTGGGGTCGGCCCTGCTTATGTCATGCGAGTGGGTTATTAGACTTCCTTAGGAGGTTGGCCTAGCTATATTTAAAGGTAGGTTAAGTTGTGTATAAATAGAGAGTGAGTGTGTCTCATTCTATTCATTCACTCAGTCATCCAACTCGCATTAGTTGAGAGAGGAGTGCGCACAAGTGGAGGAGGAGTAGCTGTTGGAGTTATCTATATTGGGTTTGATCATTGTGATCTTGTATTGTGGCTTATTCTATCTCTGAGGAAGTTGCGGGGTTTTTCACCTTCTTGGTTTTCCCTGAGGAAACTCTATGTCTCTTGTGTTTATGATTGTTATGTTGTGCTTGTTATTCTCTTAGTAGGATCCTAGATAATGTTTGAATGAAATTATCAAAAATTCAACAGGGGTTTCTTTCAATATACAGTAATGCCATTTGGTCTAAAAAATACCCCAACAATATTTTCACAATTAGTTGTCTCCACATTCAAGGATTTCATTCACAAATTCCTTACAATATATGGATGATTGGACTATGTATGGACTAGTAAAGGGTCATGTTGCAAACCTAAGGTCGATGCTCGAGAGATGTAGGAAACATTAGATTTCGTTAAAATTGAAGAAATGCATCTTCTGCACTCCATTTGACATTATGTTAGGACACATTTGTATGCAAGGAGGGGATTCCAGTGGACCCAACGAAGATTGCAATTATTGTCGACTTACCACCTCCAAAGACAGCAAAGCAGTTAAGGGCGACATTAGGGCTTAGGGTATTACAAAAATTTTATCAGAAGGTATGCGGTGATCACAACACCCATGGAGAAACTGTTGAAGAAGGATGTGAAGTTTGAATGGAATGAATAGTGCAAGAAGAGCCTCGATATACTAAAAGCAAAGATGGTTGCAGCACCGATACTAGATTTTCCTGATTGGACAAAGGAATTCCATGTTCATGTGGGCGCATCATCAGTCACACTAGGGGTAGAATTAGATCAACCAGGAGAAGGGGCGATTGATCATCCAATTGCATTCGCCAAAAGGAAGTTGTCCACCGCGGAAAAAAACTACACGACGACCGAAAGGGAAGGGATAGCAATGGTCTATACACTACAGAAATTCTGCCACTACCTACAAGGAGGCCATTTCAAGATGTTTACTGACCACTCGGCCCTAAAATATTTGGTCAAAAATCCTGCGTTGGGGGGGGGGATTTGTCGATGGTTGTTGTTATTTCAAGAATTTGACTTTGAGATTATTGTGAAATCCAAACGACTGAATCCAGGTCCTGATCACCTGTCACGAATCGAGTCAGGAGAGGAACCCAGAAGCATCGACGAGGGCTTACCATATGTCCAGTTATTTCGAATTGGGATGGTTGATGACCATTATGAGCAGATCATCCAGTTCTTGACTACAAGACGTGCACCAAAAGGATTGAATGCCAACCAGAAAAATCAGTTAGTGGTGCGGGTTGCCGACTTTCAACTAATTGCAGGACAACTTTACAAAATGGGGCCAGACGAGATCCTTCATCGATACATTCTTCCACATGAGCAAGAGAGGATACTAGTAGAAACTCACAATGGGATTGCAGGAGGACACTATGGAGGATGTGCCACTGCTAGGAAGATACTTAGAGCTGGACTATGGTAGCCGACAATGCATGGAGATACTATAGACTATGCCATGAGCTGCAATGTGTGCCAAAGAAAAGGAAAACCATCGCGAAGGGATGAAATGACGCTAGTACCTCAGCTGATGCTACAAGCTTTAGACAAATGGGTGATTGACATTGTAGGACCGATAAACCCACAAGGAAAAAGGATAGGGTCATGATATATAATCATCGTGACTAGTTATTTTGTGCATTGGGCTGAAGATGCACCAGCAAAAGACTTCATAGAAGCAACAACAGTAAGATTCCTCTTTGACAATGTGGTCACAAGGTTTGGGTGTCCAAAGATACTGATGAGCGATCAGGGTACTCACTTCGTCAACCAAATGATCAAGGAAATGATAGAAGTATTCCAAATTCAGCATCGCAAGAGTACCCCTTATCACCCACCGGAGAATGGTGCGGTGGAAGTATTTAACAAGGTATTGGACCATGCGCTAACAAAGGTACGCAACACAAACCACAACGACTAGGACTTGAATATTCCGAGAATATTATGGGCCTACAGGACAACTTGTCAACATTTGACAGTCCAAACACCATTCAAGTTAGTCTACGAACAAGAAGCGGTGATCCCAATGGAATACATTGTCCCTAGTCTCTGCATCACAGTAGCCACAGAAATGAGTGACGACTGAGCAATTGAAGAACGGTGGGCGTAGCTAGTATAGCTTGGCGAGGATAGGTTTATTGCAAAATTCCAGCAACAAGTAGAAAAGCATCTCCAGAAGGTGTGGAACAATCGACATGTGAAAGAAAAGAACTTCCAGCATGGAGATATGGTACTGCTATACGACAATAAGTTTGCAAAGCATTCATGTAAGTTGCAGATGCATTGGTTGAGTCCTTATATCATAAATTTTATCACTGATGGAGGTGCAGTACAGTTACAGAAGTTAGATTTCACACTCTTGACAAATCTAGTGAATTGAATTCGATTGAAGCCCTATCGCCATATTCAAGCACATGGCGACTGAAACAGGGTTTGCGCGGTTTAAAAAAAAAAGAAAAAAATAAGCGACGGAAGTTTAAAACATTAAAGATTTGCTGACCGCATGATGAAAAAGTGTCAGAACCCGATATTTCTGAAAAATTTAAAATTTTTTATTCATAACAATAAATGTTAACTAGATAGTATTTCTGATTTTGTTTTAATTTAAATAACTAACATAATCTGTTTAAAGACTCTGTCTTAATTAAAAACTTTGATTTCGGTGATTGTAATTAATGACTGTTTTGTTTCGAACCGCAAGGGAAGAGCTAGTCGTAGTTGACTGGCTTACTTAGCTTACGAGCTAATACATAAGTTGTCTTCCGTGTCCCAGGTACGCCGGTGAAGTAAGGATTGCTGTATATTAAACTTGGTAAGCATCAATGCTCCCTGTACTTTAAACTTAAAAGATCGACATGATATTTCTTATTCAGATAGTATCATCAGGTTTTGCGAAGATTACATTGTTTCAGTTATAATTATTGTTTTATGAATATGACTCTATGTTACTGCTGTAACTATCACTGGAACAATTTGTTTGTATCATAATTATTATCTGCATAAAGCGTTTTAGCATCATGTGACATGTTGTTAATTTAATACCGGTGATTACTGTTTTGTTCATGCATTGATAATGTGAGTTGAGAAGGTGGCGCCTCTAGCGTTGTTTCAATATATTAACCTATATATCGAAGTCCAATGTCTACTTTAGGGTTTAACTTATGTCACCTATTTGTTTACTGTTTAACGTTAATATTGGTAGAAATACGATGATAATATATAATGGCAAAAGTGTGACTCATCATATAAATGGTAAGTGACAAAGTGTTTTCATTTGAAAGTTGACCACCTCATAGTTTAAATGATTGAATAAATGGGATATACTCATGGCATTAACCTATGCCTTGGTTTCATATAAGTGTACATTATCATGATTTTGCATTAGTCATAATGTTTTCCCATATCATGGATAAGATTTATAACCAATATTGTGTTAAGGTATTATCCACCATACTAAGTTAATAGAAAACTCCATTTTTGATATTAACTATATCTCCTTCATATCATTGTAGGGATTATACGTCCCAAGTGCTTGGAATTATCGGCGATTCAGTTGTAAGGCATGCACTATATGTTTAAATGATTGTATATCATAATGTTATCTTATTCGTTTGACTTACATATGTGTAATGATTTTGGAATCGGTGAATAATGATTTGGTTTGCAATTTGAACTATATGGTCTCGACCCATATTACGTTGATATATTTGGGTGCTACGTGGTTGACTCTCCTCCATGCAGTTGGTGATATATAAGCTGTTATCAAAACCCTACCAGGTTATTGTATTTGCCTTTGGGCTCGGGTCCTAAGGATGAAACCCTCCATGTCTGAGTTTTCGTAGTGATGGCACTGTAACAGAGTGCAACGTGTTGTGGTTCTGGTCTTGTGGTTTCATTCTGTAGTAGAATAAGTCCTCGGCTCTGGTGATATAGTCTGCTACAGTTTCTTTGTTTAGGGGTCTCGTTGTTTCATTCCTTGTTTAAGTTATCAGCTATTTACAGTCCATCACTGTGCTGGTGTGGGTATGAGGCAGGGTTTTGTACCTATTTAAATCCAGAGGTGGTTGCATGTAAGGGTTTGGGGTGTGCTTCTCGACTGGTTCAACTCCAGTTTGAGGTTTTCGTCTGCAATGTTTGTCTGTCGCGGCCGTCATTGGAAGAGTTTGAGGGTGTTCCTTGCTCTTTCAACCGACGAGGGGGATGGGGTTCAGTGCTTGCTTTCACCGGTGGCTCCCAGATTATCCACGGGTTACATTGCTCAGGTAAGGAAATAACTTTATTTCCGTAATTTCTGTTTTGCAAGCAAGTGCAGGTTTACTTTATATTTACAATTCTTGGCATTGAATGTGTATTAACTTCTATCGACATTGAATGTGCAGGTCACGCGGCTCTGAAGGTGTACAGGGTTTTATCTCCAACGCTGGCTCCTCCGGGTAAGCCTGGTTATCCACGGCTGTCTCTTCCTTTGCTGGTTTTGTGGTTAGGGTTGTGTCATGGAGGAAAACTCCTGTGTAGTGAGGTCGTTTGACGACTTGATGTTCATGGTTGCAGTCATCTGTATGAGTTATTTTGTTTGAAATGAAAGGGGTTGAAACCTTGTTATGTTTATTGGAGAGCCCTTCACGGCTCAGACTGTATGAGGCCAGGGTTTCTGTTATGGTGCTCGTATTGGCTAGGCATAGGGTTCTATCCTCGCTGCATAAAATTTATACTTAATATATTACTGGGCCTATCATGGCCGTGTTTCATTTTTGTGTTTTGTTAAATTATTAGAATGTGTTTGAATGTAAGGATAAATGGGTTCTTCGGTACCTGCAATGGATGATAACTCTGTTATAGTGAAATCCTATAATTGTCTCTCTGCGTTTTTCTTCGATTTGGAGTGTTAAATAAAAGATGGTGGATGTTCCTCGACTGTGACTGTAATAGTTGAAATAGTATAGGGTTTATTCAGGCGAGTTGAGGTTCTGTTTTGTGTTCAACAAATATGTATGAACTTTGTTAACTCGACAGCGACCGGGAATGAATTATAACAATGTTTATTTTGATTCTTGTATAGTTATTAAATGAAACTGTGGGTAGAATAATATATACACAGAACTATGTGTAAAGATGCTGTAGGTTCTGTCTGCCATATAAGGCATTCTTTTATTTGTTTTCAGTCTGTCGAAGGAATAATATAAGGCTACGGCCGTGTAGGGTTTGTGGACTACCCTAAGGAAGAACATTTATACTGAATAAATATTATTACTGTGTATAATTAAGATGGTTTGTAACAGCCAATGATGGTTGCGTTCGTCGACAGTTTCTCTGTTGTGTAATATGTTTGTTTTTGTTTAAAACAACTCTGTTAATTCTATTATAATAAGCATGGCTAATGTATTATAATACTAGGTTGAAGGGGAATAATACTATACAGTTGCTAAGTGTTTGTATTTGACTCTTGTGTTAATAAATAAGATTATAAGGATGCTTGTAACAATGAAATGTTGTTACAGTCTCCTCATTTATTTAATCGATAGCTATCAAAACATATTCTGAGTATAAACAATATATTAAAATGAGTTTTTGTTTATCTTCTAACTTGATATAAGAGTAACCTGTAACTAAAATTGACTATAATATGCAATATATATATATATATACAGGTAGATTACTGGAATATCTAATGTTTAATATTTCTGTCTATTATTTAACCATTAACAGGAATTCTAGAACATGCCTAAACATGATAATTGTTAACTGTAACAGTAACAAATAGGCTCTGTATAAGATCAATACTCTATTTAAATAAAAATAGGAAATTTCTATAACATCTGCGTTCTGAAATTTATAACAAAAGGAAGTACAGAGACTGATTTACTGAAGTTGAATACAGTCAAAACATAGTTGTACTAGTCTATCTCATATGAAAATAAATTAAACCAACAACGGGAAGAGTGGCAGAACCTGTAGCTATGGTAGACAATAACAGCAATGGGAGGCTGTTCCTCCCTACCAATTCCTGGAGAGTGCCCAGACAGCACTTCTCAGGACCCCCGAGCTTGCTCTGGTCTAACTGGCTGGAATCTAAGTACGGACAATTATTCCCTCAGCCAAAACAGCTATACTGGAACCAAGTTACTGCAACTTCCTGCTTCAAAACACTTCCTTACTGTTTCCCCACTTCCTCAATGGGACTCCTGAATAGCATTCACCTGAATGTATTCTCCCTCTAGAACAATTGCTGAACCCCCAGCTCAGTTCATTGAGTAGTATTTAAAAGATTGCCTAGGTCTTAGTTGGGCTAACTGTCATTAATGAGCCACCTGCTCAGATTCCACTTTCTTGGGGAATCATGACCCCAAAATATAGGGAAGTTGCCACCTGCAACTCAGGAAGTGTTTGAGGATGCTGCCACTTGTCTTTTGTCCTTCCACCTAATTCCATCCACCAGTTAGACCAGTAACCTCTTTTAACAGCTCTCCCATGCTGTTGTCTCCATAATTTATTTATTAATAATAATTATTCAGAATTTACATTCCATTTCTGGAGACTCTGCTGAGTCATCCATTCCTACTTAGCATTAAATTTAACATAATGTTCTCAGGAATATTAAAAATAATTACATTATTTTAATAAAATTGGGGTATGTGACAAAAAGTATGCGACAAAAGTTGAAGTTTGTAGGCAGTTATCACGTGGCAGTCAAATCAGACCATAATTATAGCATTTAAGCATCAGCGGAAAGCGGCAAAGGAGGATTATGACACACTCGATGGTGGAATGTGGAAAATCAGGGAAAGATTCGATCAATGACTCGGTAATCATTCCTCAAAGATGCCATGATGGATAAGAATCGAGCGAGTTATGTTATAAATATCCAAGGAGATGGAGAGATAGAATTAGGAAGAGTTATTGAGCCAGATGTGTGACTCTAAGAATCTTGCAGAGTCAAACAGTAAGGATAGAGGGGCAAGACAATTGCAGAGTAAAGAAGTGAGATTACAAGGTTGTGATGACACATTTCATTTCTAGTGGAAGCACTCAAAGTGTACTAAGGGAAAGTACGACGAGTGTTCACAAACAACCGCGGGATGAAGCTCCACAGACAATCTGGAAAAACAGAGATGAAGTCACCTGAGATGTCGAAGAAGATTGTAGTAGTTGAAATAACTGTAGTCCCTTCGACCATAGAAACACCAAGGGAAAAGCCATGCTGACCCCAGCGAAGGACGATCAAATGTGAGAAACAGATGTGCCGGACAAGTCGGCCTGTTTCACAATTTGGTGATGTCGATGAACTTTTGTCTAGACAGAAGCAAGCATGGAGCGCAATAGTTTGCGTAGAAAGGATAGATGACAAAGGTTTAAAGATAGTAGAGGATGAGTTCGAGAAGTACACAACATCGAACCAGAGTAGTACCAAATGTGTCCAGCTGAGGTGGATCAAGGGCAAGCCACAAGTTTGTGTTGGGTACCTGTTGGCACGGGGTTAGAGCGCATGAAGGGCAGAAGCCAACAGTGACAGAAGGGTCATCAATGGAATAAAGGACCATTTGCGAAGGATAATAAGCCGACAAAAGCACAAGTTTTTGTCAAAGTTAGTTAGATTTGGTCATGTGGACCATTTTGTAACCACCTTAGTTGTCTATAAATAGATCCACATTTGTAATCCTATGGGCATCAATCAATCGATCAATCGATTGTAGACGGTGATATCTAGATTTTATGTATTTTCTGCTTTCGACAAGTTTTGCTTTGTGTATTGATTCACATTGAGTTGTTTGTAACTGTTCCTGCGAAGGTTGTACCGCAGATTTTGAGATGAGCTAATGCATGAGGATGTTCGATTATGTCTGTATTTGTGTCATTGTGTTATGAATGGTGAATGTTATCTTAATGATGCAATGTGTTTAAGGTTTTGTTGCTCTGTCGATTAATCTGTGATTTAAGTTGATGCGAATAGTTTTTACATGTTGTTGATGCGGATGGTGAATGTACATGTGAAGTGTTAATATAATGCGAAGTCAAATCTCTAGTTTCTGCAGCGACTAAGTAAGGGTTAATGCATGTTCCCTCCCTACTGCGGAAACTTGGTTCTTGCAACCCCCTTGAACATCTCGGGTGAGACCTCACTCGCTTTGTACATGTTGCTAGAAAGTGTAAAACCTTTCTGGGTTGATGCTTAAGGGTGTGTGGTTGGTGTTTGTTGATGGCAGTGCGAAGTGAACCCGTGTCAACAGAACTGTGTCAACAATTATTATTATTTTGTATATCAAATTTGAAACATCAAATGTATTTCAACCTTTTCATAGGCTTTCAGACACATCAAAGGCCACAAACGAAAGACAAGAAAAAATTGGACAGCACAATCTTGGGCTTGGTGGTTATTCAAATTTAGCGGCACAAATTGTAAGTGTCAAAAAACCAATATTACTTCCAAATAATAAATTGTAAATAATTTGCGTTTTATTTCATTGTAAAAGGTAAATTCATGACATTATGAAAATATGCAAGCCGATCGATTCAAGGAATTTCCCACAGAGCAAGGCTTGAAGCTTGAATTCCAACACGGCTTTCGAGTTGTTGTTGAGCACCGAAAAAAATTTCTAGGAAAACATAGTCTTCCGGTGATCCATTTTACATGTAGGTATATAAAATAAATGAATTTTATTTAAAATTGATTGCTTGTGCAATCTATTCGTTATAAATAATTTCCATAAAATATTGACTCTATTTTCAGCAAAAAAGCAATGATCCACTTAATGCCGAGGATGGAGAACAACACATTGAAGGTCATCCTTTAGATCCTGGTAATGAATGTATTCATATGACACAATTTAAAATATTGCATTTCAAAAGGTGAATATTAATTGTACTTTTTCATGTTTCAATTGTAGAGCATGTATAGGTTCATACTATACAAGATGAGCCTAGACAACAATATGAAGTACATGATGTGGTCACATAAGGTAAAAAACACCTATGTAAGGTTTTTTTTTAATTAAATACTTGTCATTATAATAACAAAAGATATCAATGTAACATTTTTATATTATTGCAACAAATCCCAACCCCTTGCAACAACATCCACGCCACGAATACTCTACTAGGAAGACAGTACGACAAGCTGTAGATGCCACAAGAACTGAACAACAAGTTGCAGTAGAGGAGTTGCTTGTTGATTTTGTCAAAAGAAAAAAAACCTAGAAAGAAGTGACTGAAGAAACACTATGTATACTTATTTTTGATACTATAATGTCATGCATTATTTTTTTCCTACTGAATGAATGAGTGGATTAATGAATGTTATATTTTAATGAATGAATGGTAAATGTTCCTTTATGATGAAATCCCTATATTTTCACATTAATTTCATTTTTTGTCAAGTACATGCATTGGGTATGGGTAATTGACAGTGATGTGAGGGGGGGAGGGGCCATAAGAGCTTACACCTTCATGTGGTTGGCCTTGTTAAGTAGAGAATATTAAATTATTCTCGAAAAAAAGAGGATCTGAAGTAGACAATGAATTTATTTGTAAATTCATTAGCATATATTCACTGTATGCACTATCATTTCATGGCATATTTAGTATTTAAATTGGAAACTTGTTTTGTTATTCAACACTCCGCAATTCTATGCGGCATTTTTTAATTGTTTTAATGGATAGACTGAGTTGTTGATCTCTTATCGCATTTTTGACATAAGATGTTGGAAGAGTTTATGAACCAAATATATTGCTTCAACAAATAGTAAACAAGGTGATTCAATATGCTCTTAAAGATTTTGATTTTTAATTTAGGCTTTCCCTAGTTAACATTATATTGTTTTAAAATGACATGCTAACTTGCACATTTCCCAGATACTGTGAGTGTTTTACAGTTGGAGTATACTATGTTGAACCTTGCATGTTCCAAGAACAATTTAATAAATGCAAATATGAGGATAGGGTTCTTATTACCCACCAGTATATATAATCTCGTAACCCCCTTTCTTTTTCTCCTAAGATTGTTCATGGTTTTTATTCTCCACCAACTAATGGGGTGGGAAAATGGTTGGAGATTTTCCGTTTTCATGTTTTTTCTCTTTATTGTCATTTGAATGATTTCAATACTTATGGACCATTGTATTTAATCAGGATGAGTGGTGAGACTCCATCTTCATCAAGGCACAAAAGAGGATGCGATTGCAAGAAATCAATGTGCTCAGAAAAAATACTATGAATGTTATTAGGTGCAATAATCTCATTTTGTAAGATAATGCAAATGTGAAATTGGGACAAATGTTTCACATTGTTCTTACTACCTTTTGATGTGTATTTTAGATTGGTGTTGCTTGCTCAAATGGATGCATATGTGGAGGATGAAAAAATGTGTATGGAAAGGAAGAAGTTAAGAAAAATTTTATTTATAGTTGAATACCTAAAATCTTGTTTGACTGTGTATGATGCTAATTTTCACTGTTATTACTTTCGTAGGAGTATCAGATGACATATAAGACAATGAAGATCCAATTGAAGGATGGAACGAGGATTATTTAGAGGAGAAGGATAAGATGCATGATGTTGGAAATGATATACTAGGTGTATGAATATGCACAAAACATAATATATTGTTAAATATATTTATACTAGTTGTTCTATTAGGTATTTTGTATGTTTTCATGAGAGGTTACTAGGTGTTTATTCGTTTCAAATTTTCAATGTCAGTTGGAAGAGTTGTTAGATTGTTAATGTTAATATGATTTTACCAAATTGATGTCATAGGGACTTACACGGTAATAGCCAAAGCCTTAGGATGATTACATGAAAGACAACAATGCTGCAATGCATGTTGACAGCTGGATGCTTCAAACATTAACAATTGAAATACAATTATACACATAGCAATAGTGGTGGTATATCAATTTTTGTGGATGTTCCAATAGTTAGATGAAAGAGAAAAATCATAAAATAATGACACGATTCCTGATAGAATATAATCCTAGTTGCATGTGTTATTTTTATCAAGTAATTATGGGATACTTCATTTGAGTTCATGATCCTCGGAGTTGCACATTTGAAAATCATGATCTATGACTTGATTGAGCTTGAAATGATCAAGGCTCTAGTTGTTTTGGGACATGGGGTAGTCGGGAAAATATAATTTTAACCATGGTTAATATGATCAATTAATCAATGGTTAATGGTTTAGGGGAAATTTTTAGGTTTGGCACACCATGGATATTTATCATGCTTGATCCATGATTCATGGTCAATTTAGAATTTTTGGTTCACAAAATTTCATTTTTAATCCTAAAAAGGGAATATTTGGATTGGAAGAGATATATGGTGGCCATTTCGATATTTGAAACATTAGGGATGGTTCTTAAGGCCCATTCCATGGTTTAAATGCAAAAGTTAAGGTCTAAGGCCATCACACATGTCATAAATAGGGAATCCTTTGCATATGCGACGAATATAGTAGCCATGGTTTGATATCAACTAATAGGTATAATACCATCACACATGTTGTGAATATGGAATATTTAACATATTGGTGGAGTATGGTATCCATTTCAAGGTTTTTCATACCAAATATGGTTGGCATGTCCCAATCCATGGTGCATGGTCAAAATCAAAGTCTTCAGCCCTAACATTTGCATCTCGTTTGTATGAATCATGTGTAGAACCCTAAAATCCTTAACTTGTGAGTGATATATGGTCATTAATTCAAGGATTGGAAATCGGGAACTTTGGTCCCATCCCATGGTCCATGGATAAAATTTAGGGTCTTAAGCAATAACATTTTTTTTTGGCTCAACATGGATAACATGTCGTTATTTTTCCCATAAATAGGAAATGGTGCCTATATGAGATGCCAAGGATGGTTCTCCATGCTAGAACTTGTTTCAAGCTCAAAATGAATGGGCCATGTTAATGCCAAGTGTCTATAGAGATCACGATCCACACACAATGCCACATACCATAACATAAATCTTGCATAGGAAATATTTTTCATACTTCCCAATTACCCAATCACCCAAAAATCCAAAATAGCCCAATTTGACCCCATTTAGCCCCAAAAGCACCTCAATTAAATCGATTTTCCCAGTTACATCCAATTTCCTCAATTAACCAAATTTACCCTAATTCACGACAATCATGCTAATTCCAATAAACCAATATTTTCTAGTTTGCTCAATTTCCTCGATTTCCCAATTAGTTGCAATTGACCTAACATGTCTAGATAACACTACTTAGTCCTAGTCTCCCCAAATGCCTAATTAGCCCTAATTTCCCAACTAGCGCAAGTTGCCATACTTGCCCAAATTTTCCACAATTCCTCTAATTAGGCTAACTAGGGAAATTGTCCTAACTTCCGAAAGGCCCTAATTAAACTAATTTGTATCAATTGTCCCAATTAGCTCAATTATCTTAAATTTCCCTAATTTTCCCCAACTACCCCAATATGACCTAAGAGGTGAAAGTGGAAATAGAGGAAAGGGACTTATATCCATCATTGTGCACTGAGTTGTATAAAGGATGTTGAATTCGTCCTGTAGAGAGTCTTTGAATTCATCTTGCAAAGAGTCTTGACGCCCATATCAATAGATCTTGTGTGGATTGGAGGTTGTACAAGCTTAAGATATATGCAATTTGTATCAGTGCCACACCAAACTTATCTTGACAAGAGGGACCATCATTTGAAAGAGGTTTCACCTGCAAACAACATCCAAGTCTGAGTTAGTAAGGGCACATTATCTGCCTAAAAACTAAGTTGTGAGGCCAAGATATATCATCCATAAGTTTTATCCATACCATTGTGTGAGAGTGCGTGCATTCTTGGGCCATTGTACAAATAATGGAGTGATACATACTACTGCAAATTGATGACATTCGGTGATCTATCATTTCAAAGGAGAAATCGAGTCATTGTTATTACCAATCTTCATTCATTGTTGTATCTTGTGGGATGAGAGATTCAAGGTTGTAGCAACACATTAAAGTGGAGGAAAAGCCCTATAGCAGCAGAAAAACACTTACGAACAAGTCACCTCAAGTATTCTTCTTGTCAATTTGTGAGTGTCAAGGCATGGAAAATTTGAGAAGAATTGTATTCCTCTAGTAGCATATTTCTTATTTTTCCAATCCACAGTACTCAGATATTTTATCCTTTATTCCCATGCATGTAAATTTTCTTATCTTATGAGGTATGCATATTTGGTTTTCTACATTTGCATCTATTGTTTGGTGTTAAAAATGTTACTTTGTAACATCAAAAATTGTAAGTGCGAAATATAATAATATTGTCCTCACATGGAAACCCATTATGGAAAGTGCATAATAGTATCGTTCAATGTTTCCAAAGGCTTGATAACAAACAATATGCTACAACAAAAGTAATCAAAGTATTTTTCAAAATGCTACAACCAAATTCAATATTAAAAAGGGGTTAGAGTTCATTTTTCATATGAGGGTACATCTTACAACAAAAATCATCCCAAACTCAATGTTGCAAATTTGAAATCTTGTCTTAGTTTTAGTTGACATCATATATCAGATTTGGAAGTTAGGGAAACAAGCTAATGTAAACAATTTGGCAAGTATTTGGTTCAAATAATCAACAACCAGTGAGAAATTGGGCCATGTCAAGTAAGGGAATTTACCCACGAGTTGCATTAGAGAACATCATTTATAAAGGCATTCAAAATTGAGTTTCTGGTTGGAACACCTGGTCTATTGATGTTGTCTATGATGTATAATATATCTCTTATGTTTTATATTCTAATTTTATAGAGTTAGAACAAATGAACTTGGCTATGAAATGTGTACAATATGGTCCACATTTCAAGTAGAGGGGTAAAACTTACAAATAAATGTGGATTCATCTAATCCAAAAATAGAGAGATCTAGTAGATCTATACATGAACGTCAAAAAAGGCGGCTTGAATATTCTTGAAGACTACACGTATGTAATTATTTTACCCTTTTCTGGGATGAACAACACTTAGTCAAAAACAATATTTGACTATGTAGTTGATTTTTAGTTTAAATATATTTATAGTTTAAGCATGTAGATTTCTAGTTTCCTTGGAAATTGAAAATTTTAATTCTAACTGCCTACAATACTCTTCTAAATATGTGGAGCAATTCTTGACATAGTGCTCAGTTTGAAGTTTACATGTAGTGATAACCAATTTTGGTAGAGGTTTATAAGATTATTTTTCCTGGGCTAATATGATTATTTATGTGCTTTTGATACAATTACCTCTTTTATATGTGGCACATCTTAAGTACACATACTTTTTTCATAGTTCAATTTTGTTGCTTCTCACTAGCTTTTGCAAGTGATGCTTATAGTAATTTAGAAAGCATTCATGCTTGTGCATTTTTCAGAAATCTCATTGGGAACTATTTTTTAACATAGGGTGTTATTAGAAGAGGGAGTTGTCACAACAAACTAATTTGCACCCATTTATAGAGTAGTGAGGGGATCCTTACACTATGAAAAATGACACTCTTGTTGTCTCTCGCACATTATCTTCCTATACTAAGATAATGTAATGAGTCTATCCATGATCTATCCATGATCTATCCATCATCATATGGAACACATGTTTTTTAAAATCTTTGATGGAATAACTTTGTAGGGTTTATTGAAGTTGGTGTACTTTT
Source organism: Larix kaempferi (assembly GCA_027924585.1). Classification (NCBI taxonomy): domain Eukaryota; kingdom Viridiplantae; phylum Streptophyta; class Pinopsida; order Pinales; family Pinaceae; genus Larix; species Larix kaempferi. Next base: position 3,625,653 of record BSBM01000825.1, read on the forward strand.
TGATTGATAGTATGAATAGATCATGCCAATGAGAGGATTTTTGGGTAAGGAATCATTTCTATGGGATAAATTGAAGCTAGAAATGTTTAATAGATCAATTCCAACAAGAGGATGGTGAAAAAATATAAAATATTTTTTATAGGAAAACTTGAAGTTATGTGTATTTAAGGATTACATGAAACATCTCAAGATAATTGGAATGAGTTAATAATGCCTCTAGGAAATCTCTAATTGTATTGCTAGTCTATTTATTCTTCATGTAGCTTTGACTCGTGGCTGATGTAGCTTGTACTTGTACACGTATTCCCTTGCATTAGCTAGCAGGTTGTAATTGTTGATCAATGCTTACTTATTATGGAGTCTAAGAAAAGATACCATTGAATTGTCATTATACATTGTTGTGCAATCTAAATAGTGTTAGTTTTTCAAAAATTTCAAGCTGATCTAAGATCTTAACTGAGAGAATAACATGTACAACATAACAATCATGGACACAATAATGCAAGCACACAAGAAACACAGAGTTTCACTGGGGAAAATCAAGAAGGTGAAAAACCCCACAACTTCCTCAGAGATAGAAAGAGCAATGATACAACCAAAGTATAAGAGATATTCTTCTCCTCGCAGCAGATCCTCCTCCTCACAAGTGTGCCACTTTTCGAATGAGAGAAGTGTGTGTAATGAGTGATCAAATAGAGATCTCCCAATCTCTATTTATACTTGTCCTGTCCTACCCAATAAACTAATGGGGCCGACTTGTATAGCTTATCCTAATAACCCATGGTTAACTTAATCCGGGCCGACCCCACACTTGGTGGTCTAATAACCATTTTACCCACATGACTCATACAGGGATGACCCCATCAAGGTGGTCTAATAACCCATCAAGTATAAGGTACAACACTTACAATATAAATGACGACACTTCCGTATAGAGGAATAATAACATCTCTATAGGAATACAAACACTTCCATATAGAGGAATAATAACATCTCTATAGGAATACAATATACATGGGTGAAATACATTCTGAAGTTACATATACATCAACACTCCCTCTTAACTAGGAAGGTATTTCTTGACACAGATCTGCTAGAACAAGTCCTCTTCTCTGGATCATCATCAGTAAATCATCATCATCGTCACTGCTGCTGCTACCTCAATCAATCTCTAAATCTACTCGTCATAAGAAGTTCTACAGAGCCAGTCCTTTTTCATACTGGATGTAGGCCCACCACCTGCAGGTCTCCATCATCACTGACCATACTATGGAATCCTTGGGACTTATTACGTACGTCACAAAACCTCGCAAGAGAAACCCAGGACTTATTACGAGCACACATCCCAACCTATCGAATCTCCCAGGGAGCTATTACATGTGACCCCACCACAAAACCTCGAAAGAGAATCCCAGGACTGATTACAAGCACACAAATCTACCTATCGGATCTCCCAGAGCGCTATTATATGTGGTCACCACAAAACATCGCAAGAGCATCCCAGGACTTATTACGGGAACACATCCCAACCTATTGGATCTCCCAGGGCGATATTACATGTGGTCATGGAAAAACCTCGAAAGAGCATCCCAGGACTTATTACGGGAACACATCCCAACCTATCGGATCTCCCAGGGCACTATTATATGCCATAGGACAAAACCTCGAAAGAGCGTTTTCCAGATCTCCCAAGGAGCTATTATATGCCAGCGGAAAAACCTAGCAATAGAATCTGCAAACCTCCCAGGGCGCTATTATATGTCCTCCCAAAGCAAAACCTCAAAAGAGCATTTGCCAGATCTCCCAAGGAGCTATTATATGCCAGCGACAAAACCTAGCAAGAGAATCTACAAACCTCCCAGGGCGCTATTATATGCTTATCTGCACAACTTGTCCATGACCACAGTGTATCAACCTGATACTCACCATACATCATCCTGATCATCATCACTGCATCATCCTGACGCATATCATCTGGAGCAACATCTTGAAGCTCATCCTCCATGATCATCCTGATCATACAATGCATCAACATGATGCATACATAGTATATGCCTGATACATATCATCATACATGATCTACCTGATCATACAATGTATGCACCTAATACATATACAATTACATGATCCACCTGATCATACCTGATACATATCAACATACATGATCTACCTGATCATACAATGTATCCACCTGATACATATACAAATACATACACATGATCCAACTGATCATATCCAGCATCCAACATGATGCGTACATACATATAAATGATCCAACTAATCATATCCAGAATCCAACATGGTGCATACATACATATAAATGATCCAACTGATCATATCCAGCATCCAACATGATGCATATACAAAGCAGTAACTGGAGCATCGTCCTGATGCTCATCATCCAGCGCTTACATCCATAGCCATGGAAGGATCCTCCTCTCACCATGCTTGCAATGGCTTCAGCAAATGTGTCCATAACTTCTTCCTCGAAGTGTCGTCAATCTGAAGAACACCAAGCCTCTCTCTGAAGTACTCGAACTTCACTCTGGCTAGTGGTTTCATCAGTACATCTGCAATCTGCTCATCTGTCACAACATACTTCACTACTCCTCTTTGTACCATATCCCTGATATTGTGATATTTGATCTCAATGTGTTTCTACCTGTCGTGGAACACCAGGTTCTCAGACAGCTTCACACAACTCTGGTTGTCACAAAAGATACCAGTAGCCTCCAGTGGGAGATCAAATAACTCAGACAATAGCTTCCAGATCCATACTGCCTCACAACTAGCCGAACAAGCTGTAACATACTCTGCTTCGGATGTACTCAGTGCTACGCAGGACTACTTCCTGCTAAACCAAGAGATCACAACTGATCCCATACTAAAGCAGCACCCAGAAGTGATCTTCCTATCTGTAGCACTGCCTGCCCAATCTAAATCAACATAACCCTGCAAGTTAAACTTTTGATTCACATCATACTTGAGCCCATAGTCAACCGTACCCTTCAAGTACCTCAGAATATGCTTTACAGCAACCAAGTGAACACCTCGAGGATCTGTCAGGAACTAGCTCAATGTGTTCACCACAAAGCAGATATCTGGTCTCATGGTCGTCAGGTACATCAAGGACCCAATAATCTGACGATACACAGTGACATCAATCGGATCAGATGAAGCATCACACAAAAGCTTCAGGTTCGATGCCATAGGTGTGGCCATGGCCTTGCAGTCCATCATCCCGAACCTCTTCAGGATCTCTACTGTATACTTCCCTTGTCGAAGAAAGATTCCATCTGCACTCTACCACACCTCCATGCCTAGAAAATAGTGCATCATCCCCAATTCCTTCATCTCGAACTGGGTAGCAAGCTTCCTCTTCGTGTCGGCAATCAATCTATCATCACCTGTAACAAATAGGTCATCCACATACCAAAGTAGTATCACTTGATTGCCTTCCTCAACCTTGTAGTAAAGGTTGGAATCCGCTTTTCTCTTGGTAAAGCCCAAACTGGATAGAAAGCTGTCAATCCTACCATACCAAGTCCTAGGAGCTTGCTTCAAGCCATACAAGGCTTTCTTCAACCTGCATCCATATGAATTTATGTCATGTGTCTCAAAACCAAGTGGCTGCTCCACATACACTTCCTCTTCAACTACACCACTCAAGAAGGTTGTCTTGACATCCATCTGGTGTATCACTGCAGCCAAAGCAAGTACTGATCTGATGGAAGTGTACCTAGTTACAGGAGAAAAAGTTTCTTCATAGTATATTCCTTCTTTCCATGAGATACAAATCTTTCTTTGTATTTCTTTAAGATGCCTTCTGCAGCATGCTTGATCTTGTAGATCCACTTGGAAGTCACTACAGACTTCTCTTCAGGTCTTGGGACTGCATCCCAAACATCTTCATGATCGACTGGTACTCCTCGATCATGGAATTCTTCCCAGATCCTAGGAACTTCAATATCTTCAATATTTTCAATAGATAAATTTGTTGTTGAACAAATGTTGTAGTCCTTCTTTTGTAGGTGATAGTAGACGATCTTTCCTACAAAACAAGTTAAATTGCATGATTAGAAACATCTCATAGTTTTCAGAACAAATTCTTACATCTGAAGAAATATGTCATACAGTCATGCAATTATCTTTAGCCAATGCTTCAATACAACATTTATCCATATCCTGTAACTTTCTAGATGCCTTCCAATCTCTACCAGAACATTGTTAAGAGTGTGCACAACTCCCAATATGTCAGTAAAGAGGTTTCATTCTAGATAAGTAGCAATGGAATGTTGTACAGTGCCATAGGCCACTTACCCATCATATGAAAATTAGTAGTATATTGTTCATTAATGCAATTATTCTAATATGCATAATACACACCCTAAGTCTAGGGACATAAGCATATACATCTTTGAACAATATTATTTAAACAAACAAATATGCAAGAAATGACAATTAAAATACTTATATTTGTTTGGTTGTAGGGTTGACTCCCACTCAGTCTTTGCTTCCTTTCTATAACTCCATTCTGATGTGGATTCTGAGAAGTGGTCAAATCCCTCTGAATATCTGCATCCTTGCAAAAACTACTGAAGTGTGCTCCCTCTTGATCTTTGCTTTCTGGATTACTTGTCCTTGAACTTATATCCACCCTTAATCACTATGCATGCTTATTAGTATCATCATTGTGTTATCCTTGAGGTCTCATACATAATCACACATTCATTAGTATAATCTTAATACTATCAAAACACAATAATCTTAAACATGTATAGTCATGATCATTTCAAACACAAATAATAAACATTAGTATTCAAGGTTTCAGGGAAGACTTCTTTTACTCATGCATATTCTTATTTGATCATAGGACTCTTCTAGTTAGTCAAATCATCAATCAATATAAGAGACATAATATGCATAAACCCTTGATTTCTTACATTTCTAACTTTATGAATAAACATAACCAATCATACCAAGTATACTTATATAAGGGATCCTAACACAAGGTAATATTCTAACTTGATATAGGAAAAACATACCTAGATTACTATGTTAGCTAGTTATGTATAACATACCCACATGATGTCTTTTGGTTCTCTTCAATGACTTGTGCTAGTAACCGGCATGTCTCATAAGTTAACCATTGTAGAACCAAGTTATACATACCTCGTAAGTAGATCTTCTATGTGATCCGTGACAGTGGATGAATCTTTGTCTTCATGTTACCATGATCATATGTTCTTGAAGTAGAACATGATTTTTATTTCTTAGTGTACCTTTCATGTTAGCGAACAACATAAACCTCATACAACCTCACAATGCATTAGTACAATCATAAGTGTCAAAACCTTGATCAATGAATATCTTCTATCATGTATTCATAATTTTATTAAGGTGATACGACAAGTCTAGTAATTAATCAAGATTGTACTAACCATAATGATATGAAGACAAACATATCATAAACTTAACCATGAACACAATTCGAAACATACCTGTAAGTCATACCTGTCAAGATTGCTTGTAATCTTCTTATGTAAGGTCTTAGCCTCATCTCCCTCTGAAATAGGAACTTCTTCACTTATGCAGGTGACCAGACCATTCTCTTCTAGGACTAACCCAATCCACTTGATTTGCAGAAACTGGATCTAGAGATGGATTAGGGTTTGTCAAAGAAACCTTAAAAATTAAAACTTTGAATTTCAAACTTCTGAAAGGAAATAAAGATGCGTCTTGATGAGAAGATCAAGCTGGTATACTCAGAATTTGAAAACTGCAAAGTTTCACCCCTCAAAATTGCTTTTGAAACTTCTGGATCTTCTAGACAGGATCCCAAACTAGGGTTTGATAAAGCCCACCCTTCTGCCAACCAAAAATTTCGATCCAAATCTCTAAACTTTGATTTTTCTGAGGAGCTTCCAGCTGTGGTCACAGACTTCAAAAATTCCAACTTTTGCAGAAGCCCTAATTTTCCACTTTTTCGATCAAAGTCCCGAACTAGGGTTTGATCAAGCCCGACATTCTTCCCAACCAAAAAATTTGATCTTGGTCTCTAAATTTTGATTTTTATGAGTAGCATTCAATCGTGGTCTCCGATTACAAAAAATTCCAACTTTCTCCGAAACCCTAGTTCCCAGAGCCATGAATGAAGGTGCTCAAAATCTAATTATGTTTTGACAAAAATATGCACCTGATTGTTTCTGGTGTAACTCTGAAACTATGGATCTACAGTGTCTGAAACTTCTACCTATGGTATCCCTACCTGTCATCTTTCCAACCCCATAGGTCTGACCTCAATTGGATTCTCTAAGAGAGAGTTATTCCAAGTGTCACAATGTGACTTGTTTATGGGATAAAACAGGAGAGCAAACTTGTATGGCGTGCCACATGTCACTGGTTCCGTTTCGGCCTCTGAAATGTTACCTAAGAAAGTACAGTTCGTTCAGTACCTGCCACATTTTATGAAATTTCATTTGGAGCTTCCTAGCCCATGTTATGACCTTTGTTCCTAGGTCACCTCTTTATGAGTTAGATCTGGAAGAGGCAGAAACCCTAGATTGTACATATCATAAAACACAAATTACAGAGAATTAGAAGTTTTCCTTTGGACACAAGGTACATGGGGATCTGATCTTCAACTTGTAAAAGTTTCAGATCCGGAAACTTCGCCAAAATTGATTTATAGCGAAAGTTCTACGATGACTGGTTTTTTCTATATCAAGCCCTAGCATCGCAAGTGCAACAAGTGTCATACATGCCATACCATGCCTTCTTTCAGGCTAGCTTTGATACCATGTTAGTTTTTCAGAATTTTCAATCTGATCTAAGATATTAACTAAGAGAATAACATGTACAGCATATCTATAGCATAACAATCGTGGACACAAGAAACACAGAGTTTCACCGGGGAAAACCAAGAAGGTGAAAAACCTCGCAACTTCCTCAGAGATAGAAAGAGCAATGATACAACCAAAGTACAAGAGATAGTCTTCTCCTAGTAGAAGATCCTCCTCCTCACAAGTGCACCACTTTCTGAATGAGAGAAGTGTGTGTAATGAGTGATCAAATAGAGATCTCCCGATCTCTATTTATACTAGTCATGTCCTGCCTAATAAACTAATGGGGCTGACTTATCTATCTTAGCCTAATAACCCATGGTTAACTTAATCCGTGCCGACCCCACACTTGGTGGTCTAATAACCCTTTTACCCACATGACTCATACAGGTCCGACCCCATCAAGGTGGTCTAATAACCCATCAAGTATAAGTTACGACACTTACAATATAAATGATGACACTTCCGTATAGAGGAATAATAACATCTCTATAGGAATACAAACACTTCCGTATAAAGGAATAATAACATCTCTATAGGAATACAATATACATGGGTGAAATACATTCTGAAGTTACATATACATCAACAAATAGTGTATACATTCAAGGTGTTTCTTCAAACTCCATTGATATTATATAGAGACGATTGCGTATGCTATTATAACTTCTAACTAAGCTAATTAAAATTATCTTAAATTTGAATAGTTTTTCTTTTAATTCCTCAATATTGTCAAATATCCGGCAATAACACAACTCAGCTCCGATGTTGTTTCTATACAACTGTCGGCAAAGTCGTCGGATATTTTTCTAGGGATCCGTCGATTATCCGACCACCATACAACAATAATCCTACGAGTTTTCTATACCTCCGATGGAAAACGTGGTCATATTTTATTATTGGATTTTGGTCTGAGCTTGTAGGTTATTCGAAAACTGGGGAGGGATAGTTTGTCGAATATTCAATGTCACCTTTGTCAGTTAATCGACCACCGCTTTGTCGGATATTCAACGTCACTTGTGTTGGTTATTAGAGATGCAGGTATGTAAACCTTGTCGGATATTCGACCACATCGTTGTCGGTTATTCGACTTATTGATTAAAGGAAAAGTGTAGGTTATTGAACAAGTTGTTATCGGATATCCGAACATGGGTTGTGTCTGTCGAATATCTGACGATGTTTTACCGACGTTTAAAAAAAACTACTTTGTCGAATCTTAGACATATTATTGTTGAAATTCATAAAAATATGTCGTCGTATTTTGGGTTTAAATTTTCCCATGATGTGTTTTCTTTGAGGGCGAACTCGCCTCGTACTCCATGAAACTTTGTTTGAATATTTTCCAATAAACTAAAGTATTCTTCAATCTGGAATTTGAGTTGAGATTAATTTGTTTCCAATTTGGACTAAATGGCAGTAATGCTTGTACAAGCATTTTATTTGAGGTCCAACTATCTTTGTACTCCTTAAAACTTTGTTTGAATATTTTCCAATACCCTAGTGTATTATCCAATCACTGCATTCTCTTATTCAACCATATTTTTGCATCCTTTGAAGGCTGCGTGGTTTTTGTTTGGACCTATGATGAATTTTTTCTTTGGGAGACATAAAAAGAAGGGCACTCATATGTCTCCATCCTTCATCTCCAACTTTTCTTGTGGTATTCAAAACCCAGTAATCTTTTTCTAACTCTTTCCTTGCTATGTAATCTACCTCCCGGTTGGAACTCAAGAACATCTGCATTAATGTGTATGATGATACTCCGCGATATGTCTCAACTGAGTGCATAACAAAATATGAATTTGATGGTGTGGGTAGGCCATGACTGATCATAGATTCCACATTTCCCAAAAAGGAAGTAAGGTGGGGGGTGACTGCCCTATCTTTAGCATTTTTTCTCTCCTAACACTTCAATCGGCCTGCCCAAGCATCCACGTTTATTGCAATTGCAGTACATTCATTAAATCAAAGCCTATTCAAGACCTATGTTGAGCTAAGATTGCCACCTACAAACTTCCCACAAATTTCATGCCATTGTTGAGTGGCTTCGACTTCTATAGAGGCCATACAAACATTTCCAAAGGAAGGCTTGCATAGAGCACTTGAGCTTTGATGCGATGTCTTACTTGTGTAAATTGGTCTAAATTGGATTTGGTTTAATATATGCATGAAAACAAGTGAATAATGTAGAGCAAAGATAAATATTAACCCTTGAACTCAGATCCTTTTACAAGAATGAAAGGCATGGATTCTTAGAGCAATGCATTAATTTTCATTTTTTTCTCCACTAAATTTGTAAAAACAAAAACATTAACAAATCAATAAAATAAAAGCAAAGTAAAAGAGGAAAAAGAAGAAAGGAAAATACAAGATAAAAGAAATTATAAAAGAATGATAAGAGTAAGATTTGAGAAGCTTTTGTAAAGATTTATTTATTTTTAATTAAGATAATAAAAATAGCCTGATCAACAAAATCAACTTGAAAATTAACATCAAGTGATAATAACATTGAATCTAACGATGATTTCATCAAAACTTCAAAACTGCAATAAAACAACAAAAATATAAATGAAATCTAAAACAAATTATCAACATATTTTTGTAATGATGGTATATTGTGCACTATAAGTGTAATTAAAATAAGTTAAGTTGTTTATCAATAATGAAAATCATTGATGTTGGTTTGATGAATCCCTTACAACCACGCACAATCAAAACATTAATAATATTAAATTGTATCAAATCGGTTAATTTTATTAAAATGATTCATCCAAATTTCATAGGATAATTCTTTTTACTCTAAACATTATTTGAAACTATATACAATTCTCATACATTTTAATATTTTTATAAAAATACTACCAAATATTTTATGGTTAGAAATTTAAAAATTAATAAAATTTACCAATTTTATTATACTTTAAAAGAAACAATAAATCTTTAATATATTTCATAACCTAAGAAAGAATAAATCTTTAATATATTTCATAACCTAAAATTAAAATTAATTGTATATTAACTCTAACACTCAATACAAAAATTATATATACCAATTTCCCTAAAAGTTTTAGAGTTACCTATGGACCCACCTTATCACTAACGATGAGAAGCCACTACATCGATATTGGACCTCTGAGACACTATGAAGGAATTAAAAAGCAAAAGTGAAAACTAATATAGGGTATAGAAACTTTTTTATATGTAATATTAGAATATGTATCAAATACATAAAACTATATTCAAATAAGTTTGGATACATGTATCCACTTGTACCTTATTATATAAAGAAGAATCTCAATAATAATTGAAAAACATGTCGATATAATAAACTACAATACGTTGGATACATTTACATTTGCATCATGGCATACATAAGATTGTATAATTAATCATAAACATAAACATGTTGATGAAGATTTGCAAGCCACTAACCGCCAGGTGGAAACTTGTGTGTGTGTGCCAAGAAGTTTAACATATGGTGTGTATCATATAAACACTACATTTTCATAAGTTTACATTTACTATTTTGTTGTAAAATTGGTTTGCTTCCTAATTTTGTATAGTATTTTTTTTTTTAAGTGGGTGGATATCAACATATTTAGTTTATAGTTATGATGTGTTTTGGTTTTGAAAAAATTAAAAAAAAAATTATTTAAGTAGTTTAAGATTTAAATGGTTGAAATGTGAATAATATTAATTTTCTTTGTATAAAAAAAATAAGTTACATCTTTGTAGATTATCATTTTGTTGATAAACAATAATAATTATATAACATTATATCAAATGGTTGATTGAATCTCATATTTTTAAAATTAAAAAAATAGTTTTTAAACTTTTTAGATATAACTATCCATAAAACATATGTTTACCTTATTTTTTAAGGTCAGTAATTGATTAGTTTTAGAAATTTCTTGATTTGCTCATCATTTTGTAGCCTTATCCTTCACAAATGAACTCAATTCTATCCATTTTTGTACCATATTTCTTACTTAGTAACTCATAATGATCAATTGATTTTTATGCATATGATTCCATACAATCTCATGTGTCATTGAATGTTATGTTAGAAACAACTCTTGCTTGACATTGTGAAATTGCCAAATGAATTGTGATTGGGTTGTCATCTTGTGCATGTGAATTTTCATGTAATGATTTAACTGTATATACACTGGTGTATATACTAGTATATACACCATATCCATGTATACACTGGTAGTATATACACTATACCCATGTATAAGCAGTGTATATACCACTATATACACTGGTGTACATTGGTGTATACACCAGTGTATATGCCAGTATATACACTGGTGTATACATATACTGGTATATACACTATACTCATGTATACACTAGTATATAGTGGGTATAGTGTATATACCAGTATATGTATACACCAATGTATACATATATATAGTGTATATACTAGTATATGCACCATACCCATGTGTATACCAATCAGTGTATATACCAGTATATACACTGGTGTATATACTGGTATACACATTGGTATATACACTAGTGTATATGCTGGTGTACACATTGGTATATACACTAGTGTATATGCTGGTGTACACACTAGCGTATATACTGGTATGTACACTAGTAATATACACTAGTGTATATATTGTTGGTATACACTAATAAAGGCAGTGGTGTGTTAAGGGGTTGGGTGAGAGAGAGAGAGCGATGGGGGTTAGGTGTAGGTGGTGGAGTATGGAAATAAGAGAGAAAGGGGGGTATAAGTGAGGAGTGTGGGTGTTAGGGTTAGAGAGAGAGAGAGAGAGAGACATTGGGGGGTGGTAAGTGGTTAGAGGGAGAGAGGGGGGGTGTTAAGGGGTTAGAGATAGAGGGTGTTGTTAACAGGTTAGAGGTAGAGACAAAGGGGGGTGTTGGGATATTGGGGGTAAGTGGAGCAGGGGAGAAATATAGTGAGAGAAGGGGTTAGCAAGGGTTAGGGAGAGGAGGGGATAGAAAGAGATAGAGGAATGGGGTTAGTGGTAGGGGTATGCATAAGTATGTGTGTGTGTGTGTGAGAGAGAGAGAGAGAGAACTAATGGGGCAGCTGTGTGTTAGGGTGTTGGCGTAGAGAGAGAAGGGTTGGGGTTAGGTGTAGGTGGAGGAGTATGGGAGTGAGAGAGAGTGAGAGAGAGGGTTAGTAAGAATTAGAGAGAGAGAGAGAGAGATCAAGGGGGTTAGGGATTTAGGGAGGAGTAGGGTGATTAAAGAGAAAGGGGGTATAGGTGTGTTTGACGGACAATCCACTCGAGCGGATGCAAGTCGAATCTCCCTAGTTCAAGTGAATCTAGAACAAATAGAACAGAATACAAAACTCATTTCCTAGATCTAGTTACAGATCGAGTACTTAGATATCATACCTTTCAGATCAGGGATCCTTCTCCTTGTTGTTGCTCTAAGTCTTGCGGTCGTCATATCTCCAATTGCAAGACCTGTCAAGACAATATGGAAACGATACAAGCAGTACAAGATATCTAAACAATAACTGATCTAAACTAACAGTTGAGGAAGAAAGTTCTAAACATCATCAACGAGACAACATTCATGGAAAGAGATTATATTAACTGTATTAAAAGGTGGGAATACACAGAAAGGATGAAGCTACAACCAAAGCCTCAACGTCGCATCCTCCATCCAACATGTCCAAGCCAAGCCTCCAACGTGGTACAAGCTTCCCAATCACCAATATGGATTCTATCAGCATAAGGATACCATAGACCTTCCCCCCCCTCTCCCATGGAGAGAGTGGGTGTTTATAAAGGGCTAAAGAGATAGGGTAGGTTGAGGATTAGGGGGAGATGGTTAAGGGATCTTCCCATAAGGTTAGGAACCAAAATGCCACCTCACCTAGAAACTAGGGATAGGCCTCCACCTCAACAAACTTCAAGAAAGACCTCGAGACTCCACAAAATAGCCTTTAACCAACCTTGTCGCACCCTGGTAGAGGACACAGTGTGACAGAGCGGATCGTCGCACTCTGTATGAAGACAAAGTGTGACAATGTATCACCCTAGATAACCAAAAACTGTGATGTCACACCCTAGATGAAGGCCATTATTTCCATGCATCTTAAAAAATGTATGCTAGTGTATATTCTAGCAAGACTAGGTATGTATATACACTAGGCGTGTATATTACATTAGGCGTATTTAATGTATATTCTAAACTATATACACTAGTGTTATACTAGTTACACTAGTATTATATTCTAAACATATTTGGAAAGTTGATGAACCAAAACCATGATTATAGATTTATTTCTTGCTTGTGGTAACCCTGCAATGAAGTCCATAGAAATGTCATTCCATACTACTAGTGGAATGGGAAATGGTTGAAATTCACTTGAATTTTTCACTATCCATCCCTTATGTCATTGGAAAGTGTCACATTTTACAATAAAGGTACATATGTCCTTCATTCCTTCCCAAACAAATGAATAAACTAGAGTATAGATCTAGTGTATAAATGTGTATAGACCCAGTGTATCATAAGTTAGTGTATATACTTGTATATATGCCTAAAAGACTAGTTGTGTATATATACCTAGTAGTGTATGGATTTGTAATAGAGTATATATTGTATAAAGAGTGTATACACTAGAATACATACATATACACTAGACCTAACTTATATACACTAGTGTATAGACCTAGTAGTGTGTTTGTATATACAGTAGTGTATAGAGAGGATTGGTAACTAATATGCACTAGTCCTGGTATATACACGGTGTCTTGCAAGTCTAAACACATGTGTACTCCTAGTAGAATAACACTAGTGTATAGACCTAGTGTATACACTAGTGTAGATACTGCACTATATATATACAAAAGGTGCAATATACATATATACATATATATACACTAGGCATATAATTAGTGTATTAGTGTATATATACACTAGTATATATATTAGTGTGCACTAGTATATATACTAATGTATATACACTAGTGTATGTACTAGGGTATGTATACACTAGTACATACACTAGTGTATATACACTAGTGTATGTATGTACTAGTGTATGTATACACTAGTATACTAGTGTATACATACACTAGTACATACATACACTAGTGTATGTACTAGTGTATGTATACACTAGTATATATACTAATGTACACTAGTATATATACTAGTGTATGTACTAGTGTATATACTAATGTACATTAGTACATACACTAGTATATATACTAGTGTATATATATTAGTGTATGTACTAGTACATACACTAGTATATATACACTAGTACATACACTAATATATACACTAGTATATATACTAGTGTATATACTAGTGTATGTACTAGTGTATATATACACTAGTAGATATACTAGTATATATATACTAGTGTATGTACTAGTGTATATATACATTAGTAGATATACTAATGTACACTAGTGTATATATACTAGTGTATGTACTAGTGTATATATACACTAGTATATATACTAATGTACATTAGTATATATACACTAGTGTATGTACTAGTGTATATATACTAATGTACATTAGTATATATACTAGTGTACATTAGTATATATACACTAGTGTACATTAGTATATGTACTAGTGTATATATACACTAGTACATACACTAGTATATATACTAGTGTGTGTATATATACACTAGTGTGTATACACACACTAGTATATATACTAGTGTATGTACTAGTGTATATATACACTAGTACATATACTAATGTACACTAGTGTATGTATATATACACACACTAGTATATATACTAGTGTCTGTATTAGTGTATATATACACTAGTATATATACTAATGTATGTATTAGTGTATATATACACACACTAGTATATATACTAGTGTATGTATTAGTGTATATATACACTAGTATATATATTAGTGTATATATACACTAGTATATATATTAGTGTATATATACACTAGTATATATACTAGTGTATATACTAGTGTGTGTATATATACACGAGTATATATACTAGTGTGTGTATATATACTAGTGTATATATACACACACTAGTATATATACTAGTGTATATATACACACACTAGTATATATACTAGTGTATGTATGAGTGTATATATATACTAGTGTATGTATTAGTGTATATATACACTAGTATATATATACACTAATACACTAATTATATGTCTAGTGTATATATACACTAATTATATGCCTAGTGTATATATACACTAGGCATATAATTAATGTATTAGTGTATATATACACTAGTATATACACTATTGTATATATACACTAGTGCATACACTAGTATATATACTAGTGTATGTATGTATTAGTGTATATATACACTAGTATATATATACTAGTGTATATATACACTAATACATACTAGTATATACTAGTGTGTATATACTAGTGTGTACTAGTGTGTATATACTAGTATGTATATACTAGTGTATATATACACTAGTGTATATATACACTAATACATACACTAGTATATAACTAATACACTAATTATATGCCTAGTATATATATATGTATATATGTATATTGCACCTTTTGTATATATATATAGTGCAGTATCTACACTAGTGTATACACTAGGTCTATACACCAGTGTTATTCTACTAGGAGTACACATGTGTTTAGACTTGCAAGACACCATGTATATACCAGGCCTAGTGCATATTAGTTACCAATCCTCTCTATACACTAGTGTATATACAAACACACTACTAGGTCTATACACTAGTGTATATATACTATAGGACTACGTGAATTCTCGCACTTTCATATATGCACCTTCATTATATGTGCATATATACAGTAGATAATCCATTGGAAAATATACTAGTTTTGTTGTAGAGAATCCATTAGTGGACATGTTTCATTCTTGTGGTGGGGAGTCTCCGATTCTTGTGTATGATAAGACACCAACCAACACTATTGATGAACACATGATTTAATTTGAACCTCTAGTTGGGATGTTGTTTCAACTTCCTTCTATGCAGAGTTCTGTGTCAGTATTTTATATGACACCAGAGAATGTTCATACAATATATGATCATATGGCAAAATAGGGTATAACACCAAAAGATGATATTGCAGATAATGATATGGGCATAGATCTTATTGAGAAAGGAACAGTTGTTGCCAACAAAAGTACAATCATTGAAGGGGCTAATTTCAATCCTTCCACAGATACCCATCCAAAAATTCATTACAAGGGGCACAAACAAGCATTTCTTACTCTAGAGGAAACCAAAAGGCAAGGATAGAAATACCTACACCCTTATTTTTACTCATAGTCTATTACATGCACAAAGAAGCCACGCACTTGTGCCATGTAAAAAAAATGAACTTATTGCATACACAAAGAAACTCTTGCCATGATTTCAATATCATGTGCTCCTTTTTCTCTGCTTTCACCCCCTTTAGACAACGATCAAGGAACTTCTTGTTGCATTACCACTGTGTCGTCCTTGAGATAGCCATCGATACAATCCCTCCAATGGAATTGTCATACGAAAGTCCGCAAGCAGTTACTAGTCCTCCTACGATTGAAAGTATGATAGTTGTTATTCTTATGTTTCTCTACGCATTCATATCTATCGTGGGGTTTCCTTTAATCATTCGAACCATGGGATCAAGTGATTGAAGGGATACCTGCTCATCTTATCACTTTATTGTACAAACGAAAAAAAAAAAAAAAATTACATTCTTTGTGAACATCCTTATTTGTTAGCGATTGATACATATACCCCTTCCCTATTATTTCAACATCATATAACCTAATGTCTCCAATTGGGCTTGCTATTTGAAATTGAAACGATGAAGGGAATAACAATAGTATTGATTTGAATTGGTGTGTTTAATGTGGTTTTGGGGTTCCTCTATTGTGTGTTTCAGTGGACAGTATGATCATAATGAAGATGGTTTGGTACATAAATATTTGGGCTTGTTTTAGTTGAACATTATTGATTTCCTTAAGACCAATGTGGGCATTGTTGTTTTACCAGGGATTTGCATTTTGTGCCAATTTATATTGATGAGAATTGTATTGGATTTGGTCAGGATATTCTATACGTGCAGTGTACTTGGGTATTTTTTATTTCTTTAAAACCTACCAAAAATGGACATTTGAATAATACATTGAATTGGGTTTCCTCTAGGAATTCTGCTTAAATATAGAGTAAAATCAACACCTTTTAACGGTAGACCCACCAATTCCACCAGCATCAATAAATATGAATCAAAAGGAATATTTTGTAGAGCTAGCGGACGTAGTGGATGAAATTCCATGGTGAGGAAGGGCATAATGAAAGAAGGCCAATAGAACTATTGTTTTTGAAAGTAAGGTGAGGCAAGAGAAATTGTTTCTAAAATGAGGATGCCGGAGTAGCCAAAAAATATTGTGTTGCTGACAACCAAGAAAAAGGAAGGATCCAACCGTGGAGGAGGGGGAGCAGTGTATACACCAGTGTATATACCACACCCAATGTATACACTGGTGTATACTAGAATATACACTGATGTATATATATTAGTATATACACCAGTGTATATTACTAGTGTATATGTGTGTATACTAGTATATACACTAGTGTATATAAACATTAGTAGTGTGGTGTCAGTGGGGGTGTAGGAGCAGGGGGATAGGGGGCTCGGTAGGGTGTAAGAGTGAGAGGGTAGCAGGGTCGATAGGGGTGTAAGAGTGAGGGGGGGTTAGCAATATAGGTAGTATGAAAAATAAAGAGATAGAGTGGGGGGGGATTAGGAGAGATAGAAAGAAAGGGGTGTAGGGGGTTAGAGGTATGGGAGGAGAAGGGGTATAGAGAGAGAGAGGGGGGGGAGAGATATTAGGGGTTAGGGGTTTAGAGAGAGAGAGAGAGAGAGAGAAATTGGGGGTTAGGGGTTTAGAGAGAGAGAGAGATCGAGTGGTGGTGGTTAATGGTAGGATAGGTGAGAGACCAGTATATACACTAGTGTATATACTAGTGTGTATACACTAGTGTGTATATACCAGTGTACACACTAGTGTATATACCAGTGTATGTATATACCAGTGTATATATACACTAATATACACACTAGTGTATATACCAGTGTATATACTAATGTATATACCAGTGTATATATACACTAATATATACACTAGTGTATATACTGGTGTATATATCAATGTATATGCCATTATATATACTAGTGTATACACCATTGTCTCACTAATGTTACAAACATCAATATCTGTCTTCAAGATCATCACATCCACTGTAGCTGCTCCCTCTATCATGGAAGCCATCCTGCTCCCTAAGATGAGAGCCTGTCATGTCCCCAAATTTTTCATTGGGTCACAATGGCCTAGGCCCCTTGGCCATACTCATGATAGTTTGTCAAATTTATGCTAAGGGCCAAATAATTGCCACGAATGATGTCTAAGTTGGTAATAATGTAAAATTAGATCCAAATGGACAAGGTGGGTCACATTAAGATAAATTCTCAATTCAAAGTTTGTAATATACTCATCCAAATGAACTATCATGGAGGAAAATTACTAGTTCCCTAGGTTGGGGGGTGGAAGCATTAAAAGTTGGAATAAGGGAGCTACAAGACCCAAAATGACCTTAGACTTACAAATTCACATTAAATGGGTCAAACAAATAATAATAAAAAGAAAATAAGGTGGCATTGGATCATGAGGGAACATAAGAGGTTGTGGGACCCACATGTGGCAAGATTCCCCACTACACTTGGCATTATTCTCTCACCAATTCAAGTTCAAGATGAAGGGTAACATACTTGGGGGAGTTCAATAGGTATTATTCATGGCATGAATCATGTAAGGTCGAATTGGAGTGGAAGAGAAACTCCCATGGAAGAGGAAGAGGCATCTTAGAAGAATGGTGACACTTGGATCTAGATTCCCTAACTCCTATGACAACAATGTTGAAGATTCTATGACACTTATGACAAATTTCAGACCTGATTGCTAACATATGACATATATGACATGTCAGGGATAAAAATAGCCTCCAAGAGGGTGCACAAGGGAGTTATGGCATCCAAGAAGTTTCCCCATTCGAATTGAGGGAAGATGGAGACTAGGAATTGTTGGACAAGTGGCACACATTGGAATCTCTTCCCAACTTCAGTTGGCATGAGGATTTTGGAAGGAATTCGAACCATGGAGGACTTGAGAAGTTTATAAAAGACAAGAACAAATAAGGAAAGTGGATTTTTATCATTTCTCATTTTGCAAATTGGAGAGCATAGCTTGTCCATGTTAGTGCAGTGTTTACTCTATTTTCCTTGGTACTAATTTCGAGGGTGAAAGATTCCCATCCTAATTGGAAATTGGAAGGGTCATTCAAACCTTTCATTTGGAGCTAAAATAGAGTCATTTGTTGCAGGTTGAATCTATAGGGATGCTCATGATCTTATTTTATTCAACTTGCTCCCACATCTCTCTCACGTTTCTCTTCATATTTTGGCTCTTGGAGGAAGGGCACACTTGGTGAGATGTCGATATCTTTGGGGGAGCTCTTGGGGCCCCATTTATTTGTAATATGATTTTTTAAATCTTTATTTTATTCTCATATGAACCTCAATTCTAATATCCAATTAAAACCATGTAAAAATGCCAAACTATGTATGAATGGTGTCATTTTCCCCCATAGCTTTTGCATAGTGCACTTGTTGTTGCACATAGTTAGTGAAGGACTGTTATTTCAACTTCATGGAAATTTTGGATGCTATATATATCTATAATAATCATATAATGAGATCCACATCTCAAAACATTATGTATTTCAAGTGATATTTACATTTAAGGAAGAGATTCAAGTCATTTTCCCACATATCTTGTTGAGAGAGCTTGAAGTTGTTTGGTATTGATTTGTATCAATCAATCTCTATGATTTTATTGTTGTATGAAGGGCCATTAATGTACTAAAGAAGTTTCATAAACATTATACAAGTCATTGGAACAATTATCTCAAAATTCATAGCAAGTTGTGGAGTTTTTCTATCATTTCCCCCTATGCGAAAGCATGTCTACAAACCTATGATTTATGGGAGTTGCATCAGCATTTAGGAATTGATTAATGATGCATTTAGGTGCTAATTTAAGTCCTATAACTATTTTATTTCTCAGTTCTGAAATTTTGGAGGGTCGTAGTGCATTTGGGGAGTCATTTATGTCATCTACCCTTAGGGGTTTAAACCTTGAAATTACTAGTAAATTTTCCTATTTTCTCTTGAACTTAAATGAATCTTGCAGAAGTATTTTGAGAGTTTCCAAGAATCCATAAGCTTAATTTTTATGTCTCGATACCTTTCAAACACTCTCAATCCCAATTCAAAATCCTTGGGATTCTTTTGGAGCCATCTACCCTTGGGGGTTTCAACATCGATTTTCCTAGTAATTATGCCTTTCATTCTCTAATTGTAAATGCAATTTGATGAATTATTTATAAAGTGTCCAAGCATATAATATCTTCTTTAGTGTGTCAAAATACACCTCAATCCACTCCATACATCATTCAAAAATATTTGGTATCATTTGGGACAGTTTGGGGCTTCACTAGTCCAAGTTTCGAAAATTGACTAAATTGGGAAAATTTCCAAATTGGGGACATTACAAATCCTTTATCCTATAATCCTTCCACTTTAGAGCATATTACTCTATCAACATCTATGTTGTAGCTATTCCCACAATGTTGGACCATTCTACCCAAGTATCCTTCTGCATCTGGACATCTGGCTCCCTTTGTAGCTACCTTCTGCACTGTCGAACCCTGTGAATCCATATGTGTCACCTCCCATTAAGTGGCCCTACGAGCCTTCTACTCTCTCAAAACACTGAATATCATTCAAGGCTCTCAGAATCTGCAAACCAAGCATTGATTTTATGCTTGAGTTCATAGATTATCTTAAAAAATGGGACTCCTTCCCATTTATCTCAAAGTCCTGACAACTAGATCAAATATCCTCATAGTACACTCCCTCTAAAGGATAAATATTTGGATTAGAGTGATCGGGAGCCTACTTCTCCTTGCTAATACTCTCGACCAACCTTAAGGTGACATTCTCATATTGATGTTATCCTGGAATGTCAACTCCTTCTTGATCTCTGCCTCTGAAGCACCATCTCATCATGGCATGATGATCATGTGTTTTGAACTCTTCAACAAGCGGCACCGGAATCTATCACTGTACAAAACTTGTGCTAGTCCTTGTATCGGTCATGCACCTCTCACAGGTGCATCATTGTCATGATCATCATAATATAGCATCAAGATCATCGTATTGCATGCATCAACATTAGTATGATCACAATAGCATCAAGATCATCTTATCACAATATGCATCATAACCCTAGTAGTGAAAATAAATATCTTTTGAAATGAGCATTTCTCAAAACTCATCGATGTCCCCTCGTACTGTCGGTATTCCTTTGATCTTCGCCTAAACATAATCCCTTTATATTGGAAAAGAGGTCATGCATTCTAGACTAGGTTCCACAAAGGACTTCATGGAATGCTTGTGTAACATTATACGCGCACATGCACATTAAGAGTATACTTCTCAACAATTCATAGTCATATATAGAGATCGTTTACTTGACACAAAGTTATCAAATTAAGTCATAATCCAATCATAAAATCTTATCAGGATTAATATAGACAAACATTTGTTTTTATTGCCAACAAGACATAAGATCTAGTCATATTATAAGGGAATCATGAGCTATCATACATACATGTATGTATACCATCAGCTCACCTTTTACTATGACCGTTACCTTGTCATTGTCATGACCTTGTAACTATTGTAGCATCACCTTGTAAAGTATGATCTCATCCTCATATGAAATCATTTTCATATTTTAGTACCATACGTATATGTCTTTTGCACCAGTTGTACCATCTATACTTTTATCCCTCTTTCTACTACAACAATCATAACTTCAAATTTTTTCTTCATCCTCGCACTTAAATGCTCTCTTTCCAACTATGTTTTAAATTATTTTTGTTGTTGGAGTAAAGTTTCTCTTTAGGGAGCAACAATCTTCTTGTACCTCTTGAACCCACTTTGAAGAAGCCTTGAACATCTATGCTAGGTTTGGAGAGTGAAGACTTCACTTGGGCGAAATTGAAGAGGCCCGTACGTTGCAAGGAGAGCGTTCTTGTGGCTACCCTAACTTTTCTATTATAAATACTTTAGGGAAGAAACAATAGTCTCATGAATTCACTTTTCAAAGACTCCTAAACTCCAACGCTAAACTCGAATCAGCTTCTTCATTGTGGGTATCAACAGTTTTCTGTTTATTTAGTTTTGCTTCAGTAGATTAAATATCACCATACTCATTGGGATGGGCTAATCTCGGCTCTCAGTAGCCAACCTTCCTCATTAAATATCACCATACTCATTGAGCTTGGCTTAGCTCAGATCTCAATAGCCGACCTTCCTTTCTTTCTGTAATTTGCTTAGCTAGTTATCATTTAATATGAGTGTCTGTCATTGTAAATTAGGGTGGGAGGAAGATGGCAATCATAGCTGGTAGCTATCCAGACGTTGCCAACATCCCTTCCTTAGCCATGACAGGACAAAAGAAGGGCTTCATATAAATTACAGCATGTTTGGTATCATGAATTCATATTTATTTTTTCCATTTTATTATAGAATCTGGGATGTGTATATTGTTTTTCCTGGGTTGTCTAATGTTTTTTCTGTGTTTTACACCGATGTTTGTTTGTAGGATGGGACAAGGATATCACTGTTTGGTATGTCCAGAACCTTTCAGAATAGGGATTGATTAGTGTTGATTTGTATGGAATCGCTTCCTCAATTAACAACAATGTTTCAAACTTGAGTTTTAAATTGGAGGCACAGTTCACAAATGACTCTTAACTCACACAACAATTATATAGAACATGAATATTCAAATCCACTAATCATATCCAAATATGCTTTAATTTGTTTATCATTTTCACTTGGGTAGTATAGCACATGCATTGTTCTCAAGAGTTGGCATATAGAGATTTCCTTTGGTTTAGGAACACTATTTAAGCCATCTCTAATTAATTTCTAAGAAACACAACTACCTCATGTTCTCCCAGTTGCTACTTATACTAATTTTGTTTATCCATTTACATAACATAGATTAGATTATACTAGGTTGAATGTTAAGTATAGGATCCTCTTCATCATAACCAAATCAAAACATAGTTGTTGTTCTAATACATTTTTTTTTATATTTTTAGGTCTCATTAACCTTGTGATAGATTTATATACTTAGTCATTGTTCTCTCTTGCTGCAATGTATATATCCATTCAATACAATATATACTTAATAACCTATCATAAACATATGTCATCCAAATACAACTATGTTTTGTTTGATCACAACTTAAGTAACGACCTCTCTTATCTAGTCACTATTAATATCTATTTATCATGTTTTAGTAACTATTAAGATCTCTATGGCTTCAATGCTTTAATCCCTCCTATCTTTCTTTAATAATTTAAAAAGAAATTACAAACTTTCTTTAATAATTCAAATAGAAATTACAAACTCCAAAATACCTTGAATCTCTCTATATATTCAAATATGTCCAAAATACCTTGAATCTCTATATATTCAAAGATGTCTACTCATAATTGTATAAATTAAATATATAATTAAACTTCTCTTTTTTTCACATTAAAATTTTGATTTAAATATACATAATAAGAACTATAACTAATTGTTTCTTACATATAACTTTCAAAAACATATATATATTTTTAATTGTTATCACTAAATCAAATCCAAACATGATACAAGTCTATCATTAAAGATAAAATGCCATCATGTTTTAAATTATTTAATATTTCAATCTTTTACATTATTCTTATTTTAGCTATTTTATGCTGGTTAATTATTATAATTATAATTTTAATAAAATTAATTTATTTTACACATTTTCTTTTAATAATATTTATATACTTTTCTCAAAATTATGAAAAATGTATATTCTTTAATATCATGAAATAAGAAGAACACATACCATGATGATAATTATTTTATTATTTTTATAAAGATTTATGATCATAAAAATTGAAAACATAAAATTTATTTTAATTAAACAAATAATATTCAATAAAATCTAAATAATATTTTTAACTCATAAAGAAGAAACAAACATCTAAACTCTCACACACTGGAGCCCAAAAAAACATATACAATTTCCAAAAGATAATTATGTAACCACACATATAACCACCTCTCTTACACGAGTGGTCATTTAAAAGAAACGTGAAATAGAGTCATAACTTTTTTAGATAAGTATAACACTATGCTTAAATGCCACCACTTGTATTGTATTACAAGTGTAATAAAAAATAATTATATATGGTGATAAATTAATTTAATTATATATGTTGATAAATTTACAGATAGTTTGAAAATATATTGTTCATCAAAATTATTGTTTATTTTTGGGTATATTTATTGTTTATCTTTCCTTATGAGAGAAATATGCTATTGGGAGAGCAAGTTTTTCGTAAACAAATCCATAAAACATTTTTATAGCTTGCACTATAATCAATGTTGAACATATATATTTAAACAACTAAACCAGATCACCAGATCAGCCTACTTATATTTTTTCAATCCATGAAAAATTCTCCTGGTTGACAAATGCAATTGGATCTGAACTATGTGAGATATAAAAATTTATATTTTCCATGATAGGCATGGATATGTATACGTCGATATCTTTGGCCGGATGTTGGCAAGGAGGGTTTGGCTAGATGTTGGCACGCAGGGTTGGCTGGAATGTTTGTACGAAGAGTTGTGGCAGGGTAGTAGGGTACCTCAAAGCCCCTGCAGCAGACTTAATTAGTCTGTTGCGGGGTACTTATGGCTTTCCATAGTTTCAAGTGAGTGACACAAGTCATCACGTTTGACAGGATTAATATAACCATGGAATAAGATCAAAGCTCAGGACAAGGGATAAAGGTCATGATGGCGTATGATCATTAAAAAAACTTGAAAGAGTATTAGGCATTCAATACTTCCAATATTTTATGTGTTTTAATAAACCAAATGACACTTACATCATGCATACCTCGTAAGATACTTACACTGTTGTTGTAAGTATCAGCTTGAAGTCTTGAATTTTCCAGGATAATGACTGAGAGTCAAGTGTCTTTTTCCCAGCTAAGCTGGTACAAAGACACTATAAGCATAACGATTGTCATTTCATCCTGGATTACTCTGATAATTACCCATACACATGATAAACCTTGCCATGTTTAAATTGCTTTGAACCTGTCTTTCGCTCATAATTCTCTGCTTTGTAATAATTATGTGCTGAGGCTGAGCTGGTACTAAACCGGTACCAAATGGGTACTGAATGAACACTGATTCCAAACTGGTACGAAACTGGCACTGAACTTTTGTTGGTACCAAACTGGTACGAAACTGAAAATGCTGAGAAGATGGATCTGAAGGGTCCTCCTTCTCCATACCTGAGGGTTTGCATGTCCTCATGCAAACTCTTATTAGAGTAACCATAGAG
The DNA here is from genome assembly GCA_027924585.1 of Larix kaempferi. Lineage (NCBI taxonomy): Eukaryota > Viridiplantae > Streptophyta > Pinopsida > Pinales > Pinaceae > Larix > Larix kaempferi. The sequence continues at coordinate 3,651,041 of BSBM01000825.1, forward strand.
CTCCAAATACAGAAGAACTATGAGCATAAGTGACCATTGCATCCATCCATTTCAAATACTTCCTCTACAACAATATTTCTGCCACCAAAGAAACTAAAGATAACTTAGACTTCACAAGTAGAAAATATGATCAATGTGACAAACGACTCTCCACCGTCCTCACCAACTCGACTTGAAGAAGAACAAGAAGAGGTACATATACCAAGTCCTAATCCATTCAAAATGACTCATGAGTTCAATCTATTCCTTGCTACTTATTCACAATGTATACCACATATATCCAAGATTTTTGTGACATCCCTTGAACAATTAACCACTAAACTGTCACCTACATCAACCACCTCAAAACTTGAAAATAAGTAGTTTCTTCCATCACTTAAACCTTTCCTCGAATCCTCCATAATTTCCTCGACCACTGTTGATCCCTTTTTACAAAGCCAAGTACAAACAACTCTAACTGTAATGCAGATTGTAGACCATACATCTCCTTCCCACTTGAGTCCTTCACCATCGTCAGCACAAACAACTCCGCCTGAAACCACCATTTTGTTTTCTGAACCATCGACTGCTTCCCTATAGTATCTCAGTGCATTTCCCCCACCTGACGTAGCTTCACTTACTCCATCGTTACCCCTTTCAACCACAACAGATTTGACCAACATTTAGCCCAAAAACGTTGGTGGGACAAAGGAAAGGTGCGTGTAACAGCGTGTGAGACAAAGGAAACATGCATGTTTGAGGAAAAAAATTATTTTGACAGCTCTTTAGGGGTGTTTTTGTCTCCAAACTTGGCCACCAAGTTCCTAATTGCTAGGAAATCACTGAATAAGTTAAGGCCATAACATCAAGCACCAAATTAGGGCTCTTATATCCATAATGTCCTTTTGTGTGAGAAACGGAGTTTTCATGCAAGTGCCGTCACGAAAGTGTGATCATGCGATAATCTTCCGCTCATATGTCGATATGTATTGGTGCTTCATTGCTCCCTTCTGCACAATGTCTTTGATGAAGTAACATTTGATCTGCTCACCAAATAGTTCTACAAGAATATTTTGAATCCATACTACTTCATGATTGCGACACCAACTGTGATATACTTCACATGTGTTAACTGAGTACAATAGAACTCTACTTCTTTCTAAACCAAGTCATCAAGGTTGATCACAAGCTGAAACAACACCTCGAGGTGCTCTTTTCTATCTACTGCACTCCCTACTCAGTTAGAATCTGTATATCTATACAACCTCACTCCACCACCTGAAACATATCTCATACTATATCCAACTGTATCACACAGGTACCTCAACGCATGTTCTTCTGCAACCCAATGTACATGTTTTGGCCTAACCATAAATTGGTTCATAGCAAAGCCTGGATCAAATCAACTGCCTAATCCACCAAATCTAAATCTGAAGTGGAATCACTCAGGTTTTTCAAATTTGCCTCCATAGGTGTAGCCATGGACTTGCAGTCCATCATCTGCTTAAGATCACAACTGTGTACTTTCCCTGAATGAGGAATATCTCATATGATCTCTACCACACCTCCAATACATTAGGACAAGATCTAACATATCTAACTCAGAGGTCAACTCCCTCTTTCCCTTGAAACTGAGCTTCTATGTTCCTGTAATGGAATAGATCATCAATCCTATAGCACCAAGATCAAAGGATCGCCATCAACAACACCTTGTAGTAAAGGTTGGAATCCGCATCACTCTTGGTGAATCCCAAGCTCATAAAATACATGTCTAGCCTAGTATTCCAAGTCACAGGTGTCTACTTGAGTTCATACAAAGTCTTCTTTATCATCAACCAACTGTGTTGCGGGTACTCCCTCTATGCGGGAGCATCCTACTCCCTCTGCACCAAAGTATCATGCTCCCTCTACATCTGGACACTCCTTCACTTGAAGTAACATGTTTCCTTCTGCATTGTTGATCTCTATGTATCCATCTGTGTCATCTCCCACCAAGTGGGTCCACTGATACAAGCCTCTTGCTCCCTCAAGAATAATAAATGCAATCCATTATTGTCTCTGAGTCTGTAACTGCATGCTTGATCTTGTAGATCCTCTTGGAAGTCACCATTGACCTCCCTCTAATCTAGGAACTTACTCCTAGAATTACCATTGCATTTCGTATTCCCTTCTGTATCTTGCAAAGTATCTTGAAGTTATACTGGCCTCTTTACTACAACATCTCTAGGTAGATCTATTGATGTTGTTGGCTCTACCGTCTCCTCCTAATAGTCTAAAGGATGATCAACTGTACTAGAGGGATTTATACCCGCGTCCTTCGAAGCCTCCTACTCCTCACTATCAAACTTCATGTGAAACCTTTGACGGCTACAGTCTTCTTCCTCTTCTTCCTCGACATATAGGTGTATGCTAGACAACCAAAGATCATTAGAGGAAATTTGAGGTCTAAAATGGGCCTCCTAAGGAAAATAATAAAAGAATAGCTAAAATAATAAAATCATAGTTAAAATAATAAAATAATATTTATTAATTTTGGAGGAAGAAAGTAAATTCCGCATCCAACGAATGCTCCCGCTCGAAATTTGAGTAAAATCACAGGGATATATGTTGAAAATATGAACAAAAAAGTAGTTTTTTATGACAAATATCTGAAGTCAACCATTATGGTTGACTCATTTGATTGAAATTCTATTGCTTCTTGAATTCTAACTCATCAAGAAATTATGGTTGACTCATTTTATTGAAATTCTATTGGTTCTTGAATTCTGACTCATCAATAAATTATGGTTGGCTCATTTTCTTATATGATGGCTCATTTTCTTATAAGGCCCATTTTAGAACCAAATTTCCTCTAATGCCTCTCTAGCTTCACTCCTGTGAATGTCTCTCAGGAGTCTTGCTCCCCAATATCTGGTGAGGACACTTAGTATGAGCATAATTGTCTTACTAGATGCATGTTCCCATAAGAACATGGGTAGGGTAGATCTTGATCACAGATCATCATCTCCACAATCTTTACAATGGACCTATGACAGAAATGTACTCAAGGGTTAACCAATACTAATTTAAGCATTTATGTTATTTATCGATAACAATTCAATTTGAATAAATAAATCTTATTGCACAAAACATTAAATACTTATCTTTTCTTGTTTTGTTGGCTCCATCTTGATCTGTTCCTCCTCGTAGAAATCACTGGAGATTCTAGAAGTGTAGTCTTCATTGTCTGATCTGAAATCTGGATCTTCTTCTTCATCAAGTCCTCAACTTCTGGAACTTGTTGAAGACTTTATCTTAGGTCTTTATGTCTTCTACATATAATCATACATAGTACAAGAAGACATCCAAAGATTACACTGTCAATGGTCTACATGAATCTGAATGCTTCTAGAAGAAATTCTCATTTCAAAGTCCAACTACAACTTCATCAAGCTTTGCCTTCTTTTTTTGGATGCTCATTAACATCAATTGTTGATGCATTTCCCTTTCTTTTATTTTGGGGACACTGCGAAGCATAGTGTCCAAAATTTTGACAATGATAGCATTTCATCTTGGAGAGATCCTTCTTTTTTCTGTCTTTAAGACAGAGCTAATCTTCCACCTGTATTTTTCCTCTCAAATTTTCTTCTTCCTTTTCCTTTTCTTGCATGTGCTGCAGGAGCTTGAGTTTCTTCATTTTGAGGTTTCTGCAAGATGTTCTTATACAATACTCTAGCTTCCTATTGGACACAATCATACCATAACCTATCGAATTTGGGAAAAGCATCTCATCCGCAAACACTTTGTGACTCCCAAGAAGAGGGAGGTCCATTAAGAGTTACCATAACAAGTTCGGAGTCATCAATGGTGTCTCCAATTGATTTAAGTTGATCTCTTAATTGGGAGACCTTTATGAAGTATGTAGCAACTGAATCTGATTTGGTCATCATCATACAATGGAGTTGGTTTCTCAAGGCTAATTTTATGTTGGTGTTCTTACTCTCGAACAATCCTACTAAGGCATCAAACATTGCTTTAGAAGTCTTCAATTCTGCAACGTATGGAATCAAATGATATTTCACAGAATGTATCAACATCCTTTTAGCCTTTGCTTCATTTTTCTTGTATTGGTATTTATCTTCAGCATTCTCGAGTTATTTGAAGCCTTCTTTTACATAATATTGAATCTCATTTTCATCTAGGATGAAGAGTATCATGGTTTTCCAAGATCTAAAGTTAGAGGCACCATCCAACATGTCTTCAACTCCAAGGTTGGACACCATTTTGTCAAGAGCTGAAATTTGAATCAAAAATACCTAGCAGAAAATAAGTCAAAACTGAAGTTTTCCTCCACAGATAGATGCGCCCTCCTAGGGCGACCTCCAAAACACTATTTTTTAGTCCAATCTATGGCTAGAAGAATTCAAAACGGGAACCCCTAGTTCCTTGATTCCAACATAAATTAGGTCAAAATTGAAACTTCAGAAAATTGAGATTTTCTTCCACATATTGGTGCGCCCTCCTAGGGAGAGTTCCAAAAAGATATTTTCAAGTCCAATCTATCGGCAAAAATGTCCAAACTTGGAAGCCCTGGTTTCATATTAGGGATGAAACATTCATTGGCAATGGATTTTATTTATTATTTCTCTAATACCATGTTGAATTTTTAACTTGGCAATACAAATTTTAATTTTAAATTTTGCAACGGAAAACAAAAGGATCACTGAAAGATAACCATGCATAATAGACACAAATTTTTACCCTAGGAAAACCGAACCTAGGAGAAAACCCAGCAACCTTTCTTAAGAAGAATATTCCCAATAATAAGAGTATAACAACAACAACAAAATAACCCTAGTTCATAAGGGTTTGTTAAACCTCCAGTTATAACCCAGTCATAGAGTAAGTGTGCATTGCATGGGAGAGAATAGTGAAACCAAGAAAGAGATAAGAGAGAGAGATAATATCACTTCAATATGCTTCTTCTTCGGTCTTCACTTTTCTAGTAAAAATTGTGCACTTATGTAGCAGAGAAGAGTGGAGGAGTTGTGTGTTGAAATTAAGAGTTGGAGATGCTTATTTATACACATCAAATCACTTGATTTTCACTTGGGACCGACTTGACTTATTTAGTTGGGGATGACTTGCTTGTTTGACCACTTCAATGTTGTATTTCACATTAACCACTTTATTATTGAAATTTCCCACTTTCTTAGGAAAGGTTGTCCATTGTGATGATGTTATACTTCTCCGTCACATGCACGTCTATTCACTGCATAGAGCCCTAATGTTGATTTGACCCACACTAAGAAGTCCCGGTCACTTCTTAATGCTCATGTGAAATTCAACATTATGCTAGACTTGTAGATTTCACAAGGGGGTGAAAGACCCTAACAAAATAAACAAGGAAAACACTCTAATATATAATAGATCACTCCATTACAAGAGCAGGAAATGTGAGAGAATATTTGGGGTCCATCTCCACACCATATGACTGGGAGAAGCACTACCCCTACCTGGGCCATTCACCTCTAGAATGTGAATGTATCATTCATTACTATCCAAATCAGCATGGCCTCACTAGCCAAATCAGTCGTGGCTATCCGTGAGTGAATGTTTTCTCGATGTTGCACCTGGAGAAACATCAACATTGACTTTGGTGAAATTTCTCTCATGTTGCTAAGATAACTTCCATAAGGGTACTAATTTCTTTGGTTGCGGAATTTGATCTTGAGATAGAACATATGGATGTAAATGCGACATTTCTTCATGTTGATATTGAAGAAGAAATCTATATGAAGCATCCTAAAGGTTTTACAGTAGAAGGAGAAAAGGATTTGGTCTGCAAGCTCAAGAGTATCTCTATGGTCTAAAACAATCGCTCAGGATGTGGTATAAGAATTTTGATATATATATCTAAAAGTTGGTGTTTATCAAAATTCAAGATGATCATTGTGTGTATGGAAAGAAAGTGGGTGATCACTTTCTATACGTAGTTTTGTATGTAGACAACATCTTGTTGGTCAGAAATAACATGGATCTGATTAAGGAGGTAAAATTGCAGTTGTCCTCCAAGTTCAACATGAAGGATCTCGAAGCAACGAATTTCATTCTTGGAATGGAAATAAAGAGATATCAAGCAAGTAGAAAGCTATGGTCAAGTTAGAGAAAATATGTTGAGACAGTTCTAAAATGCTTCAACATGTTGGAGTGTAGACTGGTCAAGGTTCCTATCATATTGGAGTTAAGCTATCTATTGAACAATGTCTTAAGATACAGGAAGAAATAGAGTACATGTCACATGTTCCCTATGCTAGTGTTGTAGGAATCCTGATGTATGTTATGGTATGTACTCAACCAAATATTGCTCATGTAGTGGGGATATTGAGCAGGTACATGTCGACTCCTGGAAAAGAGAACTGGACCGTAGTTAAGAGAGTATTTAGGTACCTACGAGGCACAACGGATTTCACAATCTGTTATGGATGGGAACCTAAGAACACAAAGGAAATCAATGTACATGGATTTTTCAATTTCGACGAGGCTGGAGATCTTGACCATAGACGGTCGACCAATGGATATGTGTTCAAGTTATTTAGTGGAGAAGTTATTTGGATGAGTAGGAGGCATTTGGTCTTTGCGATGTTGACTATTGAGGCTAAATACATGGCAGCTACTCATGCGTGTAAGGAATTTGATTGGTTTTATAGATTGTGTTCAAAGGTTGGGCTTGTTCAACATGTTGTTAAGTTGGAATGTGACATTTAGAGTGCAATCTTCCAGGAAAATACCTAGCATATCATTCAAAGAAAAAGCACATTGATATACAATACCATTTTGTGAAAGGAAATGGTGGAGAATAAAGTGTTGCTGGAAAATGTAGTCATAATGAAGAATGTTGCAGACTCATTGACCAAGCTCGTGAGCACAAAGAAGTTTTCCTAGTGTAAGGAAACGATGGGCTTGTTATCCCTGCTTAAGTGAACTGAAGTTCTAAATATCACGTTTATGCAAAGAAGACAACAAGTGGAAAAATGTTGGGAATGTTATATTATTTGTGTGTAAACTGACTAGCAAAGTCGATAGTCGACTCGTATAAGTCAACTGGAGTCGGACATCAACAAATGGTGGAAGTTTGGTCAATTGGCCAACCGGAATAGTTATTTCGTCGAAGGAAAATGACTAGTTGACGAAAAGTCGACGGAACAACCAAAAGCTCGATGGGAAATCAACCAAGGTTGACCCATTCAAGTTAGTTGTAACAGAATAACTGAAAGTGGTTAGGAAGGTATGGATTGTCATTAATGATTCATTGGTTGTATTGCATCTATAAATAAGATGTAATGGTTATGCGAGAAGTATGGAATGATGAAATGAAGTGTGATTTGTGGTCTAGCAAATCACGGTTTAAGTGTTGATTAATATATGAGTGGAAAAGCTCATTGATTTGTTGGTTTTCCCCCAGGAGAAGGGTTTCTAGGGTAACTTTTGTGTATTGTGTTAATGTGTTGTGTGCCATTGTTTTATGTATAATTGTGTTTAACTATATGAATCAATTTGCAAGCCTATTGTAAATCGATATTAGAACCAGCACTCCTTTACCACCTATTTTTATATGATTTCTACTTTGCTCTTTTAATATTTATTACATTATATTTTTCTCTATTTTCATTTATTATTTATCTTCTCTCCCACTTTATATCAAATTCTATTTTACAACAAATTAATTTCTCTATTATAGGATGCTTATTGTTCGCTAGGCTATAATACCATATGTAGTGCTCCAAATTTAATCCACCTAAATACGAGCAGTAACTTCTATATACTTTTTCATGTGGATTTTACATATCTAACTATTATTTATATTCATGTTCATTAATTATCATAAATCAACTAATTTATGAGGTAAATTCACTTCAAGCAACAAGCATGTTATTCTCATTTTAACATATTAAGCAATCAAGTATACACCTAGATGGCAATAACATGGAACATGGAACTAGGTTTTTCATAACAATGAAGATGGCCTTTGATTTGCGCTCCCTCGATCCAATTTTTCCATGGGAAAATGCATGTTGCACTATCATTTTCCTCTTGACCAGTGTACACTAAGTTTTGAGGCACCTCGCATGCAAGGTCTTGAGTCTTCACACACCCAATCTTATCTCACAATATAATTTTATCTCTCTTTATCTACCAAGTTTTGACAACAGCATATCAATGTTTATGTCTCTATCTCTTGGTTTTCCCTCAACATTTGGTTATCCCTTGGGGTCATTTTTCCATCATCACATGATGGTAATCCACCTTTGCATGTATACTTTTTTCCATTTATAGAAATGGGGAAGGCCTTTTGAATGCCATTTTCAATCTGCATGATTCCCAATTTTCATAGCTAATATGCATTCTTTCCAAGTTTCATTCGCTTTTTACAAGTACCACATCATACAACATGTGTCTCATTATTCCATTCTATCACGTCCCCTCTGATCGATCCAACGCAAGGAAGGGAACATGACTACAGATCTTGGGATTTTACATAAACTCAGCCCCATTCATTAGAATCATACAAATAAAAACATATGTGTGTGCAGATCTATCAAACATAACAGAAGTAAAATTCTTCTACACACATATATCATGCAATTTCCAGCATATTGATAACATTCATCAAATAATTAAAACCTTGCAGAAGTAAAGCACATAAATAAAATAATCATCTCAATGTAATGTTGTCCCAATCAACTAGCTATGCAACTACAACATTCCACCCAACCATAGGCCAACTATGCTCATCAATCTCTCAGCATAGTTGCCACCCCCGAGATGGGCATGATTTCTACAAGGAACGAGAACCTACATTTGATGCACATCAAGAAGACCATCACATCTAAGCCAAGCCAATCCATAGCTGGGTTTATCAGGCTAAATCTAAACCCTCTTCCTTTCTGGATGCTTGCACTCAAGCTCAATCCAAAAAAATGGATACCCATAACCCATACCCCAACATACTCTTTATACACACAACAAACACAATCACTGGGCATGGATACACATTTTTAACAATGAGATTTAGAAACAAGATGGCCATGGGTTTTCCCCAAATCGTGGGCACACCAAAAACAGATTGTGAGAGGGAAAATCGACCACAGGGTAGAAAATGATTTCTCCCTTGGATATATGAGCATTCAGTGGGCCAAAACAACCTCTGTGGACCCCAAATCGTTTTCCCCTTCCTTCCCACAATTCTGCAACATAAAAACGACTTCCCAGTGGTGGAAAAATGAGGGAAAATGGGGAAAAAACGTGAAGGAAACGCCCAGGAAGACCATATTGCATGAGGGGGGAAAGGCAATGGTGAATAATGGCTTGGGGATCAATTTTGTGGCTCATTTCTTGCCCAGGAAGCCAAACACGTTTTTCCAAAACTGATGGCTTTCCCATACCCGAATTTGGATAGCCATACCTCTCCATTCCCCAAGGCATTAACTACTTCAACCAAATCTTGGAAGAAGTAAATGATTTGGTACAAACGTCAACATGGGTAGTTGAGGGTTCATGGGTTCTCTCATTGAAACTTGGCTTGACTTGATTGGCTCCAAGGGTTTGAATATTTCCCTCCCATTTCCTTGTAAAAATCATGCCCCCATCTCTTGTTGCATTGCATTGCATAGCTAATTGTGGGTATTTTATTAAAATGCATATTTACATGATATTTGCAATTCCATTGTGCCTAGCTAGCACGCAAACCATATGTATCACTAAATCGATGCTGAGGCCTTGGCCTTGAGCTCCTCACCACGATTTTATAACAATATCACATCCTTTACATTTTAATGTAATGGGATCAAAATCAGGATATTACAATTCCCTCCTCCTTGGAATAACATCATCCTCGGTGTTCCAACACTTAGGAATACATACCCACTTTACACATGTCCAAAAATTCACAAAAATGTGGCAAGTTTGTCCTGCCTTTCATCTTTTCCTATGAAATTTCAAGACCAAATCCGTTGGCTTCCACAAGCTACCCATGCTGGCTTTGATCTTCCATCTCTGCAAGTGGGAATTGCTCCACGGCAATCCCTTCCTTTTATTTACCTTCTAGCTTATCTACAAGTCTGGAATTTCATGGCTGCTATCTTTATTGCCATCCTAGCAACTATTTAAGGAATATTTCCAGCTAAAGCCCATAGCCTTTGGTCTGCTGCCATGGCCAATGTGCACAATTGGCTCTCACTTTGTGTAATGTCCCCTCCTATCATACCAGCATGATAGAGAGGATCATTGTGATAAAACCGGGCAATTGGCCCCGATGCTTACTAAATAAAAACATCCACATATATAAAAGACAGGCATGCAGATGTACAAATCTAAGCAAACACAGCAGAAGTAAATCATGTGCAGAATTAACACACATCCATCATACATTCCAGATTTTCATGTCATTCAACAATTAAACAATATCAAATTATCCAATGAGAATACTTATCTTAAACCAAGTAGTCCCTGAGCAACCAACTACACTTCTGCAACATTCCACCCAACCGTAGGCCAGTGTGCTCCTCAATCTCTCAGCACCACTGCCACCCCCGAGCTGGGCATGATCTCCACAAGGAAAAAGGGGAAAGCAGGCTCTCACATAGCCAAAGATATACCAGAATCAGCCAAGCCAATCAGCAATTGGGTTTCTCAGGCTGTTAAGAGATGGACAGAGGTGAATTACTAGCTAGTGGCTCACCCATTGAGCTATGGATACTTAATTGGGCTCATCAAGCCAAATCTGTCCTCTTCCACTCCTGAATCTCCTGCTCACAGGTTCAAACCAAGGATGGGGTTTCTACCAGCTCAGAAAAACATGGGAACACACAAAAACGAAATGGGAAGATTGGGAAACAACCCAGGGAAGCCAAATCCGTTTTTAGAAAAACGTCCTTGGACATTCGAGGGCAAAAACGACCTCCATACATTCCCCAAATCGTGGCCCTTCTCTCCCAAGCTATTGTATATGCAAAAATGAGTTACCAACATGGGAAAATGTAGGGGAATTGAGAAAAACGTGAGGGATAAAACCCCAACAAGCTCAGACTGCGTGAGAGGATGAATGCCATGGGTGGAGAATGGCTTTGGGCCAATTTCGTGGGGGTTTTCTTGCCCAGCAAGCCAAAACTTGATTTTCCAGGTTGTTGTCTTTCCCATACACGAAAATTGACAGCCATACCTCTCCCATCCCAAGGAATTAATTGTCTCAACCAATTCTTGGAAGAATTAAATGATTGGGTGCGTGAGACCAAATGGGTAGTTGAGAGTTCATGAGTTTCCTCAATGAAATGGCTTAACACCATGGATCAAGGGTTTGGTTATTTTCCCTCCCTATTCCTTGTAAAGATCATGCCCCCATCTCTTTGTTGCATTGCATAGCTAGTTGTGGGTTTTTCATTAAAAGTTGCATATTTACATGATGTCCGATTTTACATTGTGCACCGCTAGCACAAGAACTCTATGCATCTATTCTAATTGCCGATACATAGAACGATAAATCAATGGCGGGGCCTTGGCCTTGAGCTCCTCACCATGACTAAATAACAATATTTACATCATTTACAATATTAATGCAATAGGGTCAAGCTGGGGACATTACACTTTGCTCACTAGAAACACTTGACTGGTAACATCTGCAATCAATGGCTTTCAATTTCTCACCTGTGAAATTCATCATGGAAATTCTTGTTAGGCCAAGCATAACACAATATTAAAATCAATCAATTATTTGCTCAATTGACATGGAAAGTCCATGCTTTACTCATGATACTTCCACACTTTTCATGCTTTCCCAACATACACATGAACTCATTCATGTTCATCCTTTCACGGAGAATTAACTATTTCAACATTCACAAATTATTTCAAGCAAATAAACACAATCTACTTTCAATCATTACATGCATGCAAGAATTTTTTGTTTCTAAGATGCATCAGTCAAAAGAAAAGAGAAGAGTAAGAGTTTCCCCCTCTTAATCTTGTTCCAATCTGGAGCTACACCACCACTTTGGTTCCATGCTCCCTATCCTCTTTCACTTCAATGTGAATGCTTGACTTGCCCTTATTGGCTATGACACTTAGTGTCTAAGGTCTGTCTAAGGAATTTAAACTAAGTAACCCTTCCCCATTGTTGCCTACAGAACCTTTGGCTGCTAGGACCCACACAAGTCCACTAGCACCATCTTTCATTACTACTCATGTTGAGATTTTTAGGATAGTCACATGTCCACATGCATCCTTAGGATTCCTTCATAGTCCTTGCTTCCAGCAATACCTACACTCAAACATTGAATCAATTCACATATTTAGTTTATTTTCACAAGGTTTATCTCTAAACAAGAGTTTAAGAAATCATAACCAAATCATGTACACACGTATATTCATATTAAATAAGCAAGAAGTTGCAAGATAACCAAATACTTATCTGCATTGGATGTCTTCACTTTATTCCACAGGCTCCATCTTTGCTTTACAATCCTTGGATTGCCTATGGATACAATAAAGAATGTTGGGCCAACATGTAGGCTAATCCACAATCATTCGAATAGGCAATGCCAAGCCAGTATGCCGATTGGGTTTATCAGGCATCCCATTTATCAATATGCTAAGCTAGTACTCCGACTGGGCTTATCAAGCATTTAAGGAATGTTTGGCCAGCACATAGGATACTCCACAACATTCAAATAACCAATGCCAAGTCAGTACGCCGACTGAGTTTATCATGCATTCCAATAACTAGTATGATAAGCCAGGTCTCAGACTGGGTTTATCAAGCATACAAAAACCATTATCCAGTATGCTAAGCCAGTTCTCCAACTAGGTTTATCAAGCATACAAAAACCAATAACCAGTATGATAAGCCAGTTCTCCGACTGGGTTTATCAAGCATACAAAAACCATTGACCAGTATGATAAGCCAGTTCTTCGACTGGGTTTATCAAGCATACAAAAACAATTAACCAGTATGCTAAGCCAGTTCTTCGACTGGGTTTATTAAGCATACAAAAACCATTTCCAAGCCAACGTCTCTATTGGGTTTATTGGGAAATAAAACAAAAGAATACAATTACATGGCTCCTTCTCCTATGCAAACCAGTGGTTCCTTCCAGGAACTCCATAGGTGACTCACTTGACTGTAGGCTAGCATGGCCCCACAATACCCACTCACACTATACAAGGATGATACCCCTTTTCTACTACACATCTCCTCGGGCCTATCCATCCCTTCTAGTGTTATTTAGTGTGAGCGTGGAAAGGTTACCAATTCCCGTACAGTCTTCCTGAGTACCCTTTCTTCACTTTGCCTCTTAATGTGCAGCACCGAATTCAATCTGTGTAAGCTGACATCACAAGAAGGATAAGCAAACTCATTAGTATTGTTGCTATAAAATTGTAACCATATTTCATAGCATTCATTATCAAGTATTGAAACACCAAGAATGCTTCCATTCTCTTAGGGTTTAGTCAATATTGACAACCCTATCATAACCCAGCACCGGAAAGGTGTGCACCCCTTTCCGATGTGAGCCATGTAGGCCCTAATCATACTCAAGCAGTCTGAAATAATATAAATAAAATAGAACATGCTCTACATATTATCCCTAATAATTAGACATGCATGTTCTTAGCTAGGATTATAGAATACTTATCCCTTTTCAGATGTGTTCTCTCTTCATTTGCGAAGAATGGGGGATCCCTTCTCAAAGTCAACAGTCCTTCGGTTTTCCACCCCAATCTTTTCACGCTCCATAACCCACATATGCAGTCTTGGAATAATTTTACCATCTCACTCACATGGTTTTCCAACATGCAGTGCAGCTGAGATGTTATCAAAATTTACAATGGCGTTTCACTCGAAACCCATTTCCAAAGCATGGGATCCTTCCCATGGAGTTTGGCTTCTGCAGGCCATCACACATGATCTTCCTGCAAGGTGTCTTCTTGACACACTCCTCAACAACCAAACAGTCAGCAGCATTTAACAATCAAATTCAAATATGATTTCCCTAATCAGTCAGTGGCATTAATAATTAAATTCAAACATGAATTTACAATTCTGTCTCCCACAAAAATTGATTGGTTTAACCATGAGGCCATCCTCATATCGTTTGGCTCCTGTAAGTGGCATCACTTTGTCCATTATGGATCTATGCTTGCTACGATACATGAACATCCACTTACAACATGTCCTCTTGACACAATTCTAGAGAAGTCAAACAACCATTAGTAATTATTAGCAAACTTTCAAACCTGAAATTTACAAATTTGTTCCATGTATAAGTTAAATTTCACAACCATGAGAACCTTCTTATAACCTTTGGCTTCTAAACATGGTAGATCCCGGTCTTTACTATGGACTTATCCTCATTGCCATACTCAAGACATTTCTACCTGAAATCTGAAACTTTCAATCATCCAAACACGTTATGAGTATCTATGCAAATAATCTTCTCATTGCTACAACAGTCACTGAAGTGATCTCAGAATTATAACACTCAATAATTCAAACACTTCCAGCTGTTAACATTTCAAATGCAATGATATATATATATATATATATATATATATATATATATATATATATATATATATATGTGTGTGTGTGTGTGTGTGTGTGTGTGTGTGCATCATTATCATAATAAAATTGCAAGACACAGTCTCACTATCCCTGCAATTTAAATAAAAACTCCAATATTCATTACTTCACAGCCATATTCTTTTTATGCAACTCTATCCTTTCAACAGAGCACTTGGTAGACCATCAAACATGACTACATTCTTCATGCAATTCTTCTCCTGCATTCATGGTAGCTCATGAAATGATCCCAGAATCACCCATAATTCATCATTTCATCCATTATTTAATTTGCGATGAAACATTCACATCACAACCATGCATTCACAAAATGCATCACAACATGTGCACCCACACACACGCATGTGCATCTACAATGTTTACACAAACTTTTCAGGTACATTCACTTAATGCATATCCACAAGATTTACAAAATATTTTAACGGATATCCACTCAATGTCACCTTGCATTGATTCATGCATACTATACTATCATGTCATGCATTCAATCATTCCAAACACATTATGGCCTAACTAGTGCTATCTCATATAGCATGCACTACCATAGCACTACCAAAATAGGACTATAAGTCCTTACATGCTTTGGTTATTAAACTCATAACCAACATATACAAATGCCATGATATATGAATGCATTCTAACAATTAAATAATCACATGGTAGAAAGTTCCTTGCCCTTACTACTCCATACCTCAACATACCATGGTGGTATAACATTAACATGGATGCATTCATTCTTATATGCATACCATTTTATGATTATTAAATAAGGTTCAAGGGATTCTTACCCAATCCTCTTTCAACACTTAAACAATTAGCATGCATAACCATTACCTGCATGGCTTTCATTAACATCTTTGATGTACCTGATCAGTTGGTCTCCTGCAAGGATTTCACCATCCTACCACCAACCTCTTGATCATAGATTTGTTGCCCCAACCTTTCTTCACAAGGTTGTTGGTCACATGCAACAACATCTTCAACATCTTTAGCCATGCTTCAGTTGTCTTTGGTCCTACAACCAATGCGAACACCACTAATTATTAACAACCATAATAATTATCATAAGTGGCTCATTGCATATGTAAAACTTCACTATTTTACAAATATGCAATATCATATACATGTTGGGTATGTTATATCTCTTCACATGGTCGTTGCGTGTACAACACGATCTTCACATGGTTGGGTTGCTTTTTTGCTTTTTCGCGATTTTCGACCCATTGTACTCTATCTAATCCCGGTAAAAGGGATTAGGGTTGTAACCTAAATTCGGGTAAACGAATTAGGGTTTTAGATGCTGCGGAATACCATTTATTGTATTGTACATGGTTAAATAAACATAATAACAAAAGGAGCAGTGCGGCTCTAAGTTTTGCTGGTTTTTTCCCGGTTAAGGGTTTCCAGGTGAACATCTCTGTGTAATGTGTGTGCCATTGTGTATTTTCTGTTAATGCTTAAGAATCATATAAGTTTGTACTTCACTGTTAAGGTTTAAAACTTACAATACATGCACAAACACCTTCATATGCACTATGCAATATCTATTAATGTGCCAACTAGTGCATATTCACTTCATCTATCTAGTCTCTTGCATTTTTAGCATTCCTATGCCATAATTTTCTGTATATAAAGCTCATAAAATATAAATATAATAGCAAGAGAGGAATTAAGGAATTCTCCCTTTCCAATCCCTCATCATAGCATGGAATTTCCTCTTCCACATCATAGTTGATCCAATTTCATGGCCTTTCCAAGCAATCATTAGCTATGATCTTCTCACCAAGTAGCAATTCAATACATGTACTCATATATAAAATTACTACCTGTTACCTTTCAAGCATGCAATTCCTATGCTATAAATGGAAATAGTTTAAGGTGAGAAATTTCCCTCTTTATCAACATTGCCTTACTGCTCCAATCGCTTTCAACTATGATAATTCCTTTCCTTTCTCATGGAAACATTTGCCACAATTCTGAACCACACAATTGATTCACACATGGAAATGCCTCATTACATTCTCAAAAATACACAAAACAATTTCCATGCATTATGGAGACAATCCATATTGACAATCTCTGCCAGCCGCAGAATTCTCTCACAATCAATGAAGGCCTTCGTGGGACGACCTGTTTCGGCGGACTTAACCATTTTCCTCCAACCCATTTCAGCGGATTTGGCCATTTGTCTCCGATCGACACACTTACCATTTTGATGCCAACCTGTTTCGGTGGACTTTTGAATTCTCCTTCGACCCGTTCTGGAGCAACTTTCAATTTTACGTCGATCGGCGCACTTCCACTTTCTCGTCGATCCGATTCGGTGAACTTTTATTTTCTCGGCGATCGACGCATTTTATGATTTTCCGCCAACCGTTTCGGTGCAACTGGTGCTTTGTCGCCAATCGGCGCAACTTGCACTTTTGTGCCGACTGTTTCGGCGATTTTTCCATTTCTTACCGATCGACGGACTCATCCCTTTTCATCGACCGTTTCGGCGCAACTGGCAATTTGTCACCGATCGGTGCAACTTGCACTTTTGTGCCGACCGTTTCGGCGATTTTCCAACTTCTCATCGATTCGACGGACTTTCTATTTTGGCGCCGACTATTTCGGCACACTTGTCGCTTTTTCGCCGACTGTTTCAACGACTTTTCCCATTGCTCGTCAATCGGCATACTTATCTATTTTGCGCCAAAACGCATCGGTGGCCCGTTCACTTCTTCGCCGACAGTTTCGGCGCTCTTATCGATTTTACGTCGACACAAACTTAGCAGAAGCTCAAAAAACACTTAGAAAAATTTTCAAATTTTGAAGTTTTTTTGAAATTTTTCTTAATGATCAGTGCTGAGCAGGAAAAATGCTTACCTCTGCAAGTTACCTGATTAGGCCCATATAGGCCCAATGTTGTAATCATTGCTCTGATACCAATCTGTCACATCCCCTCCGATCGATCCAACGCAAGGAAGGGAACATGACTACAGATCTTGGGCTTTTACATAAACTCAGCCCCATTCATTAGAATCATACAAATAAAAACATATGTGTGTGCAGATCTATCAAACACAGCGGAAGTAAAATTCTTCTACACACATATATCATGCAATTTCTAGCATATTGATAACATTCATCAAATAATTAAAACATTGCAGAAGTAAAGCACATAAATAAAATACTCATCTCGATGTAATGTTGTCCCAAGCAACTAGCTACGCAACTACAACGTTCCACCCAACCATAGACCAACTATGCTCATCAATCTCTCAGCATAGTTGCCACCCCCGAGATGGGCATGATTTCTACGAGGAACAAGAACCTACATTTGATGCACATCAATAAGACCATCACATCTAAACCAAGCCAGTCCATAGCTGGGTTTATCAAGCTAAATCTGAACCCTCTTCATTTATGGATGCTTGCACTCAAGCTCAAGCCAAAAAAATGGATACCCATAACCCATATCCCAACATACTCTTTCTACACACAGCAAACACAATCATTGGGCATGGATACACATTTTTAACAATGAGATTTAGAAACAAGATGGCCATGGGGTTTCCCCAAATCATGGGCACACCAAAAACAGATTGTGAGAGGGAAAATCGACCACGGGGTAGAAAATGATTTCTCCCTTGGATATATGAGCATTCAGTGGGCCAAAACAGCCTCTATGTACCCCAAATCGATTTCCCCTTCCTTCCCACAGTTTTGCAACATAAAAACGACTTCCCAGTGGTGGAAAAATGAGGGAAAATGGGGAAAAATGTGAAGGAAATGCCCAAGAAGCCCATACTGCGTGAGGGGGGAAAGGCAATGGTGAATAATGGCTTGGGGAGCAATTTTGTGGCTCCTTTCTTGCCCAGGAAGCCAAACACGTTTTTCCAAAACTGGTGGCTTGCCCATACCCGAATTTGGACAGCCATACCTCTCCATTCCCCAAGGCATTAACTACCTCAACCAAATCTTAGAAGAAATAAATGATTTGGTACAAAAGTCAACATGGGTAGTTGAGGGTTCATGGGTTCTCTCATTGACACTTGGCTTGACTTGATTGGCTCCAAGGGTTTGAATATTTCCCTCCCAATTCCTTGTAAAAATCATGCCCCCATCTCTTGTTGCATTGCATTGCATAGCTAGTTGTGGGTATTTTTATTAAAATGCATATTTACATGATATTTGCAACTCCATTGTGTCTGGCTAGCACGCAAACCATATGCATCACTAAATCGATGGTGGGGCCTTGGCTTCGATCTCCTCACCACAATTTTATAACAATATTACATCCTTTACATTTTAATGTAATGGGGTCAAAATCGAGATATTACACATTCTAACATGAGTTGAGTGCCATATTACACAATGTCACAATGTTATTGCATTAATCACAACAAGATCCATATTAAGATTTTAAAAGTGTCTTATCAAACATTAAAAGATCCATGGGTGACTAAGGAAGTATCTAGGGTCATCTAGATCCTAGTCAAGTACCATATTATGGGTTTCTTGGTCAAATCGATCCAAAATTAACATTCTTACACCTATTAAGGAAAGGTGGTCATTGTTGGATCACACATACCATCCTAGGAGCACCTTTAACTTTAAACCCCTTTGTACTGGCATGCATTTTCCACATAATAGTATTTCTATGGTTGGATGGCTCCCATCATTTGACCAAGTCAATGTGGAACCCAATGGTAGTTGTATGAAAATCCACATACAATGGTGTTAGTCAAATCACTATAAAATCATATGACCATATCAACATTGTAGGGTACAACAACACAACTCATACTTGTGTGATAAGTAGCATATGGACACACTTGCACCACTTGTGCTAACTAAACTACATGATCAATTGTTGTTCCATAAGCACCACACAAACCACATTGTGATAAATGCACCACAAAGAATACACATATGTTACATGCATCATATATTTAACATACATTGTTGACTACACCTTTTGAGCCACATAAGATGTTATACGTGCATGAGAAGTAATTAGATTAGGTATCATACAACATCCATTCAACATCGGTAAGAAGGTGATGAGTCTTCTTATTGATTCTTTACCAATATGATCAATGCCCTTGTTATCTCATAGATTTTGTCTATTTGTACAAATAAAGGTTTTACACCAAATATGTCACCAATCATCACATACCAATATAATGAAGCACATGAAGCAAAAAGTCATGAGAAATAATTAAGTTATCTATGGAGGATCAAAGTCAAAGTATATAGTTGACCAAAGAGATTACTATATGGAACACAAATTCATTTGTTGATCCAAATGCATGGGTAATCCTCTGATACTCATGTAGTATTCTTGTATGTCATCAACACATTAATTTCCACACTCCAACAAATGCCGCACTTAATCCATGCAAAATTTTAGCTTGGGAACAATCAATGCATTAAGTTTTTGGTAGTTATGGTGAATTACTTGAGTTATCTAAGGGAATTGCATGGGTGAACTTGCAAAACATATTTAACATACATTGTTGACTACACCTTTTGAGCCACGGAAGATGTTATACATGCATGAGAAGTAGTTAGCTTAGGTATCATACAACATCTAATCAACATTGGTAAGAAGGTGATGAGTCTTCTTATTGATTCTTTACCAATATGATCAATGCCCTCGTTATCTCATAGATTTTGTCTATTTGTACAAATAAAGGTTTTACACCAAATATGTCACCAATCATCACATACCAATATAATGAAGCACATGAAGCAAAAAGTCATGAGAAATTATTAAGTTATCTAAGGAGGATCAAAGTCAGAGTATATAGTTGACCAAAGAGATTACTATGTGGCACACAAATTCATTTGTTGATCCAAATGCATGGGTAATCCTCCGATACTCATGCAGTGTTCTTGTATGTCATCAACACACTAATTTCCACACTCCAACCAATGCCGCACTTATTCCATGCAAAATTTTAGCTTGGGAACAATCAATGCATGAAGTTTTTGGTAGTTATGATGAATTACTTGAGTTATCTAAGGGAATTGCATGGGTGAACTTGCAAAACATCTTCACTTTCCCTCCATGTCCAATCTTTTAAGAAATCTTACAAATGTAGGATTTTCTCATGAGTTAAAAGAGTTCAATGAATGCAAGGTTATGTTGCACATGCATAGACTAAGATTATAAGTCCTCTACGGCAATGGTGTCATTATGCCTCAAGGTGTTGGTGTTCATTTTTATTTTTTGTCTTCTTTTGCATGAAGGAGAGAGTTTCTTCCCATCATTGCTATATCAAAGAGAGATCCCCAAAGAGGAAAGAAGAAAGAACCCTATGATGAGAGAGCTTGGGGATCACATGCATAGATCGCTTAAGGTGATATTATTCTTTTATTGTAATCTTATTTCCATTCCAATTAATACAAAGCTTGGTTTCCTTCCCCCATGAAATGTGAGTTCAAATGGTTTGAATATTTTGCCTATTGGATTTAATACTAATTATTCAAACTAATTGGTTTTATGAAAGATTTGTAGTGTTGGTTGCTTGTTGTCTTTGTGCACAAGTTCATAAAGGAGGATCATTCATACAAAGTTACCTTTTATTTGAAAATTTTCCTTCTCCTTCATCTCTCAAATTCAATTGATTGCATATTAAGGAAAGTAATTCACTTAGTTTTGTTCACATCCATAATTTGTACTTTTATTTTTTGTCTACACCTGCAATTTTAATTGTTGAAAGAATGCATATTGTACACACTTGTACCAAATCACAATTAATAGAATGGAGATTCCACTGGGAAGAAATCTAATATTTCTTCCTTTTGTTGGATTTGAGGTTTTTCGAAAATTCTCAACCCCAATCACTCACCATAGCGGATTTGACTAGTTTTTCCCCATCGTGTAGTTGTGAGACTCGAAACTTTTTAATTCCTAATTGTTTTATAATTTCTATTTCCTCACACATTGTGTGGGACCCAGTTTGCATAGTCACATCATTTCATTCCTATTCATAGAAAGTACTTGTTTTTCTCCCCCCATGAAATGCATGTTCGAATGTTTAAATATTTTACCCTTTGGATTTAATACTAATTATTTGAACTAATTGGTTTTATGAGAGATTTGTAGTGTTGGTTGTTTCTTGTCTTTGTGTGCGTGTTCATAAAGGAGGATCCTTCATCTAAATCCACCTTCCCTTGTGCTAAATCAAAACCCAGTCTTTACAAAAGAATATTTGAAGGTTTTTCTTCTCCATCATCTCTTAATTTCCATTGATGACATGTTAAGGGAAGACACCAACTTAGTCATGTTCAATCCCATAATTATTCCATGAATCATACTTTTATATTTTGCTTGCACCAACAATTCTAACAAATTGATTCAATGCATTTGGTACACCCTTGCACCAAATCATGATTAGCAACCCCTTATATAAAATGGCACTAGCCCAAACAATGATGCAACAAAGTTAATAATATAAAATAGTATGGACAAGAAGCCAAAGGCGTTGCAATAGGGTTCTACTAATCCCATAGAAGGTCTTAGGGACCTAGCCGCAAATTGATCTATAATGTGAGACAAATTAGTGAACTGGGAAATAAATTAATCGACTACAAGCATAAGGCTCCTATATGACCCTAGGTTGATCAACCATGGTCCTTGAACTCTATAAGCTCAACTTCACTAGTACAAGTTGAGTAATTTGCGACTATAAAAGAAAAAAAATTGGTCATGATATTTATTATAAGTGATATATGTAGTCATTAGAGGTGTATTAAGTCAATTTAGAAAGAAAGAAAAAAAAAGAGAAACAATTAGGAGTTTGTATTAATAAAGATTGCAGCCAAAATGTACAACAGAGTAAATACAAAAGCAAGTTAACAGTATTCTCAAAATCGAACATTGTGTCCACCACTACAAAGAAAGCACCTTCTCGCAGAGGAATACAAAAACAAGTTAATAGTGTTCTCAAATTCCAGCATTGTGTCCACCACTACAAGGAAAGCACCTTCTAGCGGACGTTTTTAACAAGGTTTTAGTGTTACAAGATTGAGCAAAATTATCAAAAAAAACTTTGCTAAAACCTCAACCATTGGTAATAGATATTTTGGCGAACGTTTTAACGGATGTACATTATAATTAAAAAAATAAGGGTGGCCAAAGGTTATAGCAGATGTTTTTTTAATAGTGCACAATTCTTAAAATGACACACCAATGCATTTCACAAGCAAGTGCATTGGTGCATACCATTTAAATATGATGCATCAGTTCATTTCATTTTATAACCCTCAAGGCATGTAATATGATTCATAGCACAAGTGCTTTTCCTTCTCATTAACACACCAAAATCGACAATGCACACGTGCACATCAATGTGTTTTATTGTATTATAGCACTAGTGCATACAACTTAAATGTGATGCATTGGTACCTTCCATTTATATAACTTCTCTATGTGTTATATATGTATCATAGCACTAGTGCATATAATTTAAATATGATTTACTAATGCCTTTCATTTATTTAACTTCCCAATGCATTCAATATGATTAATAGAATTAGGGATTATTATTATAGGTAATGCACTAGTGTCGATGGTGCACAAATACTCACCAATGCCAATGGTGTTATGTGCAATGTAGTATCACTTTCCATGTGTGCGCCCTTGAAGAAAGTCACTTGCCACATATGCTTTCGTCCTCATAAAGAAGTGTGCCACATAAGCATCAAATCAAGGCCTAGCAATTCATGAGTAAGTCATCTCATAATGTGCATATCAATCATTGTAAAACCAAGGGTAACTAACACACCATGCACCCCCAAGCATGTTGTAAAAACATTTGGAATAACTTCAAAAGTTAACATAATATTGTTCAATGTTCCACAAAATTGTCAGAGGAAAATCGAACCTTTCAACATTATGGTTACTAAATCCTCTTCTTCCATCTTTCTATCTATTGCCTTCTATTCATCTCAAATATCTTTAATTTTAATAAATGATCTTGAAGAGAGTCATGTTCCTTCATCTTTATCAAAACAAGATATTCTTTAAGGAAAAAGCTCTACCTTCACCAAAGCATGTTTCACATATGCCATTAGAGGATGAGTGCATCATTACCATCTTGAATTTTGAGAAACATCTCGTGCTTTAAGTCAAAGTTTAATTAACATTTGGATTTCTCATTATCATAATTTGTGTGAACATCCTCAACGATTTTACTTCACACTTATTTTGCAAACACAATTATATACAAGCACCTATATTCAAAAATTACAAACATCATTTATTTTTAAGTATTAAGGTATTTTCATTAAATTTTGTATTACTCTCCAACATAATATAGAATACATTAACTATGATTAAACACACTCCAAAACTAGCCCCACGTCCACCAATTTTTTTGAAAAAGAATATTGTTCTATTTCTGGAAAATTCTCTTTGTTTTATGTTTAGAAAATGTTCTTTGTTCTATGTTTAAAAAATGTTGTTCAGTATCAAAAAAACAATTTCCCATAATAAAAAAATTCAAACATTTTTTCAGTTTAGAAATTACTAATATATTTTCATCGTTTCAAACTTTTCTCTTTTAGAGTTAATCAACTTGCCATGACCAAACACTCCCAAGCATGACCGAGATTCGCAAAAAGAATTGTGAACAGAAAATTGTTCTTGCCCAGACAATCCTCACGCAGGTTACTCCACAGGACATCATGGGATTGTTGCTCTTCATGGCGTTACTGGGCGAATGCTCACATCAGATGATAAAAACATCACTATTTCTTATTCAATCTTGATTCTCGTTCTTTGGCGGCTCGATACATGTTTGGTGTCTTCCAGTGGCTCCACGCAGGCTTTTAGCAACTTTTTTTAATTCACATAGGATGGTGGCTCCCCCTCATGGATGGATATTCACAATCATGAAACCCTCACCGATATAAATTCACATTAGGATGGATATTCATTTGGGCTCTTCATACAACTTGTTTTCATTCCCGCTACCCTCGCGGATTTTGACAAAACAAACTTATTTACTCCCACGGGCTCCACAGAGTACGACAAATTCCTTCCGGACTAAATTTATTTGCAATCCAGAAAAAAAAACTTATCCATGCGCCAGAATCAAATTGAATTTCCTCGCTTCTGTCCAATTGTGTGTGATTGTGGTTCCTTGCTTCGTTCGCTCAGTCAATGCTCTAAGCAATCCCTAGCTCTTCCCTGCTTCTTACCTTGGTTTCCTCTAAACCTGGCTATGATAGCATATCATGTTTACACACAGGACGGAGGGAAGAATAGAAGCGAGAGAAAATGTACTACTTATATTATTTAATATCTCAAAAATTCCTTTAGGAGGATTACAGAGAGGTTGCACAACTTCTTTTTTGTATATTTTTATTTTTTTTTATTTTTTTTAACCATGGGAACAGCAACCTCTCAAGCGTATATCCAACAGCCCGCAAGCCAGATCTACCAGAAACTTGTGACTCGGCAGGAGCCGAGACGTCCCGAAACCCTTTATCCCAGGGGAGAGCCTCTATCCCAGGGATCACCTACCCTTCAAGCCTTGTCACAACGGGCCAATGAGCAACCCTACCCCCCACCGGTTTTGAACCTGTGACCTCCAAGGAGATAACACATGTTCTTAACCATTAGGCCCACTCAGGTACTCTTATATTTCAATTATTACGGAAGTGCTTGTTAATAACTTAATCCACTATCATTAAGTTAACATAACCTAAACAACTAGAGTATTAAATGACATGACAAATTGTGTTAGGCATTTGGTGGAGTTTTGACGCTATATTGGATTTCACTTCTTGACATTTGGTTGAAGTAATAAAATGTTAACCCCGTTGAGCTTATGTAGTTGAGTATAAAGGATTATAAGAGGTTGGAAACGGAGCAAAATTTTCTTGTCTAGGCCCATGCAACTTCTCACCTCAAACCCATTTTGTGTACACCGAACATATGAAAATGCGTGAGAATACTTTTGCAGACATCTTCATTATGCACACAGAACTCCTAATAATGCACTACTTACAGCAATTTAGATTCTGTCCATTTGATTATTTCCTGCCAACTTCTGTTAGTATTGAGACATCATATAGAAATTCCTTCTCTATCCAAAGATATCTTCTATATGTCATATTAGATAAAATTATGATGCACTCGGAGAAAATAGAAGTATACTAAAAGGCTTAAAAACTGATTTCCAAATCATAAATAAACTGATTTCACTTTTTCTTTGGACTCTGCCATGAAATCCAAATCAAAGAAAGCCTTAAGGATAGATATCAGTTGTTCAGGCTAGCAATTGCATCATCAACAGATGAGAATTGGAGGATCACTGAGAAACTGAAGACAATTAAATTGAATATCAATATATGATAAGTAGCAAACGCTGCATTCCCCTGAATTGCCATATCCTAAAGTCAAAATCTGAATGATTTCTTCTCAAATACAGTTAGATATGGTTTCTGTCGCAGCAGATGCAAATCCGATGTGCAGTTCAATGTTATATTTCAATGTGTTTTCTGTCACCAGATTCTCTATTTCCCCCATCACGTCCTATGCAGAAGCATTCTTTTGCTGATCTTTTCCAGCAAGATTAAAGTCCATAGCTTCAGGATCTCACACCATGTGAGTTATGCCAACCTGCAGAAGATTGGTGTGAGGAACACGTAGAGTTGCAATGCCTGCTCTACAGTTTTTCCTAAAAAAAGCATAGAAGTAATTTATAACCAATTTCTTGATAAACCAAGAATCCTTTCTAGCTCTAATATCTCCATGACCCAAAAGATATACAACTCCTGATTCTTTGGCTTTATGCATGGATGAAAGCTCATACTCAATACTCTGATCATCCATAGGCACAACACTTGTGGGCAACCCTGATGAGGTACTAGCTTCTGGAAGGGACTCTGGAGGAGCAAAGAAATTCCTTGAACCCCTGTAATTCCTCATTAGGGGTGCCTCCAGGGAATCGGGGCTGCAGCTAATTTCTCCTAGTAGTTTAGGATTCTTTGCTTCATTTTCTGATTCTGAAGTATACTCATCGTCACTCTCCAATGAGAAATCTTCAGCCTCCCTACGGATAAACTTTTCGAGACTTTCAATAAGTAGCTGTTCAAAGGCTTGATGATTCTCCTTTCGGACATCTTTGTAACCATACCTTGCAATACAGCGAAACATGTGGTAGTTTCTTGGGCAGACTCGTCTGAATAGAAAGCGCTCACCTTGTGTTACAATAGGAACTGGAACATACTTGATACATACAAAGATTATGGTGGAATGTATAGCTGGGAGACTTGTTACAAAATTCCCAAATATTGCCGGAACTCCATGAACGAGTTCATTATAGACCAACCCAATTCCAGGAACTCTTACTGTGCCAAGATTGGAACCCAGTTCTAGCATCAAATCCATTGAGATTTTCATCCTGACTTCACTCTGATACTTCAAGACACTTCCATAGTTCCAAATGTACATTACAAAGAGGAGGCAGGAGGCTAAAACCAATGGGAGCCAACTACCATCACTCACTTTCATCAAGACAGCTACAAAATAAGTTAGTTCAATGGTTAGAAAGAAAACCAGGAAACAAAGTGCCAAGAATAGGTTGGTTTGCCATATCAGAAGCATGACAATAGTCACCAACACTGTGGTCACCATCATTACTCCCACCTCAGAAATTCCTGCAACACGTCTCTATGTCAGCACAGTTGTACTGAGAATGATATTCATTTCAAGGTTCTACTAGCTGTTTTTCATAAAATTTGCCTCATTGCATGAGAGATTATTCTGTGATGATGTTGTAAATTTTGTATGCTAGTAAATGCTGACAAGTGTTAGTACTAATAAACCAAATTCTTGTCTTTGTATAAGACTTACCATATGCATTTCCTATCTCATTTGTGCCCTTAAAGGTGGCAGCTACAATGATGCAAAAAATCATCAGGAACCAGTTTATGATTGGAATGTAGACCTGACCCATAAACCGCTTTGAGGTGTGGATGACCTTAAGCCTGGGGAAGCAACCAAGAGCCATCGACTGTTTGATACATGAAAATGTCGCTGAAATCATAGCTTGACTTGCGATCATAGCGGCAGTGGTTGCTAGCACAAGAATTGGCCAGAATGCACCATCTGAATGAATTGAATGTGAGAAAAGTATATCTATTTATCAGTCGAAAGGCAATATGAACTATACTATATGGACAAGCACAACCACAAGTTGCTATTATGAGTAATTACTGCTAAGAAGAGAGGAACCTATAATGCATTGCAAGTATAAGAATGATTTAGCTGTTTCAAAACATACTTATAATCCATGAAAACACACTACAAAGTCCATGCATGTTGTTAATATAGAAAATGATTGAACCTTGCCTGGAATTGAAGCATAGAATGCACGTTCTGCCATGCTTGGGTTTTTTATGAGATATGCAGCTTGACCCATATATGCCAGTAGCAGACATGGGAACACCAAAAATGTAAAGGCTATCTGCAGCCAACATTTATTCATAAGAATCTAAGATTATACTAGCAATGAAAGGCAAAAATACACAAATTTAGAAGAGGACTAGAGGAGAAGACGCAAATCCATATAAATATGTACAACTGCAGTTCCCTGGATTTGAAAGAAAAGTATGCCCGCTCAAAAGAAACCTTTACAGAAAAGTATTTCCTCTCAGAATAAACCTTTACAGTAGCCTGAAGTTGTCATGCTCTAAAATGAGCTTGTCTGTGCTCTAAGCTTACCTGGACAGATCTCACTGAGAAGTGACCCAAATCAGCAAACATTGCTTCAGCTCCTGTGAATCAGAACATTAGTGTGAAATTTATAGGTGATTTCAGACTTTAGTTATTCAATACAGAGACACAGCACAGACAAGAAAAGTAGGTTTCAGTTTCAATCACCTGTAATGCACAACAGACAGCCTCCAAGAGAAAACCATGCTCGATCTGGATTATTCGAAAAAAAGTAATAGATATAGACTGGATTGAATGCCTTGAAAACACCATTGTCATATGAAAGAATGTTGTAGAGACCGACCAGCCCAAGGGCAAGAAACCATATGAATAGAACTGGGCCATAGGCAAGTCCCACTTTGCTAGTGCCAAACCTCTGTACGCTGAACAAGATTACAAGAAAAGCAACAGATGCCATTGCAGCCACTTCTGCATTGAACAAAAGGAAAAACCATTTTCCCTTTGTCAGATTCATCTTGACAACGGCCTATAAAAATATGGGTACATGACAATAAAATGTTCATGATCAATCATTTTCCTTGCAGATGCTTGTAGTTAATCTTCTCATGTATTTCACTGATTTTGCCACATTGTTTTATGGCCAACAATTACAGTGAATTAGTAAGTAGTCAAATCATAGTCAAGCTGTAATCAGGCCACTGGTGTGGCTGGTCAGCCACACACAGCATCAATTAGCATGATTGAAGTCACCAATTGCACAATTACCATTGCTGATACATCATGTTTGTCTAATTGTAATGAATATATAAATCATAATGGATATAATAACAAAGATAATAATAATAATAATAACTGCTTTATATGATTATCAGTGTGTAGCAAGATCTCTTCGTGTTTAAATCCATATTTAAACGAATCCATCTCCTGTGCTTACATTTTATCAAGCAATTTATCATTTCCATAAGCTATATCACCAAGGCAGAGGGTTGGACTAATTCGGCTTTAGCACTCCATCCCTAGACTTTGATTTGATTCAGTTATCGAGTATTTGCTTTCACTGGTCCGATAAATACATCTAGCTAAGTCTTTAACCAGCCCATAATATTCTCACTCAATAACTATTTTACCAGGTCTGGGAAATCAACTGCAAGGTATCCTCTTGGTCCATCAATTACTTGATCTTTCGAAAGTACCTTGTATCCATATAAAAAGGGTAAGGCTATTAAGTTAGACTCAGGACACCTCCCATGGCTAGTCTGGTTTCACCTAGAGTGAGACTGGGAAGTCTACATAAAGAGGAGCCTATCCGACGTGACACCATCTTTTGGGGATAGGATTCCTTAGCTATCACAATCCTAGTGGTTGTAGCTCTCTGCTATCCTGGATAGGATTATATACTCAGAGCTACTAGTGATTTTGTGATAAAACGACCATCTCCGCACACCCCATGACCTATTAAGCTTCCCCCACCTCCTCCTAGATAGCCCCTCTGTCCTTTACCCCTTGAATATAAAGTAAGCCTCAAGCTTTGCTTGACTGAATTCAAATTGTAAGCAAGCCTTCACATCCACAGGAAAACTCTCCATAGTTGAAGCAGATAAAATATCACTCTTGGAAGCAAAGATATCTTGTTGTTCAGCTGATATGTGTGTTATTTCTTTATCATTAGTTTTAGAGATATGATGGAGAGATGGAGACCATAACTTTCTGCCACTTAAGTTGTATTTTATTTACCAGCATAGATCCATCTCAAACCCAGATCTATCAAGCACTGAGACGGATCCAATTTCTTGAGGTGTAAATTTTTTTATCTTAAATTTTGTACATGTCCAAAAAAAAATTACACCTTGTTACCCTTCAAACTAGCAGTGTTAAATAAGGAACGCAAAGTAGACTGAATGCTAGTGATTGGTAAGCATGTGGGAGAAGTCTAGGCCCAAATGTCACCATAGCCTAGCCTCTCAACTTCTTTGGGTAACTCATAAACCCAGGGGAGAACCCTCAAAGATACCTGCAAGCACTAAAACATGTGAATACCTTTCTACAACCTTGTAACCAGATCAATGCCTTATATGGAGTCAAACAATGTATAAAGAATACAATTAGATCTAATTGAGGAGTTAATTCAATAGCGATTCATCAATCACTTTTCCAATTTAGAAGATTTCACAGATCCCAATGCAACCTCTCAAAAAGGTGTGCCCTGATCAAAAGAGGAAGGAGGAGGCTAGGGCGAAACCCTAGGTCGAGTCATAAGCTCAACACAGTCAAAGATAGGTGAGATCTAGGGTTCTCATGTTTCCCAAGGCAATAGCTTCAAACAAGACGCCCTTCGAAGTTCATGGACAATTCAACTAGGGCGCACTTTTTGGGTGGATCATATTTCCCAAATTGCAAGTATTGTTGTGTTTTTTGAATTTTTCATATTTTTAGGGTTTTCAGAAATTTTCATATTTTTAGGGTTTTTATGCATAAAATTGTAGCAAAAATAAAGACAAGTAATTGATGAAAAGGAGTAATTTTAGTGACAAGCAAGGGGATATGATTCTTGTCTCAATCCTTAGGGCATTGAGAGATCAAAGATCAACGTCCCTCTCTTGAAATGTCTTTCATCACTTGCAAGCTAGGGCATCACCTAGCAATCTCTAGGGTTCGGTAGGAGAGCCTAACTAGGGCAAACGAAGAAGTCCAAGGCCCTAACAAGCAATAGAGAACTCTTAGGGGGGGCGTTCTCTTCATACAAAAGTTGACAAAATGTTGACAAAAAGCCCTAGCAAATCAGCAAAATGCACCATAAAAGCACCATTTAACCTAGCTAGGAGCATAACTTACCAACATTCAACAATAAGTGAGCAAGGAAAAGACCATAGGTCACAGTTGTGCATGAGTTCTTCCAACTAGTCTAGTATCAACCTTTAGCATGTGCAAAATTAATCCCTAGAAACATCACATCATCCACCTTCAAGCAAAGAAAAGCATCCCAGAGAAGTGCGCATCACATCAATGACTCATAGAGTAGGAGAAAAAGAGTAAACATATTTGAACCCTTGTATTTATGTGTTTTTACAATGAGAGTGAGGCACTATTTATATAAGACTAGCCTCACCTAATTTTAAGTTATTAGCCTACAAGATAATGTAAAAAATATAACTTTTGGCTTGCTCACCCATGAATTTGGGGGCTAAACCACTCTAAAAGACATAAAAGTAGTAAATAAAGTGCAATTAGGCTACACCAAGTGTTGGGTGTGCCAAAAGGAGGACGTTGTGCCAATGCAATTAGGCTACACGAAGTGTTAGGTGTGCCAAAAGAAGGAAGTCATGCCCCAACTAACCCCAACAGATGTGTGCCCTCAACGTCCTCCTTCATTATCCTTGTAGGCTTCTTCAATAAGGAAGTACAGATTATGGGTACATAACCCAGAGGAGGGGTAAAGTAGGTCCAAGTGAGCAAATAAGGAGTGCTAAACAAATGCGATCACCTTTTACATGGAAAATAAACGCCTGTGGTCATGTGTCCAAGTGATTAGCCCCCCAAGGGCACCAACCCCTACAGGGCGAGCACCCCCTAGTGGAAATCAAGTGGACCATCCATGACATGATTAGGCGTATTTAGCCCCAAATCAACACTCTATGCTTCAACTTGGATTTTATATCAAAAACAAATTAGCCCCTTCCCCTGGGGGACTTGTAGGGAACGTTGTAGATACTCTGAGGTGTAACACACCTCAAGAAATTTGATCCCTCTTGGTGCTTGATAGATCTGGGTTTCAGATGGATCTATGCTGGGTTTTTTTATGAGCCGACATGGATTTTTAATTACTTTTTATTTGGTTTTAATTTTTTATTTTATGAGCCGACATGATATTTTAATTACTCTTTATATTTGGTAACATTACATAACGTTACGTTACATTACAGGCGAGCACCCCCTGGAGGTGGAAATCAAGCGGACCATCCATGATATGATTAGGGGTATTTAGCCCCAAATGAACACTCTATGCTTCAACTTGGCTTTTATATCAAAAAAAATTTAGCCCCTTCCCCTGGGGGACCTGTAGGGAACGGCTGCAAATATTTTGAGGCATAACACACCTCATGAAATTTGATCCCTCTTGGTGCTTGATAGATCTGGGTTTAAGATGGATCTATGCTGAGTTTTTTTATGAGTAGACATGGATTTTTTTAATTACTTTTTATTTGGTTTTAATTTTTTATTTTATGAACCAACATGATTTTTTTAATTACCTTTTTTATATTTGATAACATTACATATGTTACGTTACACTACGTGACAACATATCCCCCATATCGGACTATAGAGAACCTTGCTACTCTCGGTGCAACTAGATTTACATAGTGCATCATGACTATGAGATCATTTCTATCACTATCCCTCGCCATTGTGACTCCACACATGTCTTGGTCTATAAGTCGCCCTGTGTTCAGCTAGGCAGTTCATGGCACACTCCCCATCTATCACAAGCCTTTCCCTACCCTCTTTGACCATCTCCACACCCCTTGTGACGTATCAAGACTCTCCTCTCCTCCCCAATAGCCTCTCTCCTTTTCCATATCTGTGATTTTTGCACCCTCCATGATATCCTATGTGGGCGCCCTTTCCTCCTATAAATCCTCGACCTCCCTTTGTCTTCCTCATTGCCATCCTCTTCCCTGCCACAACCCCCCCTTCCACCTCACCTCATCCTCCCCTAATCTCATTCGCTCATTTCTCAACTCTCCCCCTTTGCATTTTTTGATCGCCCTCACCCCCACCCCTTCCTTCATACTCCTTACCACTCGACCCTTTTACTACATCATGTTGGGATGATAAAGAGATGGTGGATCTATGGTGAACACTTCAACAAACCCTAATCCATCTTAAACCTTGAACAGAAATATCACATAAACAGAAATAAACCCATGAACAAAAAATCAAGAGATTGATGCCCTTCAGCAAAAGAATCAATCACTAATCAATCCAAGATGATGTTACAAATAATTCATGAGGTATGTATCGATAGACAACTTATGAGATGGGGCACCTTCCACCATAAGGTAGTTATGGCCGCACATAAATGCCTATGTGGGCCTTAGCCACCTACAATAATATAAAATAATGTTGACTAGGTCGACTATTAAAACATAACCTAGTAATACAATAATGAGGGTCCCAGCTATATTATCTAGTAACCAAAACTGAAGATTACCATCATTTCAACACCCCTATAGTTTGAGCATGGGATAATGTAGAAAGATGATAAAGTACAAAAGGAGCTGGCATACCCAACTCAATAGACGCAAAATTGTAGTCATAATAAGACAAAGTGGGTTTATAATTTTATGATGACCCAACTCAATATAAACGTGGAAGGGTTTATGTATTCCCAATCATCATCAACATTAAATTGCTGAACTCCTAAAGAAATGCCACCACTGAATTGGTCATCCTCTAGGGGAATATGATCTTGATCCATCCACCTAATAAAGACATGTTGTAGAGAGGCATAAATAGTAAAATATATGAGATAGAGGGTATAAAAGTAAGTGGGCATACCCAAGTCAATGAAGACTCAATTGTAGCTAGAAGAAGAGAGATGGGTTTGTGATACTGATAACCCAACTCAATAAAGAATCATCACCAAATTTGGCAGCCTAGCAAAAATTGAAAAATCACCACCGACAATGCCAATGTGTTCAGGCATGTTGAGTTAGAAAAGTTTCTTTGATTATGGCAATGCTATCGAACACTTATCAAATTACTATCTGCAAGGAAATTGATTGATCAAGCCTAGTAATAAAATTTGATGAGGATAATAAAGAAAATGGTGTGAGATAACAACAAGTGTTGGGGCAGCAAGCTCAATTTTTCCTTGTGGGTTGATCAAATTACTAAGAAAGAAGCTACAAGGAAGAGTCCATTTGAGTTGGTGTATGGAATTAATTTATCTTCGCCAATCCACTTGAAGATACCAATACCAATATATTAGTTGTTGCAACATTTCACTTCAGATCAGTATCCAATCCAAACAAGGATTGATCATTTGGTTGAGCTAGAAGAAAATAGGAGGAAGGCTTTTGATCACTTGGCAAAAAATCTAGACAAAGTTGAAGGCAAGTTTGATAGGAAGGCCCGACTGAGGTTTTTTCAAAAAGGGTACATAGTTCTCATGTGGGATAAAAGAGATGAGAAGGTCGGCAAGCATGAGAAGTTTGATACTGTGCTTTGTCTATACAAGATAGAAGAAGTTGTTGGTCTAGATACTTTCTACCTAAGCCACCTGTTATCACATATATAGTAGCCGGGCTACCATACATTTTTGTCAGATTCCAGTACACTATTCAGCCAGTTCCCTTACATTGAGACGCTGAGATGAGCATCTATTATGGATCACTATCAGATTATGTACAGCAGTGTTGATTCCCCATGCCATGACTGAGTTTCAGGACACTCAGAGAGATGACCAATGTAGCCATTTAGCCATTTGTACAGAGCAGTCAATATTGCCCAGAGTTACAACAACAGTTTCAGAGGACAAATGTTGGTTCAGATGATGAGCATTCAGGTATATGACTCAGCAGGTATACTTTGGTGTTTTGGTTATATTGCTTTTATATCCATTCTTATAGCATGCCTTGGCATTTAGTATCATGATCTGGCGATCATATAGATATGTGGACCTGGTTGTACTTTATATATATCATATTTGTCCCTACTCAGACTTGAAGTTCTTGACCTATACTCATTGGTTTTACCCTCCTTAGGGAGATTAGAGGTGATCATTCCCACCATACTATGGCTTGCTAGTGTTGGTCTCATTATTCATTGTCTTCATCCATCCATTACCTACCCAATTTGTTCATTACCTTGACTTACTACTTGACTAGTGGCATGGAGGACCTTTCCCCGCTGTAGCCTCTGTATTGGGTGAGCTTCCTTGTTTATTGTGTCTCGGCTCTGAGTTGGTGACAAAACTTACCTTTGGTGAGTTGGATTTCCTCATGAAGTCCCCATAGTCATTAAAGATATTGTTGGCTAAACCTGAAACTTTTAGTGCTGCCATGAATACAAAGTATGGAAATGAAATGTTGTATCTTGTATGAAAGCCCATCCATGCAATGTGTTTCTCAACACACATGAATGAAAGGCAAGCCAAATGAAAATGGCTATGAAATATCAAAAGTTATATCTATTGTGAAATGTAAATACCTAGGTAAACAAGTTGTCTAAAGACACACCTAGAAGTGCTCAGGTAAACAAGTGCCTTAAAAACACACCTGCAGCAAGAAGCCTAATGAAATGTAAATCTATGCAATGTGTTTATAAACACACATAGATCAAAGGCTATGGAAACTATAGGCCCAAAAAAGCAATGGAACTTAAACTCTATATCTAAAAGATTGTTGGCCTCATTTGTATTATGGATTGTGCGCATCTGTTAAGGTGAATAAACACTCTTTGAACAACTTACCCATTTGTGAGACACCGCCATTCCCTGTGTTATTGCTCATTCAGTATACGCTATGGTATGTATTCCCTTGTCCATTTCCAAAGTGTCACAGTGTTGAGTCAGTAAGTCAATCGCCTTAGCCTAGCCATTACAGTTTAAAGCCTTCACCCTTCACTAGCAAAATGGTCACAACTATGAACTGAGTATGGTCTTGAAAGTCTAGTCTGAGTAATAATAATAATTAATGACTATATATTTGGATTTAGATCGCCATTAATGATTGCTTTTTGTTATAATTGCTATTTGAATGGATTGTATAGCATGTTTTAACCTTTGACACCTTGCAGCAGCTTGATGACAGTTTGAGTTATATTTTGGTCATGTTGACTTGGTCAAACCCAGTTTGACCAAAAGTCAATCACAGGACATGAGGTGGCAGACCTCAGATGTTACAGATAGATGATATATGGTCTAGTACAGGTCACCATGTTGAGCTTATGCAGTGGTTTCAGGCTTATGATGATGATTTGTGCTTTTCAGCATTTTACAGATTATTATTATTTGGTCTACCGGATATGATGAGTATTTATTTTTGACCATGCAGAGGTCTATATGGTGTATGAGTACACACCTTAGATGGATTTGGACCTTCTGAGTCCAATGAGATAGTCTGTTTTCAGTTCCGGGCAGTTACAGTGATTTTTAGCCTCAGTTGGCTATCCTAGTGCAATTTTGGCCTGTCAAAGCAGTGATGAGATTTGATTGGTTCACCTAGGGCATTGTACATGGAGGGGGTGGTCCAGCCACTTGTTATTACCATATTACCCCCCTCCCACACACTGGTGAGCTCACCTTGATAGCGCAGGCACTCCAAGAGGCAGTTTGGGCAGTTTCACACTTCCCGATACAGTCCAGAAATGGTGAAAATGGCTACTGAAGAATTCGATTTGGGCTACTGAGGCAAATTTTTGGCATGGGATGATTAGTGATGATGAGTGGGATGTCTTCCACACCTTCTCCAGCAGTTTCAGCTTCATCGGGACCCACATCCATCACTTATGGCATTTTATATGATTTTCTGGAGCCTCCTAAGGCTCACGATTTTCCCAGAGAGGCACGATTTGGTGTCTAAATCATTTATTCTTGGATATTGTGCCATGGGGATTGACCAAGGGTGTTAGAAATTACCCCTTAGACCCACCATGAGCTAGATCTATTATTTTATCATTTGATTTTGGTGGGACCCCCTCTCCTAGGGCGATTTGGTCCATGTTATGTATTATTTTATTAGTGATCCATGTATTGTATTGTTGAGCTCATCTCAACCATTGATTAGATCTTTTGATCTTTTAATCTTAGCCACTCATTCAAAAAGTGGTTAGGATTATGGCCTCTCTCCATCCTATTTAAAGGAAAGAGCTTCTCATTGTAAAGGGTCTTTGGCTCTTGGAATCTTGATATAGAAAAACTTTTATGTGGAAATTCTTGTGGTCTCCTTTGAATCTAGTGTTCTTCGATGGTGATTGTAAAGTCTATTGCATCCTAACATTTGGGTATTTGTGGTAAGATCTATCTTTTTTGGAAATTTTTGTCTTGTCTACAAGAGGGCGACTTCACTTGGGCATTTTTGCAAGGCTTCTTCAACTCGCTCCACTTGGCATTCGCTTGTATCAGGGGGTTATCATTAGTATCATTGTGATCTATGATATCTTTTTGTTATTTCTCTTGTGGCATTAGTCTTATCTCTTGTTCGCAGTAAATCTGATATTGTTGACGTTTATTGTGCATGAGAGAGGGCGCATTGGCTTCCTTGGGCAAATCGACTTCATAGAAAACTACCTCAAATTGCTTCAAATTGATCATGTTTGCATAAATCATCATCATCAAGGCATCTACAAGGTTATCCAGGTAAGATCTACAGGTTTGTTCTTCTTGTCTTGGTTCCAATCCATTGGCATAGCTACTTCAGTGATAAAACCCTCATATTTCAAACCCTTATTTTACAATTTTTCAGATCTAGCAAGATCTACTTGGCTTTTGGGTATAAAATTTAAAACCCACCTCTATAGCATCCACGGCGATTCGGATCTATAGTTTGGTGAGGATTGGCCTTCATTCGACCCATTTTCCAAGGCAAAACAGTCTCTCCAAGGGAGGTCGCACTTCCTAGGAGGGGTGAGTTTGCTAAGATCTAGCACCTAGGTAGGTGAGATCCCACTTGATCCTTAACCTCCACAGTTGATAACCTACCCCTAGTGTGTCACTTTAGTGATTTTCACCTTGTGGGCCCCATTCCTCATTTTGAGGGTTGAGCCCCACTTGGGTCACTTTATGATACATTTCAATCTCAGATCTACTGAGATCTAGCCATTGGATGATCCTAATTTTCAAGACCCACCTAGCTTTACACCTCAACACTCCTGATCTGTAGTTTGGTGGACATCCGACTCCATTTGGCCCATTTCCCAAGGCACTGATTTTCTCCAAGCCAATTCGACTTTCTTGGATTGTTGAGTTAGCTTGTGTTTTGATCTTTGTCTTGCATGCCTGAACACCTAAACATTGTCATATACATTTATCAAGCTCATCTTTGGTACTGGTTAGCCCCAATTTGGTCCCTAACTACCCTGCATTGGACACGGTTCCCAAGGCAGTGGATTTTCTCATATTTGACTAGTACCCTACTCTTAGATCTGGTTTTATATCTCATAAAGTCACTCACATAACCAAGTTGGACCAAATCTACATTGCTTAAACCTTTTGATCCAACCCTTACTCATCTTGTGACTTCATCCATAGATCTAGGGTTTACCATACACCTTACGTACTTCATCCATACTTGATTTGATCTGGTGTCTTGGTCTGATCTCTCCTATCGGGAGTAGATCTGGGTCTCCCCCTTTGTTGTCTTCAGCTAGATAACATAAAGTGAAGATTGCCTCGATTGGCGTGACAACCATCCATTGGGAGTTGAGGCTATCTTGGTTGCACCTCTTTGGTTGCCTTTCCCCTCTGCCATCCATCTTGGATCCATCTCTAGGGGCAACTACAAGTTAGGTGATAACACCACCTAGATGGAGAAAAATTGCAATTGCCTATAAATGGGCAACGCTTGAAGACTTATTATTCTAATGGCATTTAATGCCAAACTAGCCTAAGCCACCTGGATGGAGAAAAATTGCAATTGCCTATAAATGGGAAACGCTTGAAGACTTATTATTCTAATGGCATTTAATGCCAAACTAGAATAGAAAGAATAAGCTCATATAAGCTTTAGAGTAGAAGTAGTTTCATTTTGCATGTTGTCGCCATTGGCAGTTGGCTCATGCCTTATCTGTAGAGCCTTTTGGATAAATTGAACTATGGAAAACTCTTAGAATGAATGAATATGATGTGGGATTATAGGATGTGAAGTTTGGATCCATTCCGCCACTATTGCTCATTATTGCAAATGCATGTTCAACAAGAAGCTAGGCATTTTGGAGGAGAGTGTAGTTCCCATATGGAGATAGTTATTATGGCCTTGGGCCCTTGATATACAAATTTGGAGGAAGGCCTTGAGGGAATGATCCTAAAAAACCCTTGACATGGTCAAAGGTTGTTTCATCAACATTGTAGCTACAAAAGGGGGGCAATAGATGACCTTTATAGAGGTGTGCTCAAGTAAGGAGACCAAGTACACTTTTGAACATAAATTTGGGCATTGGAATTAAGTGATGGAGAGATCGGCCTCAGTAGGAGGGCCTCCAAATGAAGAAATGTCAACTACTAAATATAACTTTAAGTTATGAGCAGGTCGTCCCTAACCTAATGGAGCAAATTAAGTATAAGTTGAAACTCAATGAAAGAATAGATTCATTATTAATGGAGCACTTGGATAAAGGAAAAGAGAGTGTGGTAGGGTTGTTTAGAGCTAGGCAGTGGGGAAGCGCCCTAGGGCCCCCCGCTTCGCTCCCAATTCACGCTCCCAAGTGAGAGCGGCAGGAATCACGATTCGCGATCGATTCCATTCGGGAGCGATCTGTAATTTGCGCTCCCGTCCACCAAAAAAATGCTCCCTAGAAATCACGGAATCGCTGAGAGAGCAACGCTCCCTGAGCGATCCCTCATCGCTCCCTCGGCGATCCCAGGATAAAAAAATCGCTCCCGAATTCGCTTCCCATGCACTTCACCGAGTTCGACCAGTCGGTTTGCCTTTGGATGAAATTTGCTTGGGTTAAGTTCGTTTTTGATGATTGGCTAGCCTTGCTTTGGGCTTGCTTTGGGCTATATAAACCCAATGTGACTTCATTTGGACACATTCCACTTTATTTTCATTGATTTCATCTCTTTGCTAGGGCTTTGAGAGGGCTTGCTACTCTTTGCAAATTGGTGGGAGCTTGGAAGAAGGATTGAAGGGGTGATTGAAGGAGAGTTTGGAGAGGAGATTGAAGGCTTCCCCAACCAGCATTGGAGAGCTAAAGAGGTAAGCTCCAAACCCTACTCTTTGTTTGTTTTTGAAAAAATATTTCACTATGTTAAAAGTTTTAAACCTTGCAATGTTCTCTTCTCCTACTCTTTCCAATTTCTTCTTCTCCATCATTCTATTGCAAGCAACAAGTGATTCTCATCTTGAGTCAAGAAACATGATGGGTATGTGTTTTTGGCTTTTGGTTCCACTTCCTCTCATTATGATTTTGTTGGGAAGCAGATATGGTGATGGTAGTGATGAGGGGGAAGAGGCAGAGAGTGACATATACCATGGAGAAGAGGAGGAAGGGGAAGAGGGTGATGATAATGATGAGCTTGAGAGTGATGAGGGGCAGAAACAAAAAGACACAACACCTTTGTGGAAGTATGTGACAAGGCTTGGGGGAGGGAGAGGGGGTGGAACCATAAAGTTTATATGCCCCCATTGCACTAAAACTTACACCGGTTTATATACCCGAGTGAGAAAGCATTTGTGTGGGCTTATGCCATGTGATCAAGATAAGGTTGTTGGAGTCAAAACCTGTGACAAAGTGCCAACTAAAGAGAGAAACAAATACAAGATGGAAGAAGAGGCCGCTCAAAACACTTCCAAGAGATCAAGGGTTGAATTTGAATGCTCTCACTCACATAGAATTTTTGGTAGTGGATCATCATCAACTCCATCGGGATCCTCTCCTGGATCCTCGAATATGCGAAGAACATTATCGGATTTCCTTGAACTTGGTTATAAAGATGATGTGGATTCAAAAGTTTACGTGGTTCTTCTATGCATGTGGTGTGCCATTCAATGTTCTTCGCTCACCTTATTGGCATGAAATGGTACAAGCCATCAATGGTGCCCCTAAAGGATACAAGAGCCCTGAGTATGACAAAGCCAGAATCGTGGGAATTGACAAGGAAATAGCAAAAATCAATAGTGCTCTTGGAAAGTTTACAAATGATTGGTCCAACTAGGGGGTATCCATTGTATCTAATGGGTGGACAAATGTTAAAGGCAAGCCATTGATAAATATTCTTGGTGTGTCTGCTAGCGGTGCGGTCTTCCTTTCAGCCCATGACTACTCAAATCGCTACAAGACCGGTATTAATATTGCACAACCTTTACTTAACCATTCAAGAGATTGGGCTATACAATGTCATTCAAGTCATCACTGATAATGCTGCTAATTGTAAGGCAGCAAGAGCAATCATTGAGGATAAGTATCCCAACATATTTTGGTCAGGGTGTTTGGTTCACACATTGAACCTTTTGATGCATGATATTGTTAAGATGAAGAACCCTAATTACCGATGGATTGGTGCCTTGTACAAGAGAGGTAAGAAAATGATCAAATTTATTACCAATCATAGCATGGCCCACCACATTTTTCGCAACCACTCTAGTTTGGAGCTATTGAAGATTGCAAAGACTAGATTTGCTAGCTACTACCTCAACCTTCAAGAGGCTTTTGAAGGTAAGAGAGTAAGAGAGGCATTGGCTAGTATGGTCTCAAGTGATCCATGTCAAGAATTAAAAGACAGAGCTGCAAGCGTAGCTGATAGACATGACTTTCAAGAGGTGGAGGACACCGTTCTTGATGGTCAGTTCTGGGCACAGGTTAGGTATGTTCTGCAGTCACCAAGCCAATTTATAATATGATTTGTTTTGCAGATACAGATCAGCCAGTGATTGGGGAGGTATATGAGCAGATGGATAGCATGCTTGGTCAAATCAAAGACATTGTTGAGCAAAGAGATGCAATCTTGTATGACCATATTCATAAACATGTGGTCAAAAGGTGGGATAATCTAAATGTTTCACTCCATGCCCTTGCATATGTCCTTACCCCAAAATATTATTCTCCAATTTGGTTGGCCCAACCTGCACCTGTGGGTGGCGTTAGGAAAAAACCACACACAGAACAAGAGGTGCAAAATGGGTATATGCTTGCATTAGACAAGTTGGTCCCTGATGAGAAGGAGTGTGCTCAAGTACGAAGTGAATTGAGCGAATACATCAGTGAGCATGGAATCTTTAGTGCCCTGCATGCAAACAAAGAGCAAGATAGATTGGATCCTATCCATTGGTGGAACATGTATGGCTCCAGTACCTCATATTTACATAAATTGGTGGTGAGGGTGCTTTCACGGGTTGTTATAGTTCTTCTGCCACCTACAGCTTCATCCACAGTGTCAAGAGAAACAGTTTGAATGTAGAATGCGCAGAAAGCTTGGTTTATGTGCACTACAACTTGAGGTTGTTATCCCATTATTGTGAGGCGGCCAAGAATGATAGAACATTTTTTTCTTGGGACAACAATCCAAAGGAGGCTAATGTGGAGGATGGAGCCATAGCATTAGAGCGCTTGGAGGCTGAACTATTGGGTGATCATGATGGTGATCCAATTCATACTACAAAGATGCCACCCCCAACCAGCAGTAGGTTTCCAGATGCAGGATTTTTGCCTTTAGCTTCACAACGTCCAGCAATCTGTGGGGACCATTCATCTTCTTCTCATGTTCGACGATCACTTCCAGCAGCTCCTATTCCACCTAGACCACGAGAAAAGAAATTGGAAGTTTCTCGTGGCAAGTGGAAAGCTTAGTAGATAGTATCATAGTACTTTGTATTTCATGTTTATTATGGCCTATTTTGTAAACATTATGGCCTTCTTTGAACTTTAGTCTTTGACTTTTAAATCTTGAACGGTTCAACCTACCTTTGAAGTTTAAACTTTAAATTTTTTATTGCATCCTACAACTCTTTGGTATTGAATATGATATTATGATGCTTTGTTTCATTTCATGGTTGATGTTATCTGTTAGAGTTTGTTGATGGCAAATATTATATGTTGAAATTTGAAGGTTGATGTTGATGATGATTGATGATTGATCATTTAATTACAATGTTATAAGTTATAGCTCCTAGATGATTGATGTTATATCAATATGTGTCCTAAATGGTTATATGAATATCTATGTTTTCATGTTTTCTATAGCTAATTTGGCATAATACATGTTTTTTAATATATATGCATCAAAATATATTAAAATATATATTATATAAAAAAACACTCCAAAAACGGAAGCTTTTGAAAATTTCTCTTTCCGCTCTCGCTCCCGCTTTGCGCTCCCAACAGCGTAGGTTTGGAGGCTTTGGGAGGTGCATCAAAGCCTTAAACATTGCCACATTTCTCTTAAGTTGACTTGTTAAAACCTAGGGGGTCTTTCACCAACATGTTTTCATTTTCAGTATTAGTTGACTATTTGGATAACTA
Organism: Larix kaempferi; assembly: GCA_027924585.1. Classification (NCBI taxonomy): domain Eukaryota; kingdom Viridiplantae; phylum Streptophyta; class Pinopsida; order Pinales; family Pinaceae; genus Larix; species Larix kaempferi. Next base: position 3,694,495 of record BSBM01000825.1, read on the forward strand.
TATTCTCATTGGAAATTCGACAACTTGTGGCCGTGCTTGAAATCTATAGGGTCTATTTTCCATTTGAAATATTTGAAGGCATGGTTGTGTAAAGAGCTTTTAAAATGAGCACATGCATGTTAAGGCAAATGTTGTCCATTGGCATTCCAGATGACCTTGAGAGTTAAAATAGGGTCATCACCATTTCTAGTACCATAAAATGTAGGCACCTTAGAAGGGTCAAAAACCAAATGTTCCTCACAAGAAGAGGCTTCATCCCCTTCCCTTGGCTATCAATGATTTCTCAATTGTCAACATGATTATTGATAGACAACTTCCAATCGCAACCATCTTTCTTGGGCCCCTTATTGGAATAAAAAACAGATACTCCAACAAGTTGTTGTGGATGTGGATGGCCATTAGCGTTAGCAATTTGATGTTGATGAGAAGCGCAATCAATAAACCCTTTCCATGCTTATTCAAGCTACTAGTTCGATGTGGCACAACTGAGTGTGTGGATATTCATGCAACAACTATAAAGAGGCCATACATATGAACAAGAAAACATCGCACAACAATTATTTTACTAACATGTAATATTAGGATTCTCAACCATAAACAAATAAACCTATATATGTTCATTGTGAAAGAGAAAAGTGTACTCAAAGCATTAACAACAACAAGAAATACCAATAATTAGCCTAAGAGAGAGCTTTACTCATCAAAACATGCTCATAACTAACTCATGATTGTTAGCTAAATATTTCACCACTAACTAATCATGTCGAATAAAGGAGGAACCACTCCTCAACCAATCATGAATAGTCATTACATATATAATTTCATGTTTTCAATGATATTTAAAACTATTAAATAGTAACTAAAATTATCCAAAGGGAATAGTACCCCAACATGGAGATGCCAACATGGTGGATTCTCAAGAGGATAAAGCGGGCATGTTGTCAATATGACTCCCTCACGGTTAGCAAATAGACTGGAATGCCCTTAAAGCTAGGTTAGGATTGTATAACCCCACCAAATTTAAAAGAAACGTCATTTGAGATATTGTTTGCTTGGTCTAACTTTTAGAAGGGAAATGAAAGCATCCTTAAAAGCTTTGATTGGGCCATGTTATCAAAACAAAGTAAATTATTTTTTCACTATAGAAGAGCTTAATTTGTCCAAGCTGGGAGAGGCCACACTTTCCGACCATCGACATTTCTAATTCTCCATTTCTTGGGGTGCAACTAAAATGTGTATGCCTAATGGTTGCTATATCATAATTGTCTTTGATTTGAAGAACCAAAGTTGCCTGAATTTTATTAGAAATGTTTGAAACCTTATTCCAAGACCTAGGAGAGGACTGTTGACCACCTAACCAACTAGGTGGGAAACCATGTACCATGAAGACAAGCAAAGTGTACCTGGCAAATTTTTCAAACTCCAGAAAACTCAGCAGGGCAATTTTGCCCCTTTCTTCTCTTCTTCTCCATGGAATTTCCGCACCCCTGCGGGGGATTTTGTAAGGATATGTTAGCATGATGGTCAATTTTTGTAAAACTTAGTTACTTAGGATTTTATCATTAGGGAAGTCCTTTCAACAAGTGTTTTTTTCCTAGGATAATTAAATTTGCTCTTTAGCGATTTTAATTATCTAAGTTTTTCACTCAAAATTCCTCCAAAGTAGTGAAAGGCGTTCTAATGATCGAGCCCATGGGGTGATTAAAGTCTAGAAGTGTTGTATATTACCACGCTAAACATTATCCAGAGTCTTGCGGATTTTCATTAAGTTTTACCTAGTTGTTTTTAATGTTTTGTAATTAAAAAATGTCCCTCGGCATAAAATGTTGTAATGTAAAAGAGGGATAAGTGGTCCTTAGTGATATTGTATACGGGTATGGGTACTCCAAATCAATGGCATGAGACCCCCTACACCCTTGGGCCAAGTTTTGAGTCAAGTCATTAAGTTTTTGTAGGGTTTTGGCCAAGTTTTCCAAAGTCAGCCAAAAAAACAGGAAAATTTGCCAATAATTAAAAATGGCAATTTTTTATAAAGTGTCTAATGTCACTTGGAAAGGGGGAATTATGTTTCCTCAAGTCATATTATGTACCAAGAGGGAAATCAAAGGCAAAAAGGGGCCCCCATGTAAATTTTAAAGAGTTTGAAGTTGTCTCCCTAAGGGGGGTGCCCTCTCTCACCATGGGAAATGGAAAAAATTAAAATAAGCCAATGGGAGGGGTCCCACCTTCATGTTCCCCCCCTTGGCCTAGCAAGAGTTATAAAGCATAGGAAGGGGTCCCCCCCCCCATTATTTGTTTTTTTTAACCTAAGGAGGCTCCCCTCTAGGAAGTGAGCCCCCCTTCTCTTCAAGTGACAAATGACACTCATGCAAATGGGCTCTTCTTTCCCTCTTTTCTTTTAAAAGGAGGCCTCTCCTCCTTATTTGGGTTACAATCTTTCCACTCCCTCAAGCTCTCTCAAGCTCTCATGCTATTTTTCTCTCTTGCTCTCATTTTTTGTGAGCCATTGTAATTTCCATCCATTTGGTTTTTAATAAAAAAACTTTGGAGGAGATCTTGTGTTGCTTTGAGGTGATTTGCTCTTGCATTTACATGCTTTCAAATGCTATTGAGGCCAAAGAGGCAAACTGATTTGCCTTGGTAAGATCTTTCATTTTTGTTGTAGATCATATGAGTTTTCTCCTTTGTATTTAAGAAGTTCAAGCATTTCTTGGTTGAATAGTTTGATTTCTTGAATCATTGTGTTGGATCTCACATTTCTTTGGTTTTGTTAAGCAAATCTTACAAGTTGCAAGTTACCCAAGTTGGAGAGTGGAATTCCTTGGTTGGATACCCCACTTCTTCAACCATTTGAAGAACAAAGAGCACAATCTCTTTCCATTCCTGAAAATTTTTCTGCACTTCAATTTTATTTCTCATGTGTACCTCTAAAAGCTAGGTGATTTATTCATTTGCAAGTTGTATTTGAAGCTAGTTGTTCATTAAAATTTTCAAAACAAATTTCTCATAGTTCTTACTCTAACACCAATAGTGCCCCAAAGTGATTTTGGGCATTTTTTATCAATTGTTTGCTTGTTGTTTTTTGTAGGTTTTTAACAGTACAAGAGGAAACTCTACCCAAATTTAGCCAGAACCAAGTGCAAATGATTCCCAAAGGGACCACTTCAAAGTCCTTTGCCAAGAAGGGCTTCTTCTACTCCATTACTCTAAAATTCTTTGTTGAAAATTATTCTTTCTTTGTAAAGGCCAAGAGAGTCTCTTGGACCTAAGTTTCTTTTATTTCCAAGTTAAATTTATTTCTCTAATTTTTCAACCACCCATTGCATGCAAAGGTAGTTGGGTTTTCCCACCCTTGCATTGCAAGAGAGGAAGGGCTAGGATTTAGTTTGCTTGCCTTATTTTTTTTTAGCATTTAGCTTTTGGTTTTTTTGCCCCGCCACTTCCTTTCGGAAGAGGGTTGTGTGGCTTAGCGCATAATTTGTTTCTTATCCTTTCATTAATAAATTGTTGCCCACACCTTGCATGTGAAGTGGCTTTGCCCTCCTGCAAAATCATGCTGGCTAGTTTAGTTTTGTTTTGAGTAATAATTTTCATTCTTTTGTTGAATAAATAAACCACGCCCCACTTTTGCCCCGTATTCACTCCCCTTGCCAGTTCGGCCGATCCTGGGTGATAAGAAAGGGCAAAAGATTGTGTTGGCTAATTTAATTAGGCACTTTAACTACTTATTTACAAATTGAGAAAATAAGGATTAGTTTGTGGAGCTAGAGGGGTAGAGGTTGAAGGGAGTCTCGTGGCACTTTGTGTCCTCCTGGTGAGCACCCGGCTTTTTTTTGGAGCTGACTTGTGGAGCTAGAAGGGAACCTTGTTGTTCTCTTGTTGAACACCCAACAATTTCTCTCAATCAAAGGACAAGGGTTAGAGGCAGTCACATTAGATTAGAGTTTTCTTTCCTTTTCTCAAACACTAATTCCCTAAGCTAAAGTGAGACCTAAAATTTATTACAATTTATAGGGCCATTTGCAAAACCTTACAAGCTAGTTTTTTCATTCATTTGACTTTACATCAATTTTTTGTATGTTGTAATTGTAAAGTAAATTATTTTCATTATTTACATATAGTTGTACAATCTTGATACATTAAGCAAGTAAATTTTCTTCTTCATTTGTTGTGACTCACTAGCCCAATAGATAAGGCACTGGAGTTGTTAGTAACTGATTATTTCATTATTTGGTTTGTTTATTTTTCAAGAAGGTTTGATTGTCATCAAACTATTGGTTGCATTTTGTATGATTGCTTGTCATCAGAATCATTAAGCAATTTAAATAATAATTTAACTCCTAAAGGTATCCTAATAAAATCTTTAAAGCTTAGTAAATAGGGTCTACCCCCCTTGGCTCTTTAGGAGTTGAGCCTAAACGGAGGAGTTAGGAATCGAGGTGACAGTTGGTTCTAGACTCGTAGCTTGCCCCCAAAGACACACTGAGTGTGTTGGAGACCTCTCCACATTTGGAAGTGTGTATTAGGCGGCAACAAGGACAATTGGATTGCATGGTGTGAAGACACGATTGCTTGTACCACTTCTTTTTTAAGAGGTTATAGGAAATAGATCACCTCAATTGAGTGTAGAAAACATGAAGCAATCAAAGAGGAACTTAAATAGGTCAACCAATAACTCCAATTCAACCCATCAATGATGAACTTCAACCCAATGTTGCCAAGGTCTAACACAATCTAAAAGTTAATGAAATTCGAAGCACCTAGGGAGCTAGTTGCAATCAAGATTTCATTGGCTTAAAACTTGTGATCAACCTATGAAATACTTTTTAAATTGTGAGCCTATAAAGAAGCTACAAAGAAGATATTTGTTGTCAAAACCCCTAATGGATGGTTAACAAACCAAGAGGATATTAAGAGAGAATTTCTATCTGAGAATAGAATTGTTTTTTAATCACAAGGCCTTCTTGGGGAACATAAGGTGGCCATGCAAACTTGTTTATGTGTGGTCCCTCACAAGCTCTCTGAAGCCCAAACAAAGATGTATGAGCAATTGCTAACTTTGATTTAGTTACAGTTGCCTTGTCAAATATGATTCAGAATGTCCCCTAGATTAGATGATTTTTTGTGCAAATTTACAAGGTAGCGTGGGAATTTGTTGGTGTAGATCTACTTCAAGTGTAAACGGAAGTTGTCATAAAGTAATTATTGGGCCCTTGCATAAACAAAGGCATCATCTATTTCACCCCCAAGCTATGAACCTTGAGATTATAACCAAGTGGAAATTGATTACCCTCTTCAATGTCTCATACAAGATTCTAGCCAAATCCCTATCCATTCGAGTCAAGCAAATGTCTCCTTAGATCATTTCTCCTAATGAGGGTGTGAAGATTGTTAGAACCAATACTAAAGCTTAGGAGTTATATGTTTAATTAGTTATCAAAATGATAATGAGGCTTGGAAAGTGCTTTGTTGCAATTGAATGTGTCAAGGAGACCCTTTGGGAAAGAAGTCAAGGTCATGCCTTGACTAGAAACTTTTATTGTCACACTAGTTGTGGTTAAGGCTAAAGAGACATTTGTTGCTCAAAGTGTCTAGAAGGCCTAGATGGTTGTTAAATCATTCTTGAATTGGAAAGCTAAGGTTTCAAATTTGGCATGTATTTTAATGAACATTCTCTATGATGATTTCCTATTTACTTGCATGGAAGCAAACCTTGACCAAGACTGCTTGGTTCTCAACCCCTCAATTTTTTCAAAGAGGAATTGATACAATCTAAGATTTATTTGATTCTTAGATTAAAGATTGAATACCCTGGCTTAAACTTAAGAAGCAATTCAAATTTTTCAACCCAAATACGATGGTCCTTTAGCAGGGGAAGGATCTTATTCCAAATTCCCTTTTTACGGAGTTTTCTCTCTAACAATCAGTTTCGCATACACGTACACCTTGAGATCGTTCCTTTGCCTATCTATACCCTACAATTCCTCTTTGTAAAGTCTCTTGAATTCCTTTATCTTTGAAACCCTATCTTGCGGGTACACACTCAAATTGGCATCAAATCTTGATCTAGCTTCCGAATTCTCTTACCACGCTCTTGGACTACTTGCATTTGTCTTTTCCAACACCTTGATAGGGACCTCTAATTGTTAGTTTGGCTCCAACCTTGCAAGCTCGTTATCTCATCCTAAGGCATCTCAAAAGGCTTAGTCTTCTCATACCTTAGACGATTCAACCCTACAACCTCAAGGGAGGTTCTAGCATAGCTAGGGAAAAGGAGGTATCAAAGCCTTCTAAGGGAACTTGGGTCTCCATTCATTACATATAGTTATATCATTACATGTGGTGAGGATTGTTTAGGAGGTGGAACACTCTCTTCGAGACCTGTCACAACTCTCATCTCCAATCCAAGAAGCTTCAACACCTACAACAACACTCATTCAAGTGAGTTCTTTCCTTTATCCTCTATTTATTTCCAGCATTTAGATTAACTGGTTCACCAAACAAAATTGGGAATTAGCCCTAGGTCACCTTACATTTCCTCTGTTAATTTGTTGTTAATTACTTGCTAAGTGAAGTACCCTAATAAACATACGGCCCTAGACAATTAATTAAGATTTAAACCTTAATTAATCTAGAGGCCTCTCTCCCCTCTTTTCTTCCTTCATTTTTCTACCCTACAATTTCTTGATTTTTCCTTAAACGCCAATGGCAACTCTATCCTCCTTCCTTGTTATTAGTGTTTTCAATAGGGTGGTTGCCAATTCCTACATGTGGTAGCGTGAATCATCTCACTCATTACATTTTGGTGACTCCAATGGGGAGTTCCCATCAAACCTTCCTTCTTCTAAGCAAGGGATTTCTCCTCATAGCCCTCTTGCTTTGGATTTGGTTTATAATGGCCTCCATTGACCCCACAACACCATGCCTCCCACGCTCTTGTTGAATTAATGTAACTTCGAAGAATATTCTACTTGTATTTTATTATTGTAACTCCGTCGGGGATGTTTTACCTCCGTTCGAAGATGTCATTATTATATTTGGTCATGTAAAAGTCATGAGGTTAAACCTCCATTGTAAGTCGGGTCGTTAGTAGCCAGAAGAATGTAATATAATATTATTTGAGTCTTTCTAGGAGAGGTCGGCCCAGTCAGTTAAAGTGAGGCCGACCTAGTTAGGTTATTTGTCAAGTGAAAAGTAAAGTATAAATAGAGATTGACTTCTTCTCATTTGTACCATTCACTCATTCATGCATTGCGCATTAGAGGAGAGAGAGAAGTCTGTGAAGGAGGAGGATTGGCTTGGCTCTAGAGTTTGGGTTTGTCTCTCTTATTTGTGAGACCTATTTTTGGGCATTGTACTTTGGTAATCTATATTGAGGAAGTTCTTGTTGGGTTTTCTTCCCCTTGAGGGTTTCCTAGGATATATTGTTGTGTACCTTGTGATTGTGTATCTTTCAGAAATCCTTGTTATACTGCTATTGTGAAAATGTATTAAATGCTCATGAAGTTAGAATTTAGCCTTTAATAGCATATAATCTTAACAGCCCTTACCCAATCTATGCTCCAAACTTTCTATTCAATATCATGAGATGTCGATGTGCAAGTATCCACATCAAGCCAATAGTTAGAATTTAGTCTTTAGTAGCATATAATCTTAACATGGTATCAGAGCTTTGCCTGAAAAGAGCAACTTTCATAGGGTAAATCTCTCTCTCTCTCTCTCTCTCTCTCTCTCCAAGCATAAAAATTAGGGTTTCTTACTAAAGTGGAATTTTTTAGTGCAAGTGGCATAGGCAAGTGCGCCCCTCCTAGGCGCATCTATTGGCACCAAGATCGAAATTTTTCAGTGGGTGAATCTTCCAAAAATTCAAACCCTACTTTGAATTTGGACCAGAAAAACCAGAAAACTAGAGAAAGCCAGAAACTGCAGACCAGAATTTCGCAAGTCAAATTTCAAGGGTGAAATTTTGGAATCTTCAGAAACCAAGTGTATTAGCATACTCGACTCAGTCAAGCGCATCTTTTGGTGAGTTCAGTTTTTACTTTTGAGAAATTTTAATTTTTGGTTATTCTCTGCTCTCAGGGATAAGATGGCCCCAAGCACTAAGCTTGATGACAAGTTGGAAGGCATAGAGAACTTCCGTGCTTGGAAGTATAGGATTGGACTCATTCTAGAAGAGAATGATCTTTCAAAGTTTGTTAAAGAAGTTGTACCAGAACCCGAAGAAGTTGAAGCCAAGGAAAAGCATAAGAAGGACATGATTAAAGCCAAGAGGATCATAGCAGACTCCATCAAGGATCACTTGATTCCTCAAGTGTCCTCCAAGAAAACACCTAAGGAAATGTTTGATGCCCTATCAAGGATGTATGAAGGAAAGAACATCAATCGAAAGATGAATTTGAGAACCCAACTCAAAAGCACGAAGATGAATCAAGGTGAATCTATCCAAGATTACTTTACTAGGGTTTCTCAATTCAAAGAACAACTAGAAGCAATTGGAGACAAGCTTGACGAAGATGAATTAGTGATGACCGCTCTCAATGGTCTCTCGGACATCCATTGTTTTTTTGTAAAAAAAATATAATATATGTTGACCTGACATAATGGGTGAATATTTCAGTCCCCTTAACATTACTAAGATAGCAAGTCAACCACATGATCTACCAAACAAAGCTATAGATAAACTGCCCATCTTCACTGGCATTGATGCCATCACTGCAGCTCATCATCTGAAAAGCTTCTCCAAATGTCTTAGTGGCTGGGTCAAGGATACAGCAAATAAACATGAAGATGTCTACATGAAACTTTTTTCCCTATCCTTGGAAGGAGATGCTGGTGATTGGTTCATCAACTTACCTGATAACTCCTTTGCAACTTTTGCAACTTTCAAAGCTGCTTTCACCAACAAGTTTGGAGAAAAGATAGAGCCACGTCATCAACTAGCTGCCTTAAACAATATCAAAAGAAGCGAAAATGAAACTGTGGATGAGTTTAACAAGAAGTTCATGGACTTAATAAACAATATGCATATAGACTTCAAGCCTACAACATAGTCCATTTTGGTTTATTACATTGAGGCACTAAGTGGTGAAATGCAATATCAGCTTAGAGACAAAGAGCCCACCACCCTTTTGATGGCCCAGGATATGGCTGTTAAAATTGACAGAAACATGCAGGCATCTGGCAAGACCAACATCCCTGGCTATTCAAGGTCCTTGACTCCCATGAAGCAAACTGAAACTAAGGAAAAGGCTTCCTTTTCCCAACAGGATATTCATGATAGAAAGATGTTAGAGATGATAGAAAATATGGTATTCATGATAGAAAGATGTTAGAGATGATAGAAAATATGGAAATGAAGTATCTTTCTCAATTAAAGGAAATGCAGAATCGAGTCATAGCCATGGAAAGAGCTCAGACCCAACCCATTCAGAGAAATTACCCTCCAAAAACAAATTGGCCAAGGAAGGGTCCTAACCATGATGAGAGACCTCCTAGCCAGTTAGAAGCTGCTAACATGGTTGAGAACTATACACCCTTTTGTAGGGCATGTAAATATTTCCATGAGGAATCCACTTGTTACTTTGCGTGTTATATTCAGAAACGTGGGTTTCCGGAGGGTAGCAGTAGTGAGCAGGTTTCAAGCGAGCCTAATTTTGTCAATATGGTAGGTGATATTCATGCCATTCCCAAAGAGAGTTGGAACCAGATTAGGCAGCCTATTAAAGAAAATATGACTTCTTCCCATCAGATTCATAATAACCCTATTGAGGAGCTTCATAAAGATCCATTCGTTGAAAATATTATTGAGGACCCTCCTCATGCCACCATAACAAAATACATTGAAGATTGGGAGTTTTTTCAAGACTATTTCAGTAATGATGAGCACATGTGTACTCATGATCCGCCTCCAGAAGTAACCATTACAGAAGCCCATATTGAAATTAATGAAGAGGTTTGCAATAATGATGGTTTGGAAGGTTTTCTTCCTTATGACCTTTTTTCTGAAGAGGAGGATTGTGAGCATGAAGAGGACAGACATAGCCTGGAGCATGATACAAGTAACAAAGAATCCCTCATAACTGACATAGATATTGATTATGATAAATGGACATTTATAGAGAGCCCCATCTATGCCATGTCTAAAGAGTCGCTTGATGACTTTATTGAAAAACCCATCTACAAGGTGTTCAAAGAAGGAGGCATGGAATTTGAGACCCTGGAATTTTTGCACATGGAAGAACAGCATGCTATTCGTTCATGAGCAGTCAGAACCATGCACGAGTATCAGAAATGAAGACTTGGAGAAACAATGCGGTGGAGAGCAAGATTGGGTAAAATTGATTAAAGATACATATCAGCCATTGTCTTCACATTCACATGCTCCTTATGATTTGGAGCAGTTTGAGGCTTGTGCTTATACAAGAAGTTATCATCAGAAAAGCTCGTCAAATCAACATGGTGAAGCGGTTAACCTGTATCACCATTCATAAAATTTTATTAGTCCTATCCAGTCATGGATAAAAGAAGCCTACAGGAGGACTTGCCAGTTTGGGAATCAGCTCAATAACATTTTCTCTTATGATCTCCCATCCAGCCCTCCCATCCAGAAATCTCATGCAGGTTTGCAATTTTTTAATAAATTTTCCTTGCTTTAGAAGGTAACCAAACGCAAAGTCAGAAGCCTTACAATTGATGAAATTTTAAAATGGTTACATTGGATTTTTCATTTTACTTAGCAGTTTTAATTATATTATGCTTAGAGTAGGAAAAATAAGCTCCTCAAAGTGAGCCTTTACTTTCTACATTTCATTTTCAGTATTTTCCTTTATGTACTTAGAAGTTTTTTTTGGTTTTATTCTTTCAAATAAAACGCAACTTGTGGTTCATTGGCTTTTTTATATAAAACTTGTGCTACTGAAGGTTTTTTGTCAAGTTGAGATGTTTTTACAGGTTATATAAAACTAAAGATTCTGGTGTTCTCGTATCCTCTCCTTGCCTAAAGGCCAGATCGAGCACACGTCCCGCAGTTGGAGCCGAATGTTTCCAACTATTTTGTACAATAGTTGAATTTCTTGTGAGCCGCCAGTTTCATGAACATGTTCAATGTTCATCATCAGTGTTCAGAAGTCTTTTTGCAGGGCCTTTTTGCCCCTTTTGTAATAAATGCATGTTCATACCCCCTTGGGGAAATTATAAAAAGTTGGTCTAAGCATGGTCCTTTTATAAAAGACTTGGCTTACCTTAGGTTTGGCTATCAGGTGAATACTCTAGAGTGCTTTTTCCTTAGGAATTATGCGCTACTCTTCAGTGGCATATAATTCCTAAGTTTTTCACTCATACCTCCAAAGCTGGAGTATTCTCATGGTGGTCGAACCTAAGGAGGTTATTAAAGTCTTCGTGTCTAGGATTTTTTACATGCTAGCCATCTCGATTGAGTCATATGAACATGCACTAGGTCCCCTAGGAGTTTCGTTTCATTCCGAAGAAAATAATTTTTTCCGTAATTTAGACCATTTTTTTTAATGATTTAAATGGAAAATTTTGAAATGTGATAAAAGCTTCATCTGGAGGTGGATTTTTGCGTGGGGAGGCTCGTTTTGACGCTTAGAGCGTCCTCTTTATCCTAGTACCCACTTTCTTCAAGTTCCAGGCGACTACATCGCCTCTAGGAGCAGTTTCTACTAAAGAAGCATCAAATTGGCACTTAATTGCTAAAAAAGAGCAAATTGCACAAAATACAAAAAGTAAAAAAGTAAAAAAATGACTAAATAAAGATTGGAAAGGGGTGGCATGTGGTTTCATAAAGTGTACGATCACATAAAAGGATTAAAGGCACATGCCAAATTCAAACTTTGGATAAGTGATTAAATATTTCATTAAAGAGTGCCCCCTCCTCACGTGGGCAACTTCACCACGCACATGAGGATCCATTTGAGTGGGCGAAGGTTCCATGTTGGATTAATAAATCACATGCCAATTAAAGTTTGGATGAGCGAATGGATTATTTAAAAATGGGTGAGTGTGGGCCTCCCTCATGTGGGCACCTTCACGCATTTGGCCACACGAATTGCTTGGGCGAATAGTCAAATGTGGTGGGCGTTGGTTCCAATGGGAGAGGGGCGCCCCTCTCATGAGGTGACAGCCACCTCATCCCCCACCAACTCCACCTACCAACATCACACTCCAAGCTTTCATCATCACGCCTACCTCAATCGCCAAGCTTCCAGCCGTTAACTCTCGCCCTCCTCTCTTGTGCATTAGACCTGCCTGTTGTAAAATCCATAAAAGCAAGGCTCTTGATCCATGTTTGGGGTGGATTGCAGGAGACCTCTGCTGAGAATTGTAATGCTATTTTGCTTATATGTTTTTGGAATAAAAGTTGAAGACTTTGGAGGTCCATGGGTACAAGGTTTCAAATGGTGAATGCATGTTTAAATTATTGAGGTGATATCCTTCTAGTCTTTCCTCTTCTTATGCAAGTTTATAGATCTGCAAATCTAGCCTAGAAGATTATTATTCTAGTCCATAGAGCAAACATTTGTAGGCTTCAAGTTGTTTGTTTATGTTAAATTTTCCACGATTTGAAAGTAACAGGCTGTAGTTAGATATACGAATGTTCTTTTAATCTTTGTTTATGTAGCATACTAGATTTGATCTATTTTGCTTTGAAGTTTTGTGGATTGGCAGGATCACCAGGTTTGAAGGCGAGCTTGGGCTCAGTTGTGTCTTCTTCATCTTCAACAAAAATTTTGGATCTAGTCTCCTTGTGTTTGCAGGATTTCCAACTTCTTTTTCTCTTGCATCAAAACTGAGCTAAAGGGCTCCTTCCTTCACCTCTCAAATCAAATTATCAAACTCCTTTCCCTTTTTGTTGTTACAAAAGCGAATTGCTCTACTTCAAAGGTTTAATTATTTCATACATTTCACTCTTCCTTAAGTAGTTCAAGGTTTAAAGAGCTTTTCATCTTTTGTGATCTACTTAGCATCTAGATCTTATTTTAAAGCTTTACCTTTCTAGATCTAGTTTGTATTATTTTGTTTATACACTAACAAATACTAATAATTAATTAGTCTTTGTTCAAAGCTCTTATCTACAAGAAAGCAAGAAGGCAAAGCAAAAAGCCCGAAGGCTAAAGCAAAAGCAAGAAGAGCAAAGCAAAGCAAAAGGGCGCAAAAAACTTCTATCTTCCCCCTTCTTCATCCCCTTTCTATTCCTTGTGCCCTCAAAAAGAAGATTAACACCATCACATTGTAAAAGAATAATAAAAGAGCAAGTGGGATAAAAGTTCCCACACCCTACTTCCCCCATTTGTGGGAAGCTTGTATCGTCCCTTGTCTTTTTTTTGCATTTGTATTTGCTTTATACCTGCAAGTAGTTTAGATCTTATTGTTAGATTAGTTTTCATTTTGATAAATTGTTAGTTCTTAGAAGTTGATAGCTTGGTTTGTCTTTTTCAAGTTTTAGCTTAGTTTCTATTTCTTCTAACTTTGTTAAAAAGAACATAAAGTCTCCTGAATCTCACTAAAAAGTGGATCAAGAGCACTCTTTGTCGAAGAGGTTGTATTGTTTTTCTTAGATTAGATTTCCTGCTTTGATATAAAACTGCTAAAAAAGAACCAAAATCTCTTGAATCTCACCGAAAGATGGATAAAGAGTGCTCTCTGTCGGAGAGTTTTATGCATTTAGTTGTTTAATCCAACGTTGAAAAAGTCAGACTCGGCAAAAAGTCGGCAAGGGTCCCGAAAACAATTTCTCGGCAACATCGGCGAAAAAATCGGAAAAAGTCAGCAAACATTAAAAAATACAAAATACATTCATTTTTTTCAGAATTTTAAACATATAAAGCAACAATAACATCAAATAAACACATTGGAACATAAATATGTAGAAAGCACTAATATATAGATGTAGTGGATGCAAATAACTTGGAGTGGTTTGATTTCAATGACTCAGACTGTTAAAAAATACATAAAATTTTACAATTTTAATGAAAAAAATATATATTAAAGATTCCAAGCTATGATTCCAAACCATTAGAGACAAAATATTATCAAAATGGCACCAAGCGCAATACATATCTAAATCAAAATTGAAAAAACATAATCATCAAAATCATTGTCTATGTCGAGATCATATTCATCAATAGCACCATGTTCCCCCACCTCTAGGCTCTAGACTTTGCCTCTGCTTCCAATCTCGAAGTTGATCCTCCGAGGACATCAATTAACACCCTACAATTTTGTTCAAACTTCCTAATCCAAGCGTTAAAATAAGGTAGAAAGAGCTTCCCATGCTTAATAAGTGATTTTGCTTGACTGAAGGGTACATTTTTTTATTAAGGTCATGACAGTGGAATTCAAACAACTTTAACAATCAGGCATCGACACCACCAACATCAAGGTACATAGAGAGTTTGATGTACTTCATTAAATTCCAATCCCTTACCCACATACATGATAGAATCCACTAGAAACGTTGGAATCCTGAAATCCTGAAAACCATTAAGTCTGTTGAATTCTAAATGGGATCTAAAATCCTACTTTTTGCATATGAAGTCTGATGAGGTTGGAACCACTCTCAAACATCCTGAAACAATTAATGGTAATGTTACAAATTTAAGTAAAAGGATGGAAAATGAAAGATAAAGAGAATGTCACTTTTACTTTAATTTTAACATTACCATTTAGTACTGTTGACATCAATGTTACATGTACAAAACTCATCAAATTTATAAAAAAAAAACCCGAGTTTTTAAAACTCTGAAAAAGCCTGGGCGATTTTTTCCTTCAACTCGCGATTTTTTCGAAAAAATCGTCGATTTTTTGAAAAAGTCGAAAATCGCCGATTTTTTTAAAAATCGCGATTTTTAAGCACCGATTTTTCGACAGGGCCTTCACCTCGCGACTTTTACAAAAAATCGCGATTTTTCGGCGATTTTTTCAAGTATGGTTTAATCTCATTTCATTTTTAGCATTTTTATCTTTTCATAAGTCTCTTGAATCTCGCCATAAGGCGGATCAAGAGCGCTCTCTATCAGAGAGTCTATGGTTCTTGTTCAAACTCACTTAATAAAATTGGAATATTTATTTACTACACTGCGTATGCTCTACCCACTTGTGGGATACTTAGAAACAATGTAAACTGATCAATTCCTCGCATTTAACTCCACTTCAACCATAATAAAACACTCTCCCATACAACCAACGAAAATCCAGCGTTGATCGCTAATAGTCGAAAGTGGGCAAATTCTGCCTGGGGACGTGGGAACCCCTGGACCGAGACCTTAAGGGCACCAGTTAGGCTACATCCTTGTTGGTGTAGTGTTGAACACCACTCTAGAGACTTCGGCCGGCCCACATGTCCTTGTACAGAGCCACTTAGACTATTATCTAGACATATTTCCAATACCGCAAGGTATATCTTGGAGATCCCCTTCCCATTAAGTATCAACTTCACCCCTAAAACTTACAATAAAATTTACCAAGAGCATTTGCAAAATATTCTCAAGCACACCCAAGACATGTTTTTAGCATCCCAAGCACTACATTGACTCCATTTGGCACTGGTCATTCAATTCAGTATTTTATTTGCTTATTATCTATCTAGAGTATTGCTTTATCTGCTTTAATTATATCATGTTGTGGATGCTTTGCTTATAAGTTATCAATGGTTGTGCATCTTCTAAATCTTATTTTGCAAATACATGCTTGGATTTTAATTTATTATTGTAAATCGCCAAAAAAATCCTAAAAAACACCCATCCTCATCATATATACAAAAAACACTTTAAAACACAAGAGCCTTAGTAACTCTTTATAGGGTCTTACCCCCCTTGGCTTCGTTAGGAGTTTGCCTAAATGGAGGAGTCGGGATTAGGTGACAGCACCTGACTCTTTGCTTGCCCCCAAGGCCAGACTTTTCCCCCTTGGGAAACAACTTTCGAAAGATTTATGTTGTTAGTGTGCACATCGGCAGGCAACAGGATGAATGTTGTGTTATTGGCTAAGATAGCATTATGACAATGTGACTTATGTTTTTATGCATATATTTTGGAAACTATGAAATGTTTCTAACCATGCTACTGAATTTAACTTGTAGGAAGTATCGTACACGATCACCTACAAATGAAGAATGATGAGACTTGTTCCGTAGAACAAGTGACAATGGTTCAAATATAACAAGACTAATGAAATCAAGCAGAGGAAGTCGACTATGACGAGATGGTGTAATCGAAGTAGAAGAAGATATCGAGCAACCTCTAGGACTCAGAGAACCACATGTATGCATATTGAAGAAGTCACCATGGATAAAATGATGAGATCAAGGATCACCTAGAGTGATGAGACATCAACCTTTTCTACAAGGTTGAAGATGAGAAGCTCATACATGGGTGCAAAGAGAACTTGCAACAGAGTTCAAGATCTTGGTGTCTAGTGACTTAGAAAGATGAAATAAATGGATATACAAGACAAAACATGTAGCGGATAGAAGTATTGAAAAATACAAAGCTAGATTTGTGGCTCGTGGATTCTCTCAAAAGGAAGGAATCGATTATGAAGAGACATTTGCTCCTGTAGCAAGGTACACTTCCATTAGAACCATCATGGCATTTGCAGCCACGATGAAGTGGAAGTTACACTAGATGGATGTGAAAACAGCTTTCCTGAATGGTGCCATTGAAGAAGAAGTGTACATAGAACAGCCACAAGGATTTGAAGTTGAAAACATAGAGACGCATGTCTGCAAACTGAAGAAGGCTTTGTATGGATTAAAGCAAGCTCCAAGAGCTTGGTATGGAAGAATTGATAGTTTTCTGACGAGCTTGGGCTTTACCAAGAGTAAAGTTGATCCTAACCTTTACTTCAAGGTTATGGATGATGAACCTCTCATATTATTGCTATATGTGGATGACTTATTCCTGACAAGAAATGAGAAGCAAATTTTAGAGTGCAAGAAGAAGCTCGCTACAGAATTCGAGATGAAAGACCTTGGCTTGATGCATTATTTTTCTAGCTCTCGAAGTATGGCAGAGCCCAGAAGGAATCTTCCTTGACCAAGGGAAGTATGCAGTAGAAATCTTGAAAAGATTTGATATGTTGGAGTGTAAAGCCATGGCCACACCCATGGATACAAATTTGAAGTTGTTATCTAATGCTTTGTCAGAATTGGTGGATATGACACTATAAAGGCAGATTATTGGGTCATTGATGTATCTGACAAATACCAGGCCAGATATATGCTTTGTTGTGAACACCTTAAGTCAGTATCTGTTTGAGCCCAGACGTGTTCACCTTGTAGCTGCAAAGCATGTGATGAGGTACCTAAAAGGTACAATAGACTATGGTCTCAGTTATACTAGAGATCATGACTTCAGACTGTTTGGTTACACAGATTCAGATTGGGCAGGAAGTGTCTCAGACAGAAAGAGCACTTCAGGCGGATGTTACAGTCTGGGGTCAGCCATGATCTCATGGCTAAGCAGGAAGCAGTCCAGTGTTTCTCTCAGCACTGCAGAAGCATAATATATTGTAGCCTATTCTGCCAATTGTGAAGCCATATGGCTTCGGAAGTTGTTATCAGGTCTATTTGATCTGGAGTTAGATACCACAGTGATTCTATGTGACAACCAGAGTTGTATAAAGATGACGGAGAACCCTGTGTTCCATGATAAGTCGAAGCACATAGAAATGCGGTATTTCTACATTCATGATATGGTGCAGAAGGGAGCTATAAAGCTCCAATATGTGAGCACTGATGAGCAGGTTGCATATGTGTTGACTAAGCCTCTGTCTCGTGTGAAGTTTGAGCACTTCCATGACAAGCTTGGTGTAGTCTGTAAGGACTTCCCTCGAAAGGGGGAGTAGTGTTGATGATATTGTGGTGCAATGGGATTGATCATCCCTAGACAGTGATCTCGTAATTTCGAGATGAAGGATAGTCTTAAATGTTGATCCTAAGTTGTGGTGGGATTGATCATCCTTAGACAGTGATCCCGTAATTCCGAAAGGAAGGATAGTCTTAAATGTTGATCCTTGGATTGTGATGGGATTGATCATCCCTAGACAGTGATCCCGTAATTTCGAAAGGAATGATAGTCTTAAATGTTGATCCTTAGACTAGAATCACGTAATTCCAAAAGGAAGGATTGTCTAAGATGTGAGTAGTGGACAAGGATCTCGTAATTCCAAAAGGAAGGATCGTCCAAGTGTGGTAGCTCTGTAAAGACTGGGTCCTGTATTTCTGAAAGGAAGGATTGTCTGAGCACCACCAGAGTTGATGGACTAGAGTCCCGTAATTCCGAAAGGAAGGACTGTCCATGATCCTGTAATTCCGAAAGGAAGGATCACCAGAGTTTATGGACTAGAGTCCCGTAATTCTGAAAGGAAGGATTGTCCATGATCCCGTAATTCCGAAAGGAAGGATCACCAGAGTTGTTGGACTAGAATCCCGTAATTCCGAAAGGAAGGATTGTCCAAGATCCCGTAATTCCGAAAGGAAGGATCATCAAAGTTGTTGGACTGGGTCCCGTAATTCCTAAAGGAAGGACTGTCCACGATCCCGTAATTCCGAAAGGAAGGATCATGTGTGCTGCAGGTGATGATATTCCAGTGCTGCTGAAGATGATGTTCTAGTACTGTACATGAGGATGCTCCAGTGCTGCAAATGTTCCAGTATTGAAGATGAGGATGCTCCAATGCTGCAGAAGATGATCCTCCAGTGCTGAAGATGAGGATGTTCCAGTGCTGCAGAAGATGATGCTCCAGTGTTGAAGATGAGGATGGTCCAGTATTGCAGATGATGATAATGATACTTTAGCTCTCTATTGAAGATGATGATGCAGAAGATGATGTTCCAGCTTTGTGCTGCAGATGATGATGATGTTACAGCAAGTTGTTCCAGTTGTTGATATTGATGTTGTTGAAGAACTTCTAATGATTTATAGATGTACCAACCAATGTTCCAGATGATGTTGTTGATAATGCCCCTCCTCCCTCCTTCCGATGATGTTGTGTAGAGCCACACAGTTGTTGTTGTTGTTGTTAGTAGAATACCCTTCTTGTTAAGGGGGAGTATTGAATTAATGTAACTTCGAAGAATATTCTACTTGTATTTTATTATTGTAACTCTGTCAGGGATGTTTTACCTCCATTCGGGGATGTCATTATTATATTTGATCATGTAAAAGTCATGAGGTAAAACCTCCATTGTAAGTCGGGTCATTAGTACCCAAAACAATGCAATATAATATTATTTGAGTCTTTCTAGGAGAGTTTGGCCCAGTTAGTTAAAGTGAGGCCGACCTAGTTAGGTTATTTGTCAAGTCAAAAGTAAAGTATAAATAGAGAGTGACTTCTTCTCATTTGTACCATTCACTCATTCATGCATTACGCATTAGAGGAGAGAGAGAAGTTTGTGAAGGAGGAGGAGGATTGGCTTGCTCTAGAGTTTAGGCTTGTCTCTCTTATTTGTGAGACCTATTTTTGGGCATTGCACTTTGGTAATCTATATTGAGGAAGTTCTTGCTGGGTTTTCTTCCCCTTGAGGGTTTCCCAGGATATATTGTTGTGTACCTTGTGATTGTTTATCTTTCAGAGATCCTTGTTATACTGCTGTTGTGAAAATGTATTAAATGCTCATGAAGTTAGAATTTAGCCTTTAATAGCATATAATCTTAACAGCCCTTACCCAATCTATGCTCCAACCTTTCTATTCAATATCATGAGATGTCAATGTGCAAGTATCCACATCAAGCCAATAGTACATCCAACATCCCCCTCTCCTTCAAGGCAAGACTTCCCCTCTATGTCTCCACAACAAAACCTCATTCACCTATCCCAAAAAAAAAGTGTTTGTCTCAACCATACCTAAGTACTAATCAAATCAAAAGACAAGAACGTGCACAAAACAAACACCCCCATAAATGGTGCAAGTACCATAATGTACCCTCTCACAACACCATAGACTGTAAATGATTGAAACAGAAGCACGCATCCCAACCTTGATTCAAAGAACTTGATCCACCTAGAGATATGAGTCAAATTCACACAATTTTGATAGCTTCACCTAAGCACATTTATGACATGCCAAACTTGATTGACCTGCACAGTGAATTATTGGTTTGTTGGGGTATCCCTTGAGAGATGATCAAGCTACCTCCTAAACCCCCCAACCTTAGTGGCATTGATGGTCCTTCCCTATCCATTGGATTGGGATCATTTATAGATCTTAACCCAAGAAGAGCCTCAATCTAGTTGAGTCTCCTCCAAACCCCCATCTTCAATTCAACTTTCAATCTTCTCAACTTCCTCCTTAAAGCCCTATTCAATTGTTCGATCCTTCACTAATCAAAGCATCCAAATCTCTATCATGAACATCCTTTTTTTCTACCGTGAGCACCATGAGCTACTAATTTGAGCCCTATATGAGTTCACCCCAAAGCTCACTCCCTTGCATGGTCCTTCCCTCTTTTTCAACCTCTCTAGCTTATCTCCAAAGCATGAACGAAAGTTTAATATCAGCACTACCTTCTTTATTGACATTCGACACAAAGGCACCACCATTAAGAGTGTGGTCGTTGACCACAGATCTGCCATAACTTGATTACTTCTCCCATTTCACAAACCTTAGGCCTCTTCGGCCTTTGTCCAACAAATTGGACTTGTATGGGATTCATCAAATCTTAAACCAAGCTTATTGAGGCAATCAACCTCGCATTAAACCTTGGGCCCAAAAACATTTCAATTAAGTTCTATGTCCTAGATGCTTAGGTTGATTAGAAACTTCTCCTAGGATGCACTTGGTTGGACGCTATGATGGTGGCCTCATGTATCTTCTTGGGAGATCCCTTGTTCCCGCACAAGGGAGAGACCTATGTGGTCAAGCATAAGCCAACACCCTACTCCTTGATGCTAAACTCTTCTTCGCAAAATCAACCCTTAGTTTCGTCAATACATTTCGCTACAAATCCTTCTATTGTAAAGGCTCCCCCCATAAGCCAAGCCTCCTCTATCTGTCGCATGCCCTTCTACACCTCATCCCTCAGGTGTTTTTTTTCCAGGACAGGAATTCCTGGAGCAAACCTCGAAGTACTTCCCCTCATTTCAAAGATGGTACCTAGAGTAAACCCTAGATTCCTTATGGCATAAGGCCAAGTCAACAAGGGCACGAAGCCATTACAATAATTTCTTGTTATGAGCTCAGCATGTCACTAACGGGAATAGATCCTGGGTGGGGAGGATAACATTGCATCCCACAACCAAGCGAGCTACACCCACGTGACTCCCTCTGGTCTCTTTCTGGAAAAGATCTTAAATGATTTGGACGCTGAGCTCCCTCATATTGACTTTAGCCCTAAAGCCCCCATCGAATATATGATCACCTTCCCTTTGTCTCCCAAGGAGAATCATGCATTTATGGCATCATCTGCCTAATTTCATTTTATCCCATCTCCTGATTAAGCATGTATTTATGATTATTGATTAACATTTAATACACATCATTCACGAACGATAAGCATTTTCAAGCAAAGGCAAGTACACATTTGCACACAAAACCACATTAAACCTAAGAGGCAAAAAAAGGTCATAATAACGCATATCTATAATATGTATAATGAATGTTATAAATGTTCAATAATTGGTCACCGCTAGTTTAATAATACATTGCCAAAATAACAAAAATAGGCATTGCACAACCTAAGGCTTCTTCAACCTTGTCTCTGTAATCCTCATGACTCTATCATTCTCTCTCCAACTTCATGGATGTTGGATCTACTCTCATGATAGGCCCATGTAGGGGCCCCTCCCTACTATCTGTAACTTGTCCTTGAGAATGTCATTCCTCCACCGAAGGCAATCAATCTCACTCCTCTATGTATGGATCATCCTCATGGCTAGAGAAACAAAGAAGAAGATATGGGAATCCTCCCCAAAGGGTGGGATCGCTACTATGTGTGGAGCTTGCTCCAATTTGTCCAAGTCCATGATCAAATGTCTTATCTCATCTGGTTGGTTTTCATGTTCGACACAATGCAATTCAACGAAAAATTGTCAAAAAAAATGATAAAATTCATCATTAAGTTTGAATGTGGATGTATCTGTGTATGTACGTGTGTGTGTGTGTGTTCTAAATATATTTTAAAACTATGCAATTTCTATATATTTAAAAAATTTAATATATAACATAACATATATAATTATAAAATTATAAATATATTAAGTTTTAGATTTAAGATAAATTTATGTAACATATATTATATTATAATATATAGCTTTATATTATGACACAATTCTAGATTCTACCACATATATCATATAATAAGTTTAATTTAAATTGGTTTAGCATGGGTTTATCACCTTCACTCGATTAAAAGTTTACATTTTATTACATCACTTCATGTGTAGGCAGGAATGTAAACATTTCAGAAGACTCCTGTGATATGCATGAACTGAATATTACGTAGACTCTACAACACCATGCACGAAAAAGATTTAGATGAAAGCACATCGATCATTGGACCATTGCATATATTATGGTATCATTTCCTCATCCTAGGGAGAGAATCCAAAGCATCCATTTAGGGCATATGTTTGAAACATTCAAAGAAAAACACGATGAACTATGGTGGTTCAACTCCCATTATTTAGGTAATAGAGCTTTATATTTTATATGGGTTAGTATTCAATAAATTGATTGAGTTAATGTGCCTTCTTTACATTTAATTATTTTCAATTTTCTATGCATCAAATGTTGTGAGTGAGGTTGGCATTATAATGATTTGCAACCACCTCTATTGACCATTGAATACTCCTTGTAAACAAAGCTGAATTTTTACAAAAATTTGGTAAATTTTACCTTGTCCTTTGAGATTCATCTAAATTTGAACCTCAACCTTCAAATATGATGAGCCTGGTGACTTAGACGATGTCTAGAGCACCTTGGAACTCTGATGTGATGTAAATTCTATCTCCTACATCCATAGGTTAGCCTATCTGCCAGTACCCACATTGATCCATAAAGAAAAGAGATTCAAATGATTTATAAAAAACTCTTCTTTACCTAGAATGATTCCCAGCTATCAATGTAACTCTCTAGGGATGTCCTCCCTCACTCTAGATTGTCCTATCACCACAACCTCACTCTAGATTGTCCTATCACCACAACTCATCGTATGAGGACGTCCTCTATGACCCTTGCAATGCAACTAAATGCACCATTGTTGGAAATCGATTTAATACTGAGAAGGGGGGTGAATCAATATTAGCACAGTTATTAGCAAATTTTACCTTCTTTAAACAAATTAGTCCTTACTTAATCTTTATCTTCTGTTATGCATCAGTAAATAAACATTCACACATATAAGCACCACATCATTAACACATAAGACATAGGATTTTTATGTGGAAACCCAAACGAGAGAAAACCGCAGAATGTTTCTTTATAGTGAGAAAGAATATATTCAAGGAAGCACCAACTTCCTGTGTTTACCAGCACCAACTAGAAGGAGGCACCAACCCCTTGTGTTTTCTCCAGCACCAACTGGAAGGAGGCACCGACCCCCTGTCGCTTTGTTTTACAAGCACCAACATGAAGGAAGCTGCGAGACCCTGTCTCCTTGTTGTTTTACAGGCACCAACCTGAAGGAAGCTCCAACTCCCTATCTCCTTGCCCCGTTCGACCGCCCTAATGTCCAATATATTTTACTGCCTTGTTGATCTTCAACTCTGTGCACTTCTTCAGGTCTTCTGATGATGATTCTGTTGTGCGCTACCTTCGTATGCAGACTATGCTCTGTTACTGCGCTGCATACATCACTTGACTTCTCATTCCTCTCAACTCACACTTATGTTGATGACTTACTTCATGTACTGTGTGCTCTGTTGATTCTGAAGTCTGCGTTTTTAGTTCAACGATATGTTCTTCGTGACTGCAATTATCAACTGATACTGTGCTTTCAATTGATAGTTTGTTGTTCAGAAATGAAGCACTAGTAACCGAAGGAACTACGCACTTTCTGATGTGTATGTTTTATTGAGTGTCGCAGTCTCTCAGATAATTTGTGACATCTTGTGCATCAAATAATTGGTTCGTTCAGTTTAACGCACTTGTCTCAGATAGTCTACATCATGATGCACCTGTCAAGTTCTTTTGTTGTACTGTTGTTGCGCATCAGATGGAATCTTCAACTTCGCACACTTTCACTTATGTTCTTATACATCAACTAGACATCTGCGCAATATCTGATAAACATCAGTTTTGTCTCTACGCTTCTATCTTTACAACATCTGTGACTATTGACGTGTTGATTGCATTACTGTCCTTTGAGATATCCAGCACTTGCGCATTCTTCAGTGTGTCTCCTTTTCGGTGTTTGCACAATTGTCACAAATCTACAACATCATTTTGCGCACCATCAAAACTTCGTTCTGCTGCATGTGCGCATTCGGCTCTTCGATAGATCATCTGTTATGTCCACGAGCCCCTTGATGCCCCGAAAAACAAACTGAAACTTTTACACAAAAACCCTTGTGTTCTTGCTTCCAAGCTTACTTCAAATCTTCAACTTGCATCTCTATTTATACATGTGTTGCACGGATTGTATGTTTGCAAATTGGTCGTGGCATCCTTTCTTCCATACTTCACGGATTGTGCATGTGCCATGTGTCATCATCTATGTTGTTGATGTGTCATCTTAGATGTATCAAATGCCCTCAAGGTCCACAACTCAGTGGAACTCTACACCTTTATTGCGCTCTTGATGTACCATTGCCTTATGGTTTGTGCGCAATCTTCTACAATGTCTTGGTGTGACCATGACATGTGCTATACCGACCCTTGTGGGTAATGCGCCCTTGAGATATCAATACTTTTCATAACCGGCGCATTCTCCAGCTTCTGCTTAGTGAGATTATGACCCGTGCTTCATCATTGCATTTGGGTGATGCGCCCTTGGTGTATGGATACTTTACAGAACCTGCGCATACTCCGACTTCTATTTGGTAGGACTTTGACTTTTGCCTTGTCATCACTTGTGGGACTTGCACTTGTTGTTCGTCTATTGTGGAATTTGCGCATATATTAACTTCGACCGTTGTACCATTCTAGGAGTTTGTGCGTGTTCCACTTACTACTAAGGTTGAGTGTGGTTGGTCTAATGATTAGTCATGGAAGAATTAGAAAAAGTGCTTGCAAACTTCCTATTGATATATACCATTGACTATACAACAATACAGTTCTCCTGTTTATTCCTATTGATTCAATGGAGTGGTCAATTAAGTTTAACCGGTTGTATCTGTCCACTGAGTTTTCCACTAAAGATCTTGTTAGACAGTTATTCTTTTTGACATGTTTTGCTTATGACTTGAATGTCTTGTTATGAATTGTTATATTGTATTGATCTCTCATTGTGTTTAAGGGGGGATGCTATTGATGTTTATTGATGAATAAACCGAACTTGAGATGTTTAGTTCACTGATAAACTAGGACATGTTGCTTAAGACTGATTGAACTGAGTTCGACTAAGTTGTTTAATGATGGAGCGTTGGGGTATGTAGAGACTGGTTTGACTTGTTACAAACTAGTGAGTAGTTAAAGAAAAGTGTCAACTGTCAGTTACAGAAGATACCAATAGAGATGCCAATTGAGGAATGTTGTGTGCTGCAGAAAACATCTATTTGATGATTGCAGGATACTTCAGGATCCTTCTTTGTTAAGCCCTCTATATTGTAAAAATACAAATATAACAATATAAATGTAATGTGGGAATTTGGTGCATAACATTCTTTGACAAAGACTATTTATATGATGGATAAAGATTGGTTGCCTGTTATGTATTTGGTATTGTTATCACCTAAACTGTAGTTACCCCTATGGATGTATCCACTCATGGATGGCAATAGGGAGGGGCAACTCAAAAGGTGCAACCACGATCACCTCGACCTCCAATAGATGGTTGTCTCGCCAGTCGAGGCAACCTTCGCTTTATGTTATCTAGCCCAGACAACAAAGGGGGAGACCCGATCTACTCCCGACAGGAGAGATCAAAACCAAGACACCAAATCAAATTAATTCTAAGTGAAGTAAGGTGTATGGTTTATCCTAGACCTTAGGATGCAGTCACAAGACAAGTGAGGGGTTCAATGAGTGTAGCTTTGGTTCATTGTTGATGTGTGAGTGACTTATAGTATTTGAAAATAAGATCCAGGATTAAAGTACTAGTTCAATGTGAGAAAATCCACTGCTTTGGGAACCGTGTCCAATGCAGGGTAGTTTAAGGGTTGAACTGGGGCTAACTAGTACAAGTGACGAGCTTGATCATGAAGTATGATGACATCAAAGGGTTTAGTCCACCAAACAAGGATCAAACCACAAGTTAATCCAACAATCTAGGAAAGTCGAATTGACTTGGAGAGAGACCAGTACCTTGGGAATTGGGATAATGGAGTCAAAGTAAGGTTAACTTGTGGTTAAGGACTCCTATTGCATGAGAAAAGTGGGCAATTAAAGTCTTGATGGATGAATAGGTCTAGATCTAGAGATTTAATGTTTTACCCTAAGTGGACCACAATCCCTTAAAACAAGGAATGCTATCCCCAAGGCAAGATTTGACAAGGTGACCTACTAGACATAGGTTTTGAATTATGCCCGTTTCAAATCCACAAAGATCTCATGTACCCATGTCCTAGAAGTGGACCAACTCACTTCTCCAAGGTGGTGCGACTTTACCCAAGGAGGCTAAAAAGTGGGATAAATGACTCAAGACAAATCCAATGGCATCCAAACTTTAGATCCAAGTAGTTTAAGCAAGTGAGAGTATGGATCTACAATTTCATGGAAATCCAATGGCTATATCTTACTAGATCTGAGTTTAAAGATACCCAGTGGTCCAAAATGGGGATTAAATCCCTTAAAATGTGGAATAGGGCCCACAAGGTAAAAATCAGAAAAGTGACAATCTGGGGGGTAGGTTATTGGATGTGTAGATCATGAATCAAGCGGGATCTCAACTACCCACATACTAGATCTAGGTCAACCCACCAAACTAGGAAGTGCGCCCTTGCTTGGAGAGGCTAAATGCCTTGGGAAGAGGGTCAAATGGAGGCCAATCCTCACCAAACTATAGATCCGGGGTGTCGTGGATACTATAGAGGTGGGTTTTAAATATCTTACCCAAGAAGCCACTAGATCTTAGTAGATCTGAGAAAATGTAACAATGAGGGTTTGAAGAAATAAAGGTTTTATCAATTTATGAATTATGTCAATGGATTGGATCAAGATAAGAGAAACAAACCTGTGGATCTTACCTGGGTAACCTTGTAGATGCCTTGATGATGATGATCTATGCAAACCCGATCAATTTGAGAAGCTTTGAGGTAGTTTTCTATACAATCGATTTAGTCCAAGAAGCCAATGCGCCCTCTCTCCTGCACAACAAACGTCAACAATATCAGATTTGATGTAATCAAGAGATAAGACTAATGCCACAAGAGAAGTAACAGAAAGATAGCATAGATCACAATGATACTAATGATAACCCCCTGATACAAGCAAATGCCAAGAAAGTCAATTTGAAGAAGCCTTGCAAAATCGCCCTTGTTGAAGTCGCCCTCCTGTAGACAAGACAATGATTTCCAAAAAAGATAGATCTTACCACAAATTCCAAATGCTAGGCTGCTATAGACTTTCCAATCACCATCTAAGAACACCAGATGCAAAGGAGACCACAAGAATTTCCATAAGAAAGTTTTTCTATACCAATAATCCAAGAGCCAAAGACCCCTTACAATGAGAAGCTCTCTCCTTTAAATAGGAAGGAAAGGCATCAAAATCCTAACCACTTTTTGAATGAGTGGCTAAGATTAAAAGATACAAATGTCTAATCAATGGTTGAGATGAACTCAACAATAAAATACATGGATCACTAATAAAATATATCATAAGTGGACAAAATCGCCCTAGAAAAGGGGAATCCCACCATATCATGATGACAAAATATAATAAGGAGCTTATGGTGGGTCCAAGGGGTAATTTTAGCCACCCTTGGTCAATCCCCATAGCACAATAATAATAAAATAGTCATCAATACACCAAATCGTGTCTCTATGGACAAATCGTAGGCCTCAAAAGACCTCAGAAATCATCAGAAAGTGCCATAAGTGATGGATGCGGGTCCCGATGAAGCTGAAACTGCTAGAGGAGGTGTGGAAGACATCAATCCATCATCACTGATCATCCCATGCCAAGACATTGCCTCAGTAGCCCAAATCAAATTCCTCAATAGCCATTTCTACCAATCCTAAAATGCCTCGGGAAGCGTGAAATTGCCCCAAACTGCCTCCTGGAGTGCCTGCGCTGTTAAGGTGAGGGCACTAGTGTGTCCGGGAGGGGGGTAATATGGTAAAAACAAGTGGCTGGACCACCCCCTCCAAGCACAGTGCCCTAGGTCAACCGGATAAAAATCACATCTGCTCTAACAGGGTCTCCGACAGACCAAAACTGTACTGGGATAGCCTACTGAGGCTCAATCATCACTGTAAGTGCCCGGAAC
Organism: Larix kaempferi; assembly: GCA_027924585.1. NCBI lineage: Eukaryota > Viridiplantae > Streptophyta > Pinopsida > Pinales > Pinaceae > Larix > Larix kaempferi. The sequence goes on from BSBM01000825.1 coordinate 3,723,045, forward strand.
TGAAAACAAACTGTCTCATTGGACTCAGAAGGTCCAAATCCATCCAAGATGTGTACTCATACACCATATGAGTCTCTGAGTGATCATAAAATATATCCAATATACTGGAACAGGTGAAATAATAATAATATGTAAATGATCAAATAATGTTGTAAACCATGAATCATCATCATAAACCTGTATTTGATGCATAGAATCATCATGTACATGTACATGGACCATATATCATCTATCCATATCATCACAAGGTCTAACCATCTCATGTCCTGTGGTTGACCTTGGTCAAACTAGGTTTGACCAAGTCAACATGACCAAATATAACTCAGACCATCATCAGAAGCTGCTGCAAAGTGTCAAAGGTTAATGCATGCTCTACCACTTATTCAAATAACAATTATAACACAAAGTAATCATTACTGGCGATCTAAATCCAAATATATAATGTCATTAATTATTATTATTACTTAGACTAGACTTTCAGGACCATACTCACTTCATAGCTGTGATCAATTTGCTAGTGAAGGGTGAAGGCTAAAATAATTGGCTAGGCTAAGGGATGACTTGACTAACTTAACATTGTGACACTTTGGAACAGGGAAAGGGAATACACACCATAGTATATACTGAATGAGCAACAACACAGGGAATGGCAGTGTCTCGCAAATGGATGAGTTGTTCAAAGAGGGTTTATTCACCTTTAACAAATGCGCACAATCCATAATACAAATGAGGCAAGCAATAATTTAGATATAGCATTTAAGTTCCATTGCTTTTTGGGCCTGAAGTTTCCATAGCATTTGATCTATGTGTTTATAAACACATTGCATAGATTTACATTTATTTTAGGCTTTCTGCTGCAGGTGTGTTTTTAAGGCACTTGTTTACCTGAGCACTTCTAGGTGTGTCACAGACAGCTTGTTTACCTAGGTATTTTCATTTCCAAAAGATATAACATTTTATTTTCATGGCCATTTTCATTTGGCATGCCATTCATTCATGTGTGTTGAAAAACACATTGCATGAACGGGCTTTTCATACAAGATATAACATTTCACTTTTTCCAGATTTTGTATTCATGGCAGCACTAAAAGTTTCAGGTTTAGCCAACAAAACTTTAGTGACTAGGGGGAATTCACAAGGAACTCCAACTCACCATAGGTAAGTTTTGTCACCAACTCAGAGCCGAGACACAATAAACAGGGAAGCTCATCCAATACAGAGGCTACAGTGGGGAAAAGATCCTCCATGTCACTAGTCAAGTAGTAAGTCAGGGTGATAAACTAAAAGGTAGGTAATGGATGGATAAAGACAATGAATAATGGAGCCAACACTAGCAAGCCAAGGTATGGTGGAATGATCACCTTTATTCTCCCTAAGGAGGGTAAAACCAGTGAGTATGAATAGTGAACTTCTAAGTCTGAGTAGGGACAATATAATATATAATAAGATCAACCAGGTCCACATATCTATATGATCGCCAGATCATGACACTAAGTGCTAAGACATGCTATCAGAATAAGTATAAAAGCAATATAACCATAACACAATGATATACCTGCTAAGTCATACACTTGAATGCTCATCACCTGAACCATCATCTGTCCTCTTGAACTGCTGCTGTAACTCTGGGACTACTGACTGCTCTGTACAAATGGTATAATGGCTACATCGATCATCTCTCTGAGTGTCCTGAGACTCAGTCATGGCATGGGGAATACAACTGTTGTCCAAAATCTGATAGTGATCCAATATAGATGCTCATCTCAGCATCTCAATGTAAGGGAACTAGCTGAATAGTGTACTGGAATCAGAAAAATAATGTATGGTAGCCCGGCTACTATATATGTGATAACAGGTATGTCTTGTTGTCTATTGACAAATTGATGGCATGGTTTGGATAGTGGTTTTGGAACCTTGTTATTGCTCTGATCTTATTTGCATATGTTCTTGTTTGAGCATAGTGCATAGATTGTTTTACTGATTTCAAAGTAGATCAGGTGGAGAATCTTATTAAGATGACAATTGTTCAGACTTTTTGTTGGACAGTGTTACTGTACCTTGGATTGATCAATATGATCGTTGTTCACAGGTTGTTTTTTGGAGGTGGTAGTGTTTCTTATCACCAAGTTTAATCAATTTCTCTAGTTGCTCGCATTTGTTGTCCTTGTCAAATTAAGGGGAGATTGTTATGTGATTTGGTTATACTTTGGTGTTATAATTTGATTTGTCCTCCAAGCTAGATTATAGGGGGGTGTTGGAACCTATGGTCCTTGCTGTAAACTCACCTTGTTAGTATGTGTAGTTGACCTTGAATAGGGAGTCGACTGTTAAGGGAGTCAACCAAGGTGTTGACCACCAAACCAACTAGGTGGACAACCGTGTACCATGCGCATGTACCATGTGCCTTGAAGATGAGAAAGAAGTACCCAATGAAAATTTTCAAGTGAGGCAGCTCTTCTTCTTATTTTTTCTCCACGAAATTTTTGTACCCCTGCGGAGAATTTTGTAATGATATGTCAGCATGAGGGTCAATTTTTGTGTAACTTAGTTGCCTATGACTTTATCATTAGGGAAGTCCTTTCATCGAGTGTTTTTTCCCTTGGATAATTAAAATTCATTTTTAGTGATTTTAATTATTTGAGTTTTTCACTCAAAAATACCTCCAAAGTGGTAAAAGGAATTCTAATGATCTAGTCGATGGGGTGATTGGGGCCTAGGAATGTTCTATATTACCATGCTAGACATTATCCAGAGTCTTGCGGCATTTCATTAAGTTTTGCTTGGGATTTTTTAATTTTTGGTAATTAAAAAATGTCCCTCAGCATAAAATGTTGTAATGTAAAAGAGAGATAAGTGGTTTTTTATGATGTTGTATAGAGGTATGGGTACTCAAGATAAATGGCATGAGACCCCCCCACACCCTTGGGCCAAGTTTGAAGTCATTCGGACAAGTCTTGCTAGGGTTTTGGACACATTTGCCTAAGTCATTCAACGAAATTAGGAAAATTGGCAAATAATTAATTAGGCAAATTTTGGAAAAGTGACTAAAGTCACTTGGGGAGGGAAAATTAAGTTTCTAAGTGTTATGTTATGACCATAAGGTAAATAAAAGGCCAAAAGGGGCCCCCCAAGCAAGTGTTTGTCAAGTTTGAAGTTTCTCTCTAAAGAGGAAACCCTCTCACCATGGGAAATGAGAAAAATTGAAATAAGCCAAAAGGGGGGGTCCCACCTTCATGATTCCCTCCCCTTGGCCTAGCAATGAAATGTAAAACATGAGTGGGGGTTTTTCCCCCCCATTGTTTGTTATTTTTAACCCAAGGAAGTGCACCCCCCTTCATGGGCCCCTTTTCTCTCCAAGTGACAAATGTCACTCATACAAAGGAACTCTCCCCTCTCTATTTTCCTATTTAAGGAGGCTCGTCCTCCTCATTTGGGTTACAATCACCCATGTTCTTGCTCTCTTTCATTTTCTCTCTTGCTATCGCGCTTCCATTCTTGTCCAAAGAAGAGAGCCATTGTAATTTCCAGCTTTGTGAAGTGAATGAAAAAAATCTTTGGAGGAAATACTATCATTGGCTTTGTGTGTGAGGTAACATTGTTGCATTTCTAGTTTCATTTTGACATTTGTGGATGTCAAGCAAATTGTTTTGCTTGAGAATAACATTGTGATATTGTTGGTTACATGTGGGTTATCTTCTTAGCATTTGAGAAGTTCATGGACTTCTAGTTTGAATATATGATTTCTCAAGTCTTTGTTTGGTTTCTCACCCCTTTTGCATTTGAAGCTAGTTTGTTACAAGTTACTCAAGCTTGAAGAGTGGGATTCCCAGGTGGAATACCCCATTGTTCAACAACTTTTAAAGGACTTGGCATCTTCTAACTAACATTTATGTTTTTGTAGATTTTTATTTACTTATTTAGCACTCAAAAAGCATCATTTCAAGCTTTTTTTTACATGTTACATTGCACTTACAAATTTCTGAAAATTATATGTCAAATTTCTATGTTTATTTCATACTCATTTTCATCATATTTGCACAATATTAGTTTGTTGTTTTGTGCAGGTTTTTTATGTTACAGGGGGGGGAGAATGCCCAAATTTGGTCACAAGTAAGTTCAAAGATCACCTAAGAGTGGCCACTTCAAGTCCCTCACCAAAAAATGGTCAAATTTCTTTTATTGATCTCATTTTCTTGTATATAATAAGGCTGAAATCTTCTTTGTTGTAACATGCCCAAGAGAGTCTCTTGGGCTTGATTCTTTACTTCTTTATTACTTGTAAATGCTCTTTAAATTTTCGGCCATCCCTTGCATGCATTAGAAGTTGGACTTGCCCACTTTTGCATTGCAAGTGTAGAGGGGCTAGGGTTAGTTTATTTCATGTTATTTTCTTTTTGTTGATTCGCTTGCCCCTCCTCTTCACTAGGAAGAGAGTTGTGTGGCTAGATAGAATTTCTTTCCCTAAGTTATTTTGGCCATTCCATTGTTTGCTAGTGAATTGGCTTTGCCACCCTTGCATAGTAATTGTTGAAGAACTAGGATTTAGTTTATGCTTTTATTTGCATTTGTTATTATTGTTTGCCCACACTTTGCATGACAAAAGGCTCTACCCATCCATGCAAAATCGTGCTGGCTAGTAGATTTGCTTTCAAGTCATTTTTGTTTTAGTTTATTTGCCCACACCTTGCAAGTGAGTTGGCTTTGCCACCCTTGCAATATCTTGTCGACTTGCATTGTATTTAATTATTTTTTTTTTAAAGGTTAAATAAACCATGCCCCAATCTTTGCCCCGTATTCACTCCCCTTATCGGTTCGACCGATCCTGGGTGACAAAAAAGGGCAAAGCTTAGTGTTGGCTAGAATAATAGGCACTCATAAGTTAATCTTAACTAGAAATTGAGAAAAAGAAGTTTGATATGTGGAGATAGAGGGGTAGAGGCTGTTGGGAGCCTCATGGCACTTAGTGTCCTCCTGTTGAGCACCCAGCAAGCTTTGGGGTTGACTCGTGGAGCTAGTTGAAAACCTTGTGTTCTCGTGTTGAGCACCCGGCAGTGTCTCCCAATGAAAGGGATAACTTATTGGGGTAGACACATAGAGTAGCATCAATTTTCTGGCACAAACCTTAATTCCCCTAAGCTAAAGAGAGACTTAAAACCAATTAAAATTTACAGGACCATTTGCAAAACACTACAATTGTTATTTCGTTTTCAGTACTTTACTTTGAAGCTTTAAATTTGGTTCAATCTCACTTCAAGCATCTTTCATTCATTAAATTGTTCATTTACTACAAGTATTTCTTATATGTTAAATGTGATATATTGATCATTGTGCTTGGTGAATGGTTTAATGCAATTTCAGTATCTTTGATAATCTTACTTTTATATTTGTGACTCCATAACCCAAGTAAAGTAGGCATTGGTTTGGTTAGTGAATTGTTATTTCTCTCTTGCAATTATATATGGTTTATTGTTGAAAAAGGTTTGCTTGTCAATAAAATTATTGCATCTCTGCACGAATGCTTGTCAATGAACATTAATAATTTACAACTCTTAAAGAAACTCATTAAAGAATCTTAGTAAGTAGGGACAACCTCCCTTGACCTTTTTGGAGTTGGGGTCTAAACGGAGGAGTTTAGAATCGAGGTGACAACGGGTTCTACACTCATAGTTGCCCTCAAGAACACACATAGTGGTTGGGAGAGTTATCTGTGGTCAAGTGTGTTTTAGGCAGCAACACAAGGAAAGGACCCGACTAACCACCGACTGGGCACTTGGAATTGACATTGTCCACATTGATCTTATAGATCCACATTATATGGACAATTATGGAGTGTGGTCCCATACATTGAAGATTTGGTTACCTACCTAACCCTATATTTTGATGCTCTAATAGATCATTCTATCACATCATCTCTATGGAGCTATGCTTATAGTGCTTAAGTGCATTCAACTCTTCTGGAAAATATGTTTAGATTTGAAACTATAGATTCTCTGGCACTACAACAGAAGAAAACTCATAATTGGCTATTCTTTGTAAAAGTGCTTGTTTGGGTGTTGATTGAACTTGACCAGACCATTTCTCAAATATAATTTCATGAATATCTATTTTGGTACCTACTGGTGCTATAACAGTTAGGCTGAATCAAACAGAACAGTTTTTATGTACAAAATATGCATTATTTTAATAAATTTAGAGCTATTGCAATCCAATTTTTATGAAATGAATATTGCTATACTGATATCCTTAAAGATGATTGCACAATTCACTTCAATGCTTATCCCGTGTATCTACTAGTTCAAAGTTAGAATGCTATAATCAGTGTTGCAAAACTCAACATCAGTAACTAGATTAGGCCTTGGTGGTATAAGATGGTATGGAGATCCTACACTCAGCTGAAGACCGTGGTTTTTTGTTGGCTCACATTGCATCACAAAATCCTCATGTGGGATAATCTGAATCTTCTCAGGCGCGGAAAGATTGGGCCAGGGATGTGCTTCCTCTATAAATCTAAAGGAGAGACTATTGAATATTTGCTTATAAAATGTGCCTTGATTCACAAAGTTTGGTCTCTTGTTCTAAACATGGATTGGGGATTACCTAGATGATGGAGAGGGAGTTTCAAAGAAGCATTGTTAAATTCACATAATGGGATGAGGTGGATCAGGAGAGTTGAAAACCTCCCAATGGCGGTGTCTTGGTCAATTTGGCTGGTATATGATGGGGCAATTTTGCAAGAGCATTTAATTACTCTAGTTTAGGTTTTTTTAACCATGGGAATTGGTAACTCTTCGGGATTACATGTGTTGATGTTTGTAGCTCGGACAGGAACTTCTGCATAGGTTTAGTATCAAACATGTAGCAAGTCATCCAAGTCAAATCTATTTTGTAATTCACTCTATTAATAAAGTGAAGGTCTTGTATTTAGTTGTTAAGCCTAATAAAGTGTATTTTAAATACATTAGTGATTAGACTAATCTCAATCGTACATCTCACTTAGAGATTTGATTTTTGGTAGATTGGGGTTTCAGCTAAAGTACAAAGGCAAGTCAAGGTAGATGGTTAAGACACATTCATTCTTTGCTTGAAGATAGTTCGGTCAGAAGATGAAGAAATTCATCTGAGGAGCGAAGTTAGAGCGCTAGAGAGGAGCACAATTCAACAACCAAGCAGATTTCAGCAAGTAAGTAGCAGGTACAGCGTATCCATACAATCATATGGATCTATACATTCGTATGGATCCATACGGAATTTTGTACAGTCATACGGACTGCCATACAGCATGGTAGTTTGTAGGGACTAATGTTTTTGGTTTCCGGTGGGCAGATTTCCTCAATAAGTGTGCATTTCAGTTTGTGTACTGTACAACTACATGTTTTGGAAGCTGTGGAGGTTTCCTTGTAAGCATTGATCTATTAATGAAAAGTTAATTTGAAGGAGTAAATTGTCTGTGTACTGTGTTTATGCTTCCGTTGTTCATTTTCCTACTATATGTGTGAATACTGTTGTGAAGAATTTACTTTCTGCAAATTAAAGTTTATTAATTTGAAAACATAAGGACGACATTCACCTAGGGTTAGGAAAATTTACATGGCATCAGAGCAACTCTAATTTAAAAGATCAGAAGAGTATGAATTTGTTTGCAGATCAAAGATGGCATCACCAAGGCTCAACTTTGAGGTCAAAATGGATGGTGCCTCGAATTTCCTATCATGGAAAGTTGGGATAACTATTTTATTAGAAGAGAATGACCTTTGAGATATTGTCAAGGATGTGGTAACCTTGTCGACAAATCTACAATTTTTGGCAACTCACAAGAAGAAAGAAGTGAGAGCCATGCACATGATCATGGACGCTATAAAGGATCATTCGATCCCTCACATATCCGAGAAGAAGATGGCAAAGGACATGTTCGATGCCATGGTTAGCCTTTACTAGAGTGAGAACATTAACAGGAAGATGATATTGCATAATAAACTCAAATCTGTTGAGATGACTAGATTAGACACCGTCACCAATTACTTGATGAAGGTCACATAGATTCGTGACCAGCTTCCAACAGTTGGGGAGAAGGTTGAAGACAAAGAGCTAGTCAACAAGGCACTGAATGGGTTCCCAATTCAATGTGAAACATTTGTCGACAGTATTTGTGCTTGGGAAAACCTTCCCTCTTGGGAAAGACTATGGGATGACTATATGCAGGAGGAAACTCAAATGGGGTCCAAGGCCAACAAGCAGGGAGGTGACGGTGACCATGCCCTAATTGGTCAAACAAAGAAGGGCAAAGGTAAAGGACCCAGCAAGGTTAAGATGAAGAGTGAGGAGTCAACCTCATAGCTAGGGAATAAGGACCTAAGTAAAATCAAGTGCTTCATATGTCATAAGAACAACCATTGTGCATCACATTGTCCAGAGAAGAAGGGTAAAGGGAAGCAGCAGCAAAATCAGGTAGCAGCCTCAGTTGAAACTTAGATGAACAAGTTTACCTCCAAATTCAAGAAGGATTTCTCAATCGTATCTTGCCTTTACTCCAGTACAATTCCAAAGAAGCATGGTATGTGGACAATGAAGCATTGAGACATATGACATCAACTCGAGAACTATTTTCAAGTCTAACAGAGCATGTCTCTGGAGTTCGAGTCGAGCTTGGTGATGATGCCAAGTATCCAATAGCAGGAGTTGGTACCATTCCTTCCCAACTCTAGTCAAGTAACTCTTTAGACTTTGATGATTGGTTATTTGTTTCGGGGCTCAAGAAGAATTTCCTTTCAATTTTGGTCATGGAAGATAAGGGCTATGCAATAGAGTTCAAGAACCAACAAGTACTCATAAGACCGAAGGAGTCTACCTCAAGATTAACTTAGGTGATTGGGGTTAGGGAAAGCAATTTATACAAGTTACAAGTTGAACCTATTCGAGCTCTAGTACATAACACAAATAACTTGTGCGAGTTATGGCACAAGAAGATGGGTCACTTGCATCACCAAGCGCTGCCTATTCTTAGGGAGATCGTCACAAGTCTTCCAGAGTTCAACATTGAACAACATGATGTATGCAAAGGGTGCGTGCTTGGAAAGCATGCAAAGGTTGCTTTCCCAAGCAGTTAGCACAAGTCTAAGGGGATCCTAGATATGGTGCATTTGAATGTGTGTGGACCGATGTCACATCAATCACAGGAAGCATGTACTATGTTTCCTTCGTTGATGACTTCTCTCGCAAAACTTGGATCTACTTCCTAAAGACTAGCAAGACTCAAAAGTACAAAGCTCTAGTGGAGAACCATATAGGGAAGAAGATCAAAGTTTTGAGATCGGACAATGGGGGTGAGTATACCTCTAATGATTTCGAGGATTGCTGCAATGATGTAGGAATCAAGAGGGAGTTCAATGTTTCGTACAACCCACAGCAAAACGGGGTTGCGGAGCGAAAGAACCAATCCATCATAAGGGTTGCTAAGGCCATGATACATGACCAAGATTTGTCGATGTTTCTATGGGAAGAAGCATGCAATGCAACAACCTACATCCAAAACAGGTGTCCTCACAGGAGTTTGGGGGACAAGACACCAGAGGAGGCATTCACTGGTGTGAAGCCAGAGGTGAGTCATTTCCTCATCTTTGGTTGTCCAGTTTACATACATATACCAGTGGAGAAGAGGACCAAGTTAGAACCCTCCAACAAGAAGGGTTTGTTTCTTGGCTATAGTGAGACTTCAAAGGCCTACAATATCTATATTCTAAGGAAAAGAAAGACAATTGTAAGTAGGGATGTAAAGTTTGAGGAAGACTTTGCATCCAAGAAGTCTCATGAACCTATTCTAGTGATAAAGGATGAGGAGCAGGAAGGTCCTAACGTTGAGCCGAGGCCACCAACAACTTCCATTTCAGGGCAGTAACCTTCAAATACAGAGGAGCCACCAACTCCTACATTTTTTTCAAGAGACCTTAATGGTTCATGCAAACATTGAGGGATGCTTAGGAGCATGTTGAGGCTCCTAGGAGTTCATTCAGGGAGAGAAGACCTCTGAAGAAGTTTCCAAACTACATGGCATTGATGAGCAACACCATAGATACCGAGCCTTCCATTTTTTAGGAGGCAGTCGACTAGCCGGTTTGGAGAGATTCCACAGTGGAGGAGTACACCTCCATCACGAAGAATGATGTTTGGAACATTATGCCTAGACCAAAGGGGAAATCAGTAATGACTTCCAGATGACTCTACAAGATCAAGCATGTGGTAGATGGCAGCATAGAGAAGTACAAAGTGAGGTTTGTGGCAACAGGGTTCTCCCAAAAAGGATTGCACTATGAGAATACTTTTGCTTCAATCGCTAGGTACATTACCATTAGAGCAGGGATGTCTTTAGTCTCCATTATGGGATGGAGGATACATCTGATGGATGTGAAGAGAGCTTTCCTCAAAGGGATAATTGAGGAAGAAGTGTACATCAAGCAACCTCAAGGCTTTGAGGTCAATGGGAAGGAGATCCACGTTTGCACGATGAAAAAGACCTTGTATGGACTCAACCAAGCACCACAAGCATGGTATTCCAAGATCAATGGATACTTGTAGAGTATGGGTTTCACCAAAAGAGAAGCAAATCCCAACTTTTATTTCATATTTGTTGAGGTTGATTTGCTCATTTTGGTGTTGTATGTGTTGCCGCCTAAACCACACTTGACCACAGATAAGTCTCCCAACCGCTATGTGTGTTCTTGAGGGCAACTATGAGTGTAGAACCCACTGTCACCTCGATTCTAAACTCCTTTGTTTAGACCCCAACTCCTAAAGGTCAAGGGGGATTGTCCCTACTTACTAAGATTTTTTATGAGTTTATTTTAAGAGTTGTAAATTATTCAATGTCCAGATGACAAGCAATCATGCAGGGATGAAATTATTCAAATGACAAGCAAACCTTAATAAAACAAATATAGTTGCAAGACAGAAATATTAATTCATTGACAAGACCAGTGCCTATTTTACTTGGGCTATGGAGTCACAAATATAAATAAACAAGATTACCAAAGATATTCCAATTGCATTAAATCATTCACAAATCACAACAATCAAAATATCACATTTAACATTAACTTGTAGTAAATGAACAATATAATGAAAAGATGCTTGTAACAAGATTGAACCAAAATTGAAATGCTTTCAAAGTAAAGTGCTTGGAAATTAAATAACAATTGTTGTGTTTTGCAAATGATCCTGTAAATTTTAATTGATTTTAAGTCTCTCTTTAACTTAGGGGAATTAAGGTTTGTGCAAGACAAATAATGTTACTCTATGTGTCTACCCCAAAAAGTTATCTCTTTCAATTTGAGAGAGATTGTCGGGTGCTCAACAAGAGAACACAAGGTTCTCAACTAGCTCCACGGGTCAACCCCAAAACTTGTTGGGTGCTCAAAAGGAGGACACTAAGTGCCACGAGGCTCCCAACAACCTATACCCCTCTAGCTCCACAGGTCAAGCTTCTTTTTCTCAGTATCTAGTTAAGATTAACTTCTTAGTGCCTATTATTCTAGTCAACACAAATCCTTGCCATTTCTTGTCACCCAGGATTGGTCGAACCGGCAAGGGGAGTGAATACGGGGCAAAATTCGGGGCACAGTTTATTTTAACCTTTAATAAATAAACAAAAACCAAAGTACAACGCAAGCCAAAGCGATTTTACAAGAGAGGCAAAGCCTACTCACTTGTAAGGTGCGGGCAAAATAAATTAAAGCAAAAAATGATTAGAAAGCAAATCTACTAGCCAGCACGATTTTGCATGGATGGGCAGAGCCTATTCTCATGCAAGGTGTGGACAAACAAAAATACAAGTCAACGCGATTTTACAAGGGAGGCAAAGCCTTCTCACTTGTAAGGTGCGGGCAAAATAAACTTAAAGAGAGAAAGAAACAACTATACTAAACCCAAGCCACTCAACAATTGCTATGCAAGGGTTGCAATGCCTTCTCACTTGCATGCAATGGATGGCAAAAAGGAAAATGAAGAACTTTTACTTGAAAAGAAAGCAAGAAATCAAGCCCAAGAGACTATCTTGGACTTGTTACAACAATATAGATTTCAGCACTTAGTATTATAGAGAATATGAGAAGGAAGAGAGTTATTTTGACCGTTTTTTGCAAGTGGTTGAAGATGGTAGCTTGTAGGTGCCCCTTATGCTTGGTGATGGCCAAATTTGAGTAGAATAACACCCTAAACTGTACAAACCTACTTAAAACCAGCAAGCAATAAACCACAAAAAATACCCAAAATCACTCTTGGGCAAGTTAGTTTTATGATACAAATAGTACAAAAATCTCTGAAATTTATATGAGTAAATTTGCATAATATAAGAGCTTTAAAATGAAGTTTAAAATTAGATTTCTATATGGAAATAGTATGCAGAAATAAAATGCATAAATTTTGAAGAGAATAGGAGAGTTTGTGCTCTTTGCTCTTCAAATGCTTGAAGTAGTGGGGTATCCAACCAAGGAAGTCCACTCTTCAACCCAAGTAACCTGCAACTTATAAGATATTTGCTACACAACTAAAAAGAATGTGAGATCCAAATATTGAGCTAAGAAATCATAAACTTCAACCGAGAAACGTATGAAGTTCTTAACTACAAAACTGAAAACTCACAAAATCTATAGCAAAAATACCACAAATCTTACCAAAGCAAAGAAATTTGTTTGTTTGGCCTCACCAAACTTGAGTAGCTATGAAGTGTAGAAGAAAACCACCATAGAGCAACACCAACACAAGATCTCCTCCAAAGAATTTTATTAACCAAGCCAAAGGGCTAAAAATTACAATGGCCCAAATGGGAGCAAAATGGAAGCAAGAGAGTGGGAAAGAGCAAGAATGCAAGAGCATGAGAGATTGTAACCAAAATGAGGAGGAGGAGCCTCCTTAAATAGGAAAAGAGAGAAGGGAGAGTTCCTTTGCATGAATGGCATTTGTCACTTGGAGAGAAAGGGGGCCCATGGAGGGGGGTGCACTTCCATGGGTTAAAAATAACAAACAATGGGGGGGAAAACCCCCCATTCATATTTTATATTTCATTGCTAGGCCAAGGGGAAGAAATCATGAAGGTGGGACCCCCCCTTTTGGCTTATTTCAATTTATCTCAATTCCCATGGTGAGAGAGGGTTCCCACCTTAGGGAGAAACTTCAAACTTGAAAAACACTTGCTTGGGGGGCCCCCTAAGTTATACAAAAATTGACCCTCATGCTAACATATCATTACACAATCTCCCGCAGGGGTGCGGAAATTTCATGGAGAAAAGATAAGAAGAAGAACTATCTTGCTTGAAAATTTTCATTAGGTGTTTCTTTCTCATCTTCAAGGCACATGGTACATGTGCATAGTACATGGTTGTCCACCTAGTTGGTTTGGTGGTCAACAATATGTAGATGACCTATTTCTTACAATATCAAAGAAGCTCATCACAAGGTGCAAGGCAGATATGGTAGCTGAGTTTGAGATGAAGGACATTGGCATGATGCATTACTTCTTAGGTTTGGCAGAGACCATGGGATATTTTCCTTGGGTAGGGTAAGTATGCATTCGAGATCCTAAAGAGATTTTGGATGGAGAACTGCAACCCTATGGCCACACCCATGATCACTAATATGAAGAAGGTAACAACTTCAAAATTAGATTTGGTGGATACCACATTGTACAGGCATATGATAGGTTCCTTGATGTATCTGGTCAACACTAGGTCAAATATATGTTTTGCAGTGAACACCTTGAAGGAAGGAAGGAGCATTAGGTAGCAGCAAAACATGTGCTCAAATACTTGAGGCGCACAATGGAGTATGGGTTGAGATATTTTGGAGATGGTGAAGTGAAGTTGCAAGGGTATATAGACTTAGATTGGGCAAGCAATGCATCAGACAGAAAAAGCACCTCAAGGTGTTGCTTCATCTTGGGATCAGGGATGATATCCTTATTCAACCAGAAGCAAACTTCTATGGCACTCAGTTAAACGGAGTCAGGGTATATGGTAGCAAGTATAGCTAGTTGTGAGGCCATCTGGCTTCGCAAGTTGCTATCAAGTTTATTTGATCGGGAGTTGAATCCCACGATGATTTATTGTGACAATCAAAGATGTATCAAACTCTAAAAATCCAGTTTTTCATGATATTGTTATCACACAACTTGTAGTTGTCCCGAAAGGTGATCCTACCCAAGATGGTAGAGGTGTTGGACAACTAAAGAGGTGACCCAAGAGAGCCACGATTCCCAAGGATAAATGGTTGTCACGCTAATCGAGGCACTCTTCACTTTAGGTCAAGCAAATGCAAGACCAAGGGGGAGACCCTAGCTAACCAAAAGAGGCTAGAGAACCTACTCTAGACCTTCTAAGGAAATTGAAGTTGCAAAGAGAGAGATCAAGAGTAAGTAGATCTAGATCTAAGGAAGACAAGTGACAAATGGAGTTAGGGCTTGGTTGAGGAGGCTTATGAAAGGGATAAATGCTCAACCATGGAATGAATATGTCACTAATGAAATTAAAAGAGTATATCTAGATAGATCTAATGCCAATCTAAAAGACCCAAGTGGGGCCCACCCTTGATTTAGTCAAAATGAAGTGAAATGGGGCCCACTAGGTGAAATTAAGGTAGTAATGGCACTAGGAGGGTGGCTAAGTGACAAATTTGAAGTTTGAAAGACAAAATAGCAACACCCAGATGATAGATCTGAAAAATGACTAAGAACCCACAAATGCATCCTCCCTTAGAGATGGCCAGTGCCTTGGATCGAGGGGTAAATGGAGTTCGACTTCCACCAAATTTGGTCTCTAAGGTTCTTTAATTAATTAAGAGGTGGGTTTTAGTTATTAAGCCCAAAGTTTTGCCAGATCTATCAGTTCTATAAAACTAGGGTTTTAACAGTGAGGGTTTGAAGTGACCAATGGGTAAAATGCATGAAAACCAGTACGTACCTTGTAGATCTTACCTCAAAAGCTTGCGGCCGCCTTGCAAATGATAATCTTCCCAAAGTGAGGCAATCGAGAGTGAGATCCAGCTTCCCCAAGTAGAATTGCTATCCTTCTAAGATGAACAGTGCGCCCTTCCCTGCCAAAAACGATCTATAATGAGAATCGATCAAGCAAGAAAGAAACTATACAGGAGAAAAGATGAAAAAAGTAGCATCAAGATGTCCAAAAGATACAAGAAAGATACTCCCTGAGACATATCGATCCGAGAGAGAGATATGGGGTTTCCCAACAATAGCGCCCTCTTCAATTTGTCCTCCTCTTCTACCACACGGCCTCCCTGCAGACAAATGTTTGGAGAAAGAAAGATCCACAATGATAACACAGAGAAACGATTGTATATTCACTTGCAAGAACATTCATCAAAGCCAGAGAAGCAGATCTGCAAAATAATATTTTATTCCAAGAGTTCAAGAGCCCAAAGGTGCCTTTACAATGAGAGGGTCTCTTCCTTAAATAGGAATGAGAGAGACCAAAACCCTAACCACTTTATGAACAAGTGGTGGAGATCAAAAGATGAACATAATATAATCGACGGTTATGATGGGTCGGAGCTATAACACATGGATCAACTCACTAAGGAGGGGTGCGCACTCACTAAAGTGGCCCTAGGGGGGGTCGCACCACATAAAAGATGACTAGGACAAGTGTAAGGAGCAAATGGTGGGGCTAGGAGGTATTAATGTCCTTCACTAGCATCACCCCATGGCACAATAATAAAAGATATGACTCAATAACATCATAAAGTGACCAAATCGTGGCCCCCTCAATAGTAGAATAATACATCAAAATAATCCCCAGGAATGTGTGTGGACCCAACTGAATGATGAAACCATGTTGGAAGGTGTGGGATGCATCATGAATGACCTCTAAACAAACCTCATGCCAATTCCTTGCCTTATTTTCCCAAATCGAATTCCTCAATGACCATTTTATCCCATTTTTATCCTCGGAAAATCACATGTAAATCAATAAAATGCATGTAGCTCTCTGCATGGTGCTTCGGGCACAAATATGACTATACGAAAGTGTCTGGGGGTATGGAAATATGGTAATAACAAGGGGTTGGACCCCATACTCCCTCTATAGAGCCCTAGGAGAACCAAATAAAAACTCATTTGTGCTGTCAGGCCATTTTCTTATGGCAAATCTGCATAAAAGTGACAATCTGAGTGAAATCTTGTCTAGGAGTGTCTGTAACTGAAATCTGAGTGTCCCAATGGACTCAGAAGGTCTAAATGTGCTAGAGATGAGTACCCATACACCATGTGGCAACCTGTATAATCATCTGTAGTCTCAACCATACCCGGACAATGTAAAAATAATGGCCTGAAAATAATAATAACCATAAAAATATATATCAACCATCACATGAAACCTATGTCCACTGTATGGAACCATCAAAGGTGTATCAAAAGACCATAAATCATCATCCTCGAACATCACTGGTCCAACTCCTCTCAGATCCCCATGGTTGACTTCGTCAAACTAGGTTTGACCAGGTCAAGACTGATCAAAATATGACCCAGGCTAGAAATGCCCGATGCTGCAAGTGCAAATGGATAAGGTATGCTCTTTTAATCATTCTAATAGCAAGACTTAAAGTAGGAAGCATCATTTCACTGGCGGTTAATCAATAATTATATCAAATATAAGTTTAAATAATCATTTACTCAAAATAGAACCTCAAGAATATACTCATTTTGTAGACGTGAACATTTTGCTAGCAAAGGGTGAGGGTGAAGAATGCAAGGCTAGGATAAGGGGATGACTTGACTGACTCAACACTGTGATACTTCGGATAAGGGAAAGGGAATATACACTTAAGCATATGTCAGATAATAAACACACAGGGAATGGCAGTGTCTCACAAATGGAATAAGTTGTTTAGAGAGATGCTTATTCAACCTTGGCAAATGTCTACAGCTCACATCCAAGCTGAATCCAGCTCCGTGAGGATCTTTGCTAGAACCATCGTAACTACGTGCACAGCTAATTGTAACTTGAGGTTCTAGGGGACACTTAGAATTAGTTGTCCCTTACTCCATCTCACATCCCAACCCGTAGGCTCCATGAGGTATTAATCATTACATTTAATTCATGGCCAACAGTCTTTGGATTTAGCATACATTTAACCACTGCTTTTTAGGCCTTTAGGACCCTTTGGATTTTGCATGTGCTTAAAAGCACAACTAATCACAGCTTGCATCCAGGGTGCTTTAACATTTCAATTTCCATGGGCCTCTTTCATTGTGTTGAGAAGCACAGTTTTTATTTGTTTCCATGGGCTTTGCACAAAAGATAAGATAAGGTTTCCACATGCATGTAATGATGGTAGTACTATTTGCTTCAAGTTTAGCAAACACAACTCAAGCAACTAGGGGGATGATCCACAATCAGGACCAAACATCGAGGCAATCGACTAGAGTGATCAAGGTATCAAATCCAACTCACCTAAGCTCAGGAACCAACACCAGCGGGTTCTCCTGGCCCAGAAGGATCAAGGATTCGGCAAGCTCTGTTGCCAACTCAGAGCCGAGACACAAACTAACAGGGATGCTATCCAACATAGAGGCAAAAGTAGGGAGGTCCTCCACATCGCAGGTTGAGGTGTAAGTCGGGATGAAAACCAAAGATGGGAAAGAGAACAGATGGATGGGGAAAGTGAAGGTGATGCCTAAGCTAGCAAGCTATTAATGGTGGGAATGATCACGTCCACACTACTAAGAGGGTAAAACCAACGAGTATAAATAGGAGCTTCTAGTTCTGAATAATAAGACTATTTAGATAATCATTTACAACCATATCCATATCATACATATATATATATACCGCCAGATCATGACCACTAGATACTAAGTCAAGCTACTAAGATGACCAAAAGAGAAAGACAATCATAACCAATGCACATTATATACCTGTTGGGCCATATACACCTACCATCTAAATCATCAATAACCACTGGATACACTGCTGCTGAGACTCTGGGCACTGCATTGTTCTGTATGGAATGAAAATGGTCATCTCGGTCATCAAATCTGAGGTCATGAGGTTCAGTCTTGGCATAAGGTTCACTGCTGTCTGATCTGGGGCTGCTCTGATATGTGAGTGATCATCAAAAGTACTGCTCATCATAGGTTGATCTCATCAAAAAGATGTAAAGGCCTGACTCAAAAACATACAATGAACTGCTCTGCAATCATGGTAGCCCGGCCACTATGGATGTGATAACAGATATATCCAAGAACATTGAGATTAGATATCACTTCATTCGAGACAGGATTTAGAAGGGAGCAATGAAGCTCCAATATGTACCCACAAATTAGTAGGTTGTTGATATTCTAACTAAACCCTTAGCAAAAGAGAAGTTTGAAGCATTCAGAGACAAACTTGGATTGGTGAGAATTCCTTCCTCGCTAAGAGGGAGTGTTGATGTTTATAGCTCGGACGTGAACTTCCACACAGGTTTAATGTCAAACGTGCAAGAAGTCATCCAAGTCAGATTTATTTTGTAATTCACTTTATTAATAAAGTGAAAGTCTTATATTTAGTTGTTGAGTCTAATAAAGTGTACTTTTAATCTCTATTACAAACATCGCCGATATATCGGCAACATCGCGATATATCGCGATGCCACTCCCTGGTGATATATTGACCGATATTCTTTCCAATTTTTTGGTGATTTTTACACGATTTTTTCAAATATATCACAATTTTTTGCCCTTTTAACATTACCATTCATTGTTTCAGGATGTTTGAGAGTGGTTCCAACCTCATCGGACTTCATATGCAAAAAGTAGAATTTTAGATCCCATTTAGAATTCAATAGTCTTAATAGTTTTCAGGATTTCAGGATTGCAAAGTTTTCATCGGATTCTATCATGTATGAGGGTATGGGATTGGCATTTAATCAAGCACATCAACCCCTCTATGTACCTTGATGTTGGTCGTGATGATTATTGAACTTCTCTATCACGACCTTAATAAAAATGTACTCTTCACTCAAGCAAAATGACTTATTAAGCATGGGAAGTTTTTTCTACCTTATTTAAACAATTGGATTAGGAAGTTTCATCAAAATTGTAAAGTGTTGAGTCGTTGACTAATGTCCTTGGAGGATCAACTTTGAGACTCGAGGTAGAGGCAAGGACTAGAGCCTAAAGGAGGGAGGCATAAGGTGCTATTGATGAATAGGATTCCAATATAGGCAATGATTCACCAACATGTATGATTTATGATTTATGTTTCACATTCATTTTTTAAATGTCCTTGCTCAATTATTAATTTAAAATATACCTATACATACATAGCGATTTAAAATATACATAGAGACCACTACAAGCCCCACGACCGTCGGGGCCTTCTAGCTCTAGAGGCAATGCCATTACCAGAGCAATTACTTTTTCCCGTAAAAGGGGTAGAGGAAATCAATAGTTTATTTACTTGATTTCATTGTATATGAGATACATTGATTGTACTTTTTGGTGATTCATGAGTCGAGGGCTCGGGAATCTGGAAATTATTCATTTTTTATGTGCGATGTAACATTAGACGTCATATACATCTTTTATATCGGTTTCATTTTCATATTCATGTGGCAATGTGTTTATTTGATGTTCTTGTTGCTTTAGATGTTTAAAAAATTGAATATTTTTGTATTTTTTAAGTTTGTCGATATATTGTCAATGTTTGTTAACATTTTCGTCGATAAATCCAATAATTTATTTTTGGACCCTCTGCAATATATTTGTTGACACGATATTTGTAACATTGCTTTTAACCTAAGTTGCATTGAAGCGGATACGGAAACAGATACGGATACGACAAATTTTCAAAAAACATAGATATGATACGGCGGGGAAACGACATATATATATATCGTCATCATCAAAAATATTATCATTGTCATCATAATCATCATAATATTATCATTGGACATCATCATCATCACCTAACACTACTATCAAATATCATTAATCATACATGTAACATGATACTATGAAAACTTTTAACTAATATCATTTGAATCCTCATGCTCAGAGTCAGAGTCATCATCTATGTCCTCAACAAAAGTAGACCGAAAATAGGGATCCTGAGCCTGCCTGGCTTGATTCCCCTGGGCTTGGAGGCACTCGTCCAACACCAATGTTCATATTCTCTAGCAATGGAAGTGGGTCAAAGTCCATTTTAAGACAAAGGAGTTCAATAATCAACACCAGCAACATCAAGGTACATAGAGGGGTTCATGTGCTTGATTGAATCCAGTGGCAACATTGCAATCCTGAAATCCTGAAAACTGTTAAGTCTGTTGAATTCTGAATGGGACTAAAAAGTCTACTTTTTGCATATGAAGTCCGATGAGGTTGGAAGTTGGAACCACTCTCAAAAATCCTGAAACAATTAATGGTATGTTAAAAATTTAAGTAAAAGGATAGAAAGTGAAATATAAGTAGAATGTAACTTTTACTTTAAGAATTTAATATTACCATTTAATATTCTTTATAGCTTCCATGGAGAGATTGTGGGTCCTTCAGGGTTTCACTGTAGACCAGGGAAACAATTAAAAAGTCAACTTCAGGAATAAAAAACGGTTAGAAACATGGCCCTCTCTCTCTGATACGTTTCACAATTGCCCTGAAACGTATCCAAAACCCTTGAAACGTATCCAAAACCCTTGAAACATATCTGTACCACTCTGATACGTTTCAAGGCCGTATCCCCTCCGTTTCAAGATCCGAAACACGGAACGGCGTTTCACCAAGGCTACTGTGACGTTTCCGGTAACTTAGTTTTTAACACATCAGTGATTTAGACTAATCTCAACCGTACATCTCACTGAGAGATTAGGGTTTTGGTAAATTAGGGTTTCAGCTAAAGTATAAAGGCCATTCAAGGTAGAGGGTTAAGACACATTCATTCTTTGCTCGAAGACAGTTTGGTCGGAAGTTGAAGAAACTCATCTAAGAAGTGAAGTTAGCACCGGAGAGGAGCCTAGTTCAGCAACTAGGCAGATTTCAGTGAGCAAGTAGTAGGTACAGTGGATCTGCACAGTCATACAAACCCGTACGGAATTCTGTACAGTCATATAGACATATCTGTACATCCATACAGAAAAAGTCTATACAGTCATACAGAACGGGTCCATATACTGCCATATATCAAGGCAGTTTGCAGGTGCTGATTTAGTCGATTTCTGGTGGGTAGATTTCCTCAGTAAGTGTGCATATTTTTTCTCAGTTTGAGTGTACCATACAACTGCATCTTTTGGCAACTGTGGAGCTTTACTACTATGTAAAGAATTTACCTTCTGCAAATTAAAGTTTATTAATTTGAGAACATAAGGATGGCATTCACCTAGGGTTAGGAAAATTTATAGCCTGGGCAAGATCCAGATTCAAAGCCGGCGGCAGACACTATAACCCAAGAGTATATCCAACAGCCTGCAAGCCAGATATACCAATAACTCGTGACTTAGCAAGGGCTGAGATGTCTGGAGACACACCCAATATGGGGTCCCACTCCAAGGGCGACACCTACCCTTCTATCCTTATCACAGCAGGCCAATGTCTCATTGGGGATTTGAGATAATACAATACATATTACTCCAATTTCAGGTTTTAATGAGATTGAAAGAAGCTCTCCCCAAGGAGATACATGGGGCAAGGTCAGGAATCTGAGGGTCATATGCACATTGGTATTGGAGGCAGATAAGGAATATGGAATCATTGACTGCATGACGAGGGGAACCCTGGGATTGCTGGTGCTTTTGGGGGGGAGGTGATCAAGATGAATGGAGGAGCTATTCATTTCAGAGCAGGGCATGGAGGAAGGACTAACATTGGAGCAGAATTGATTGCTGTTATATTGCTTATGAGTTATGTGTATTGCCAAATTGCCAATGCAGACGGAGTCTCAGAGATCCAGATCTTAGGTGATTCAAAAATTATAGGAAGACATTGCATTACACAATCCAAAGTTGTTGGCACTAACCCAGCAGGTTACTGAATTGGTCGAAGCCTTTCCCAGTAGTCAGGTAGGGCACATTTTTTGTCAGCTGAACTCAGAGGCCAATGAGTGAGACAGTTGTTGGCACCAACCCGGCAGGTCATTGAATTGGTCGAGGCCTTTCGCAGTAGTCAGGTAAGGCACATTTTTTGTCAGCTGAACTCAGAGGCCAATCAGTGGGACAAATTCAGGGCATCGATCTCTCTCAATTGGAATGAGATGGTTTCTCTTTGTAACAATTTCGGCAATGCCTGTTCTATTGTAGGTCCCCCAACTGTTCTGTGTTATATATAATTACTGTCCTCTCGTAAATATCCCCACCTGAGAATCGGTGGGGAAATGTTGTTTGATTGGGCTGGCATTGACTGTTTTTTATCCTAATATGTTGGAATGAACCTGCTCTGAAAAAGTGTTTTGGGATGGGAGATGTACTCCAAAAACTAACCAGTGGCCCCACGGAATCCCTTGTTGGTAGGTGGTGTAGGAGACCATATGCATATATGAAAAATATCCGTGCTTTTCTCGGGTATGTAACAGTATCCCTTACAGTTGCCTTTGATGTATTTGTTCTATATTATTACTTTATCATTGGTTGAAAAAAACTCAGCATCGACAAAAATTTGGCGGGGATCAACCTCTGCTGCGTGGGAGCACCACCCACCCCCTCGCTCCTGCTCCCGAAGCTCGCTTCCTTCGGAAGCTCGCTCCCAAAACACTCCCAAGGCGCTCCCTACCTCTCCTATACTAGATTGATCATTTGATGACAATGTTATGCTACCTCCCTTCATTGCCAAGCTCATATAAAAGTAGTTATGGTTGATCATTTGATGATAATGTTATAAGTTATAACTACTAGATGATTGATGTTATATGGTTCAATCCGTGTTTTCTATAGCTAATTCGACATCCTACATGTTTTTTAGATATAAATCCATCAAAATATATACTATATAAAAAACGCTCCCAAAACAGGAGCTTTTGAAAATTTCACTTTTCGCTCCGCCCCCGCTTCTTGCTCCCAACAGCATAGGGATCAACGCATGAAATAGGCAAAATTGGGAGAAAATCGGCAAAAACCAGCAAGCATAAACTTGGAAAACTCAACGACCTGAAAAGTTTGAAAATTAGGTGACCTGGAAAACTCATAAAAATTAAGGAGAAACTGGAGAGTTTTGCAATACTGGCTATAATCATAAAAATGGTACAAATTCAAAACTAAAGCAAAGTAGTAGAGAAAAAAGTCATAACATCACCTTTGCTAAAACCAGCCACAGGCTCTGTCAGGCCACTCATAGCTGACGTGACTGCAACAAACATCAATACATGAGAAGTATTGTTAAGAAATATCTGAGAAAAGATACCAACAACTATATCAAATGCCATGAAGAAACCTCTCATAGATCAGGCAATAAATTTTAAACTGTGGTGATGCAGAAACTATTCTTGACACCACCAACATGAGAGTCGAAATATTGCAAAAAAAAGAAGGGAAAATTTCTGCCTCCTTGTGTAAAAAATATACAATCATTTATTCGCAATATATATGAAATGGAAATTGTGTCAACGATGTGAAACCTGAAATTGCAGGAGTAAGGATGCCATCTACTATCAGCATAGAAGCTCCAACAAGAACTAAAAGTAGCAGCAGAGTTTTCAGTACGTGATGTTTCTCTAAGCACTCCTTGATAGTCAGGGATCTTTCCAGCTCTGGTGTAGGCAACTTGAGCCTGAAACTTGAAATATGTGTATCTGATGGCTGCTGGTTAGGGAATAAACTGACCTTTGCATATCTGCAGATTAGGGAATATAAGGCAAATGTACCACCTGCAGTACCCAATATCAAAGCATTTATCAGAATTAAGCTTTTAGGCCTACATCTTTTGTTTTGTAAGTTGAAGCATCATGCTAAATATATGAGAAGAAACCAACAAGAACTGCACGTAACTGTCTGAGACTTCAAAATCAACAAGAACTGTGGCACATAACTGTCTTAGACTTGTCTATCTTTCTAGAAAAAGAAGCAATCTCGAAGGTTTTTGGATGTTGTTTAAAATAAGATATGCCTAATGACATTTATGGAAGAAATCAAAATAGGATTTTAACCCCTAAAAAACGATTATTCCTCTAGTAAAATCAGATGTGCAAACTGCACATTATAGCAGTTAAGTTCAAATTAGAATTTTACAAAAAAATCTCCACTCAAATTTTGAGATCTCCCAAGAACTGAAAACATCTTCTTAATTTACAACTTTCATTTCAATGGTAAAACTAACCTTCGCCATTATCATTGGCTTGCAGAACAATGAATGCATATTTAATCAATGGAATAAGCGCTAGAGTGTATAAAACTAATGACAATGCACCCAGAACATCTTTCTCTCCACGAATGGGAGCCTTGCTAAACACTCCACTAAAAACATACAATGGACTGGTGCCCACGTCGCTATATACCACTCCAAGGGTCTGGAAGGCCAGTCGGAGAGTGTGTCCCATGGTTAGTTCCTGCATTTTAAAACAAAAACATGTAACATGTCAATTGTCGCTAACTATTATGACCTTTAGTTCAAACTTTTGTTACTTCAGCCAAGACTGCATGTCTAGTCAGTTCATAACTTTGTTCATTGGAAGCAAAACATGCATGCTCCGTTGCTTTCTTCTTTTAGTCAAGACCTGCAACTCTAGAATATTTTTATATTTATGTAGGACCTGCATGCCTTGGATCATCATTGAACCCTTCAGACATTCTTCCCTTCAAAAAAATGGCATAAAATTATACACGTCAAAATAAGGGTATATCTGCAAGAAATCTGGTCTTATAGTCCAATTGATTAACTTTGAATCATTTTTTGAAACAGGAGTATTCTAACTAGCCATTTGCACGAAAAATTATTTGGCCCTTCAAATTTTATGCTGGCTTGGTATTGGAGTTTAAAGTGTTAACACCATAATTTTGATATGCATAATATTCTTGATTAGTCAACCCAGTGGGCTAGCTCCAGTGCTTGAGTGCTTTGAACTTCGTGCAGGAGTTCACAGGGTCAATTCCCCGGGCTGCATGCCTCACCCGATGTCCCTACTGAATTAGGCACCGCAATCGACGTCAATGGGGTGGCTCTGGGTACCACCTGCGAATGCGGAGAAGTGGCCGAGAGTTTCCTCACTATGTGTTCCTTGGAAAAAAATAATATTCTTGATGAGTCAAATCACCTTTAGTTGATAAAGAAATGGAATCTTGCATCATTCAGGTAGAGGAACAGTGTATCTCAGATTCTCAACATCTTCAGTTATTAAGATTTGGGTTGTGGATATTCTAATTTTCACTTGTACAATATTAATGATAAATATTATTGTTGAAGACTTATTCTCTTTCAGATTCAAAGCAATGCTCTGATGAGGACCATTTCCCACTGCCTGGTAGATTCACATATTTTATATCTTTATCTAATGATTTGCAGTGGATTCTGTCAAACAATTCTACTATGATAAGTCAAACTAAATTTGATTGAACTTCTTATTTCTTTCCATTTCTTCTCTTAAAGTGGATGCTTCAGAGATTTTTACAGTTCATTTCTCTAATTTTTTAAAATAGTTAATGCAATTTACTTCGAGATATAGGTCTGCCATTAACGGCCCTAAACACATTTGATCTCGATAAGAAAAATAATCCTCTCGAGTATAACTAAAACTTGGCAGAACTTGTGAGTTCACAGCATTGACAAAATGAGATCGGTATAGTGACTACTAGAAATAATAACCGAATTTCGAGATTCCGATGCCATTTCTAGGGCTGATTTTACTCTTCCTAGAGGGACTCTCCTAATGATGTTCCCTTCAAATGAAGAGCCACACAAAATTTTTGAGCGTTTCGATAATTGAAAGCGTGTATTTCCTTCAAACTTGCAAATCTCAAATCTCATATTGCATTCCAAGAAGCTAAGGAAGAAGAGTATGTCTATGAAATTCTGATCTGCATCACGCAAGATAATTTTCTCTTTGATGAAGGAAAGGAATTCTTGCAAACTGGAAACGAGAAATTGTGATAATGGTTGGAAAGTGAAAAGAAGGATAAAGGAGGTTCTTTTGCGGAGCTTACCTTGGAATTGAATTTGTGAGCACTGGGCACCTCCATGGCTTCGACGTCAAATGAATCCAATATAGGCTCTGTTCTGATTAGCCTATGTTGTTCGATGACCCCATCTTCATCCCCATTGCACCATATAGAGTATGAAGAAGAGGAAGAGGAGGATTCCGCCTCCGCCTCCACCTCCACCTCCTGCTCCTGATCTCCTCCTTGATCATTTCCATCGACCCACCTGGAGGAGGATCCTTCTTTTGCCCCAACCTCTCCCTCGCCCTCTCCTCCACTTCTACTGTGTCCTTCCATGTCTATTTTGCTTATCGCCCCTAAACTTGATGGATTGATTGAGTGATGATCCAGCAACCCCCGAGATATTCTACTCCAGACAGGTAAACACTCGTTTCTTCGTTGCGACACGCACTGCGTGGGACTGGGGGAGCAGCGCTGCTTCCGTCGGGGCAGCGGGCAGTTTGGGCAGTTCGGTCACATGGCCCAACTTACGGGCAAGCAAAGAAGGCCGGCCCATTGTTTTCTTAACCAACTTGTCTACTCTCCACTTGCTTTACCATGAATAAGTCTGTATATAATCAAGGGAAGTTTAACATAATTCTCTATCAAAATCGCAAGTCACGGGTAAGTTCAAAATAATTCAACTATATGAAGGGATTACGATAAATGTTATCTACGGGATTATGATCAATGTTTCCTATAGAGGGTTTTCAGTAGGTGTCGAGATTGTGATAAATGTTATCTTAGGGTTTTAAGATATGTGTCGTGTTTTAAGGAGTTGAATCTATTTCTATTTTATTGATTTGAAATTATATGTTTTTTTTATTAATTTAAAAGTATAAGTTTGAGAAAAAATTATTTGTTAAATTCTTAAAACAAAATTAAAAATGTTTCGTTTTCGTTTTCATACATTTTGAATAAAAGAGGTCTCATTTTTTCTAATACAATAAACGCTTCATTATAAAACTTGTAATATATCTTTTTCTTCCCATCCATTTTTAATTGTAAAATATGTTAATTTTTCCATATATCTTTTCCTCCTCGTCCATTTTTCCATATATCTTTTCCTCCTCATTCATTTTCAATGGTAAAATATGTTCAATTTTTGCTAATACAATAGGCACTTTACTATAGAATTTTTATTATAAATACGATGACAACTCAATTTTATTTATTATTTTAGTTTTTTATTTGTTTTCTTGTTAATTTTTTCATATATCTTTCCCTCCTCGTCCATTTTTCCATATATCTTTTCTTCCTCGTTCATTTTCGATTGTAAAATATGTTCAATTTTTTCTAATACAATAGGCACTTTACTATAGAATTTTTATTATAAAAGTGTAAATACGATAACAACTCAATTTTACTTATTATTTTAGTTTTTTATTTGTTTTCAAAGTATAAATATTTGGGTTTCACATGGAAATTTGAATGGGAATGGAACATATATTTTAGCCATTTTGATTCGGCAGGATGTAGGCTTTCACACAGCAGGGATTTAATTAAATGGATGGGAAATCTCAGCACGGGAGAAATCACTGCAAAGACTGTCTATAAGGCTATCATCAAGTACAGGAATTTCATTCCGCAGTATTGGTGGTTTAAAAGATTGTGGAGGTGGAAGCTGCCTTTAAAATTCAAGTGTTTTGGCTGGTTTGCTTTTAAAGGAAAATTAAAAACTTGGGACAATTTAGTCTGTATGGGATGGAATGGTCCTAATCGATGCTCTTTATGTAATTCTGAAGTTGAATCCAAATCCACAAATCATCTTCTTGTGACTTGTATTTTCACTAGAGATACTTGGAGAATCGTATGCTCTACATTAAAAATTTCTCTGGAATGGGGGTTTGAAAATTTGATTTATGTTTTCTTAATTGGTACAGGAACTGCAAAGTTCATTCTATGCTGCCAATGGTTATTTCCTGGTTTATTTTTGCTAGGAACAAGGTTTTGTTTGAAGACCATAAATCCTGCACTCAGATTACGGCTGGTCAAATACTGAGTGCTTATCAGTCTATTTTCAGCGACCAGGAGCCTTTAACCATTAAAAGAATTGGTACATTTGATCCTCTTTTCAATCGTCCTATACTCTTTTTTGATGGTGTTGCTAAAGATGGATTGTGTGCTGCTGGGGGGGCGATCTTCTTGAATGAAATGCATTACTTCTCTCTGAGGCTAAATTGTGGAACTAGAACAAACATGAAGGCATAGCTCCTTGCACTATGGTGCGTTCTGGAGGTCGCCAATATCTTTGGTATTGATGATCTGAAAATTTTTGGGGACTCTAGAGTCACTATAAAATGGGTGCAAGATGCATTTGAACTCAAAGTTTTATCTCTTATCCATTGGTGTAACAGGATAAAATATGCAATCCTCCTCTTCAGGCACATATCTCTGGAGCATATTTACAGGCAACACAATCATTTGGCAAACAAGCTTTCCAAGCAAGCTCTGTGCAGCGAATATGGTGTTTTAATTTGGGAAGAAATTTTCAATTCTCAAGTTCTAAACCTGGGATTTGTGAAGTTTTTTTTAGAAATGTATTAATGTTGGACACTGTATGTCTAGTTTTTTAATGTCTTCTTTGAGGTTTTTTGTTTACTTCTTATAAGCGAGTGCTTATACTGTTTTGTTGTTATTTGAGAAATGGAGGCATGGCTCTTTGCCTCTGTTTGTTTTGAGTTTACTTGAAAACTTGGTTAATCATGTACCTTTTGATTTGATATGAATAACATTGGTACACTTTTTTTTGTTGGAAAAAAAATAAAAATAAAAATAAAAAATCATCTATAATTTAGATCTATTTTACTTTAAAAGTTAATTTACATCTCTTTTACTTTAAAAGTTATATAAATTAAAAAGTTAATTTACATCTCTTTTACTTTAAAAGTTATATAAGTTATATTTATTAGAGAAGTAGAGATTTTTACTTTAAAAGTTATATAAGTTATATTTATTAGAGAAGTAGAGAGAAGTAGAGATGTATTTATATGATATAAATAAACAATTTTGAAAGCAAATTTCAAAATATACTAAAGAATAAATTAATTTCAAAATTGAATTTATGGTATATGAAAAGAAATAAAAAATTATTAAATTTTATATTTAGATAAGAAAAGGATTTAAAAATAATTAAAATTTATAGTTTTTAATTCATTTTTATGTTTAATGGGTTTAATGATCACATGGAATTATATTAACAAAAATTATGTTTTAAAGAATTAGTGTTTGTGTTTATGTTAATAAGGTGTTTTATTATAAGATTATTTTTTAGATTGGATATTTTGCATAGTCACAATCAGTGTTCAATTTAGTTTGATTATTGAATTGTAGCTTTATTCATTCATTTGTTTTGTTTTTTTTATCATTAAATTTAAACTTTATAAGTGATTTTGTTAATTATAATTAATTTTATTTTTTATTTTTTTATAGAAATAGTTGTATTTCTATTGAAAAAGGTTGAAAGAATTTAATGAAGTAGTAAAAAAGATACTAATAGAGTTTTGCAGTGTAAGATAAGCAGTCTGCAAATATAAACTAACATATACGGTATTCCAAATGGAGCTATAAGTTTCCCAAAATTCTAAATACCCTAAAGAACTTTAGATTTTCACAAATTGGCCAAGTAGCAAAACACAAAAAAGAGCATATCTATTTCGTCTTCATCAATGTCTAAACTCTTGTCTTCATTTCGTGTAGCTTCCCCATCCATATCTACCTCGACATCATATGAATCAACCTCCATATGTCCTTCGGATCCGTTCTCTGTGTTGGTCTCTGCTTCCGTTTTTTAACCATCATCAGAATTACCCTCAGATTCACCTTCTTGTTCTATAGCAGTTATATTAACAAAAATATTTTCTTCATCACTGCATTTTCTAGAATTTACTCCATCCTTTTCAGAACCCTCTTTTACTGACTGGAGAATAGAAATTCCATCACCATTGCGAGCCACACAATTCTCTTGTATTTTGGAAAAACACCCACTAATATGGTCTTCATGTTTTGAGACTAATGTTGCCATATCTATAACTTTGTCATCACAATTCTTGATCTATACGTGTAAACTATTAAGACGAGTTTCCATATTACCATTAAGCTCATGATACATCTGCTCTATTTGGTCCAGACGATTATCCAACACCGAGGTGTGAGAAATCATCTAATGGACCGCTTCAAACATGCCTTCCATTTTTCCTTCATCCATTTGAGATGAGTAATTATAACCAATTCACTTCTTGTGAGATTATTCAATGTTAATCAATTTGTATGTTATTGATTGATGTGGTAATTTCTATGGCTAAATCATGATGGTATTCACATAGCTACTTGTGGCATTAGGCACCACATCATTCATTCTTCCAACTTGTGGAGATCGTGAGGAGGAAAAAATGAAACATGTATATGCCACTTTCTATGGAGTAGTCAATGCCTCTAGAACACTAGGTGTATATTGAATCTAAATTAACATTGACAAGATATTATATTTTCTCAATTATGCATCATACAACACAATTTTATCAATAATATTAATATTCTTTAATTTTTTTATTATGTAAGCATAAAATTGCATTGTGTAGTATTGTAGGAGTGTGTGGATATGGGGACTTATACAACTAAGGGTACAAGATGTGCACAATCGCTATGAGCACTACATTGTTCAACAATGGATAGCATTATGAGGGGTGCTACAAGATTTAATGCAAGGAGGAGGGTCCACAATGGTGCATTCCTAATGTCTTCAACATCATCACCTCCACCATCACTAATTTCTTCTTACTAAACTATGCCAAACCTAACAACAACGAGGGTGGTGCACCCGACCTATTTACCCACTTTGACATGGTCATCCCCGCCTTTGCGCAAATTACCAAGTATAAACGCAACATCATCGTCATCCACTATAAGAAGTAAGATATATTATACTCGTTAGATCCGATAACATTGTATCTATTAAATGTAGATATGGATAATAATAAAAACTTGAGATGTGAACCTATTGGGGCTTAATTCTTTGTATATATATATGACGCACTATGTTGCAGGATGGAATGTATGAAGAGTTGAGGAATCTAGCACAATACACATGTAATGTTACTTTATGTTGGTGTTGGTGACTAATGTGGGAGGAGCAAGTGAAGTTATCTATGTATCATTGAAGCCTTCCAATTCGAATCAATGAAAAGGATTGGTGTGCAATTGGAACCAAAATGGGTAGATGATCAATTCTTGGCTAGCCAACCATTTGAGAAAAACAATTTCAAATATTCTCCTTTCATCAACACCTCGGGTTGAATGTTCCAAGTAACTTAATACATGAATATATAAACCATGTAGTTTTTAATTTGTGCTTATATTTTCATAATAATTGTAAACGGATTATGTCAATTAGGTGTAGCTTAAGTGGTTGTGACAAAAAATTGTTACCATCCCCACCTGAATTCAAATCCCACTGTGTGACATGTTTTCTCTTAGTGAGTTTATTGTTGATGAATTATATATGATCTATACATAAGTGGATGACCTAACCTTGTACCTTAGGATATGTTACAACATGGGATCAAAATAAAAATAATGACAATAATAGACTAAATCAACTTACTATGATGCGCAATGGGACTTAACACACTCTCTTTATTTAAAGGTTGCAACCTCCTCCTTTTTGTCTTGAAATTAAGGGGGGGCTTTGCTTTATAATGTTTACAAAACGCTTAATATAAATATTATATTTCAAAATCCGGTTTGTGTTAAACTGATTTATTTTATCTTCTTATATGTGTATATATGATTTGACCATCCTCCTCCTCGACAAGAAGTAAAAATGCAATCGGGCATAGTATCATGGCTTCATGTACGGTGCTAAATCCTAGTGGATACTTGATACCACATGAGCTCTGCCTAGCCTCGGTGATGATGGAGAACAAGGGACATTGAGTATCTCGAGGTTACTATATGGGGTTGAAACCACCATTTTGGTCTTGGAGTAGAAGCTAAAATTGCTTCTAATACACTAAGAGATCATCTTCCTCAAGCATAAGGAAATAGGTTAAAAGGCCAAGACCGAGAGACATGTGGTAGGGATGAAAGTCTGCCCCCTTACAAACCACCAACGAGTTATTTCATCTGATGTGGTTTTCCTTGAACAATGATGATAAGTTAGCTCGCACTTGCATATAACAACTAGTGATGGTTGTCATTATCGTAGGTTGACAATTGAGTTATTATAGGTATTGCAACCTTTCTTAAAAAGAAAATTGGTTTGACTATCTCCTGGTAGATATAGAAACTTATATTAAACATATTATATCTATAGATTAAATACTATACATTATATTAACATCTCTGCACCATGATGACAAATGGTTAGTTGAGTTATATTAACTTAGTTTATGTTGATATAATTTCAAATTTTAAATGTGCTACACAATCAAAACTTAACTCACTTAAATAACCTATTAGTGGTCCATAATGGGGTAAACTTCCACTCATATTAGATGTTTATGTGTCTTGGGCCATTGACCTATTTCTTTGTGTTTGAGAAAGACAAGCTCTCAGTTTATCATAAACAATTTTAGATGATACTCTAGAATTAAAAGAAAGTTTTCAATCCAAATAATATTCACAAGAAAAACAATTCCCTTATAATCATAACTCAAACTACCTTCAATAAAATCAAATACATAATACTACCACTTTTACAATTTAACCTCTTGGGAAAAATTCAATTTACAATAACAATCATAATTATTATTATTATATCAAAAAATTGATATATCTTTTTTTTGTAAGTAAGTATAGAACCTTATTTTACTTGCATCCAAATAAACGGAAGTTGACAGGCCTTCTCATGGTAGAGAAAACAGACCCGAGACAAAAAAAATTAAAATTTTAAAGAGCCCTCTCAACAGAGAGAAAACAGGCCCGAGTTCAGACTTGGGACGGTCATTATAGGTTTTAAAGACAACTAACAGTTCGACCTAAAAGCAAATAAACAGGAACAAAGTCTGCAAAACTAGCTAGGAATTAAAAGACAAAGTCCTCATAGACTTTAATAGTTATGACTAATCGTGCCCGCATTGGAGTCAGCGAGTTCGATACCCAATCTTTCGGCAATTTGCTTCTGGTTTTGTATGATCTTCGTGAGGAGGAGTACCGTCTTGTCCTGTTGAAGGAGTATTTCAGCCTGTGCTTATCCATGCTCAGCCAAAGCTTTCCCAAGAACAACCTTTTGCTGCCAATGATGATCTAGTGTTTTTTGGTACAGAGTAGTTCGGCCCCTGGTGTTCCCAGGGTCCGGAACTAAGGCTTCGAATTCGTTCCTGATCTATGTGTCAGACATGCATCATTTGGTCACCTGTGCATCATCCTCAACGTCCTGTATTTCTTCCTGGGATTTCGACGAAATTTCCTGCTTAAGCCATAGGGCTTTTCCAACTATGCCCCTCATGAACTTGACCGACAGACCAGGCGAGGGCCCAGTCGGCTTTGGTTTACGCCGGATGCAAGGTTGTTTCTTAGGTGGTATTGTTGCAGGAACTAAGTGTCGACCTCTCCCAAAGATTCACGTGCTGCTGCGAGCGAGACTCCAAGCTGCTTCCAGGATTCAGATACAATTTCTGCCACCAAATAAACCGTGTTTCCTTCTCCTCCTACTGCGTTTAACCTCGCCTCTGTAGGGTTCCTTTGCCATAATGACAATTACTCGACTTGGAGCAAGAGTACCGAGACAGTAATGCTCGCACGCAGGAGCCATCCGGGAGCTTGAATCCCTGATTAGGGAATGGTGATGATCAACAACTCGTCTTTAAAGAAGAAACGGATCGGACGATTCATGTCCCTTCATGCAAACCGCCTTACCGAGCCGTGGACGCATGGGCAAGTTGTGAGGAGGCATGTGGAGCATGGGTGGGCACGTGCCTCGCTGCTTGTCTGGTGGTGGGGGGTGTCTGTCCTGTCTCTGAGTTGGCCATGTTTTGCGTGGGCTGGCCCACATTCCTCACCCGCAATAGGGCAAAAAATTGATATATCAATAACCATTAAAATTAATTATATATTATAAATCCATCTTATGATTGATTTTTTTAAATAAATAATAAGAAATACTACCACAAAATAATTTACACTACACAACTTTTTGAAACGTGTTCCTTGATGTCACCCCTCATCCACATAGCCCCTTTTCCGTGTAAAAATTATGCTCGAATTTCAGTGGTGCGAGGAAATATTACTTTGTTTAAAAGTTTATAAAGATATGGCGACCCGTGTCCCAAGCTCAAATGTAACAAAAATATTTTGCTCATGTGGCTTCGGAGTCAAACAAGATATCAACGCTTAGGTTTCATGTAAAGGGGTTTCTCACGGCCATGTGTCTATGTTTGTTGGTTGGAATAAACTAGCATAGATCCATCTTAAAAGTGGCTCTACCAAGCGTCGAGAGGGATCAAATCTCTCGAGGTGCAAACCCTTTTTAGAGTAAAAATGTAGAGGAAGGGTTTGCACCTTGAGATATTTGATCCCTCTCAGCGCTTGGTAGAGCCACTTTTGAGATGGATCTATGTTGGTTCCAATCGTGGGCCTGGGGGAACATGGGGGAGTAGGAAGTAGTACAATGCATGCACTATGTGAAGGTAATTAAGCACTGGATGCTTAAATTAATGATATTATGAATGATTTATTGTAGGAATATACAAAATATCACTAATTTAAGTTAATGCATATTAAGAATGTTTTTATTGTAAGAGGATATTTAATTAACTCCATCAACGAACTTATGTAAGTTCTTACAAATTATCTATCTCTTACAGAGTTCCACATATTTCAATGCAACGGATCTTGGTGACTAAGATAAGTTCGTTGATATTGATTCATCAAGTATTGCTGGGTGGAGTGCAAGGACCATAGGACTGCAGTGGAGAGGCCATCTCTTACCAACTTACACTGAAATCAATGCAACATAGATTGATGATTAATACACGTTTGCTGAAATCAATACGGTGAGTATTGGTGGGTGGAGTGAGAGGGATGCAGGATTGTAGGGGAGAGACCATTTCTTGTAAAGTTACACTGAAACCAATGCAACTAAGATTGATGACATATACGTTTGTTAAAATCAATGTAGCAAGTATTGGCGGGTGCAGTAAGAGAGCCATAGGATTGTTCAAAAGAGACCATCTCTTATAGAGTTACATAGAAATCAATGCAACATAGATTGATGACTAAGATAAGTTTGCGTAAATCAATGTAATGAGTATTAATGCACAGAGTGAGAAAGTCGCATAACATAATTTTACAAGTATAAACAAAAGCATACGAAGTGATATCTCTTGTAAAATTACACTAAAATCAATACAATACTTGCCCTAAATTAATTTTATTAACACAAAATCAAACATGTCACAACCCTCCAACCAAAAATATTTTTGTGTCAAACTGATGCACATCTTCTATTTTAAGATTAAGATTTTTTAAAATAAATAAGATTAAGATTTTTTAAAATAAATAATAAGAAATACTACCACAAAATAATTTAAACTACACAACTTTTTGAAACGGGTTCCTTGATGTCACCCCTCATCCACATAACCCCTTTTCCGTGTAAAAATTATGCTCGAATTTCAGTGGTGCGAGGAAATATTAATTCGTTTAAAAGTTTATAAATATCTGGGTCGAGTTTATAAATATCTGGCGACCCGTGTCCCAAGCTCAAATGTAACAAAAATATTTTGCTCATGTGGCTTCGGAGTCAAACAAAATATCAACGCTTAGCTTTTCATGTTAAGGGTTTCCCACGGGCCACGGCCATGTGTCTATGTTTGCTCGTTGGAATAAATTATTTGATAAGGCAATCATTTGCCTCAATCTATTCCGTCCTTCAATGCTTTGGTGTTGATATTATATACGCATAAACTTTTAACTTCAAGATCACTTCTTTGGTCAATTCACATTAAAAAAGCTGATATTGGGATTGTATTCTATTTGGAGATTTTATTCAATTATATATATATAAAAAGTGTTTAATATGTCTGTCCGTTTTCGGTGAGGCGGACTAATTCTATAGTGAAATTTTGATTTTTTTGCAATTGTTTAATGTTTGGGTAAGTTTTGGATTTTTTTTTGTTTGTAATAGGAAATCGATAA
Organism: Larix kaempferi; assembly: GCA_027924585.1. Taxonomy (NCBI): domain Eukaryota; kingdom Viridiplantae; phylum Streptophyta; class Pinopsida; order Pinales; family Pinaceae; genus Larix; species Larix kaempferi. The sequence continues at coordinate 3,759,270 of BSBM01000825.1, forward strand.
CGCATGGGTCAGTCAGGGGTGTTTTTGAATGACTTTCTATACAATTTAATATCTCATTTTTAAAGCAACTGGCCAGTCGAACTATACCTCTGCGACCTCTCCTACATTATAATATTTCATTTTTCAATCAAATCGCGAATCGAACTACACCCTTGCCAACTCTATTACAACATAATATTTCATTTTTCAAGCAAATCGCCAGTCTACCTACACCCCGCACCCCTGCGAGGGTAATGTTTGGAATATTATCTTGGACTTCATTTATTTTATTTTATTTTATATTTAACTGCCATTTTGATTAAGTGACGTCGCTCTGGGTTTTCGGAAGCCAAGGCCTGGCGTCGAGCTTGCGTTGGCATTCGTACTAACCGGTCGCATTGGAGTTGGGTTCATTCATTGTATTCGGGAATCGGAGTCACCCTTCTACTCTAGATATGGATCGTTTACATGTTCACGGGTGGTTTATTACAGTGTTATTTTTGTCTGGACGGATGGGCCGGTTTTATTCCAGTCACATTGGAGTTGGTTTCATTCATTGTATTTGGAGGGTATGTGCGAGAGTGTTAATTTGACACTCTTCTGCTGTGGCAGTGGATCGTTTACACATCCACGAGTGGTTTATTACAATGTTATTGTTGTGTGGACAGACGGGCCAGTTTTATTGCAGTGTTTGGGGGTTTTTAATGGATTTGAATGCATTGGAGGAGCGGTCTCGTCAAAGGACGAGGGCCTGGGTGGCGAGGGCTTTATATGCTGGTTTGGGTATTTTCCATCGGGTCTACGGCTGTCATTGTCTTCATTGAAGTGGGGGATCGTTGCTTTGTTATTGTTGAGGAATCTCTTGGACAGTGGTGGTCGCAATTGGTTTGGTCGTGTTCCTGGTGGTCGCATTTGCTTTGTTGGTGAATGCTCTTGCGGTGGTGCTGGTGGTCGGCTGGTATTGTTGTGTGTTGCGGGTATGCAAAGAACGTTGGACACTGGTGTTTTTGCAGCGTGTTGATTTTGGAGCGTTGGACGGTCCCATGTTGGTGGTGGTTCGATGTGCTTCCTGCTCGATACAGGTACACAATAGTATGGGTTTTTGCCTCTGCTTTGTTTGTCGATTTGGTGGTTTCTGTATATTATTGTTTTGTTGTTGTTGTTCTGGGATAAATTTGGTGGTCTCTCTATATATTTTAAAGGGCATTTACTATGTGGTAACGGAGGCATGAATCAATTGCATCAAGGCATTACTCGTGATTATTTTTGTTATGTTAGGTAAAGCTTTCGCTTTTGCGTGGTTGCTTGAAATTCTTGTGGCCATATCAATGTTGAATGCCAATGTTTCATTTTCCTATTATAAATTGTTCGCCTGGAGTTTCAGTATACGTACACTTGTCACAGGGGCATTGTGCTTGACAAGAAAAAATTGTATGTTGAATTCAAATAGTTGAGTCTCTGGGGTGCTAACAATTCCCTGGTCTTCGTTTCTCCCATCGGTCTAATTGTATGTTGCGATTGCTCATTGGAAGCATGCTGTTCGAGCTATTGATGATTTGGTCATTTTGCGCAATATTGTGCTGAGATAATTTTAAGAATTATTGTTTTGCTTGGTTTATAGCGTTTTTCTAGCGATAATGGCATTTTAGAATATCATTGATTGGAAGCATTGTCTATTGGCATGTTGCAACGCTCACTTTATTGGTCGGTGGCCTGGAACCAGGTCTCAAATGTAGATTGATCAAGGATTTTGATTGCTCTGCCAAGTTCAGAGCATGAATCCCACGACTAGTTCATGCTTGGACTGCATCATCGAGATTCTGCATTTCTGTGTCAAGATTATAGGCTTGCCCGCAAGTTCATATTCTCGGGCTGATGTCCTGGTGTTTTGCTTATTTGGTTCCCCATCTCTTGTAAAAATGCACAGTATATGCCTACCTGCCCTTGTCGTTGAGATTACAGAACGACTGGAATGATGCCCTAAGATAATTTAAAGAATAGTTGTTTTGCTTGGTTTATAGCGTTTTCTAGTGATTTCTTGCTCTGTGTATGTGAAAACTATAATTAGTACAAGACATAATTTTGGTCAACCAGAATTATTATGAGTGCCCACATTTATTGCCAAGGTGATTGATTGTGCCTATTTGAGTATTCCAGGTCTATTGCCAAGAAGTATACCGACGAGTCCATACATATCTGGCCTTAGTAGGTTACATAGTTTAAAAAGGCTCAAACCATAAAGCACTCTTGTATTCCTGGAGTTTAGCATCTTTAGCTTCGATTTTATCCAACTGTACAACAAGAATGTCCTGCTTCATTGTGTCTGACTTGACTAATGCAGTGGCATATTTGTGCAATTTTTAAAACAGAATTAGCATTTATTTTTAAAACATCAATTAGAGCAGAATTAGCATTCATCTTTGAAACATCAATAATTGTAGATACCTTCTAAGTCTTCTTCCTTCCTCTGCCCTTATGCCTAGCAATCTCAATAACCAATGTTCTATCCTTATTGTCATATTGAAAATTGTGGAATGGAATCATCATCAAATACAGGCAATTGGGTAATCTTATGATTTTGATCTACATTAACTATTTCTTATTCTATATTAGTTTTTTGTTTTGCAAATCGAATGATTTGCTTGCGTTAAATTCCAATTGTTGTGGTATCCTTGACAGATAAGGAGCTTTTAGAAGCTTCTGAAAAAAAAGGGGGAGTGCCTAAATAGAGTTTCCAAAAAGTTTCAAACCTTCCAACAAAACATGAGTGTTTTTCTGACAAGCTCCAAAGCTCTTGTCTATGGGGATACGAGAGGTGTGAGCTCTCCAATTCCTGGGAGTGGTGCTTTTGCTATACAATTTTCTATGATTTGTCGAGGGAAAAATACCCAAAAACTTATGTTGGAAAAATTGTTCCATACTTTTGTTTTTTCTTGCTTTGCCTTTCCCAGGTAAAAAATCTATATAGAGGATGGTGTTATTTTTACAACGGTGTGAGGAGATAGTTGTGAAGAAACTTCTGAACCTAACAATGAATTAAACTAGCCAAGCGTTAAACCAACAAGGATATAAACTGAGAATGTCCAAAACTTGCAAATTGTAGTATATAAAATTAAATGGAGCACATTTACCTATTGTTAGTATCATGTCATCATCATATATGTAGATTTGGCTCTAGTTTGGAACACTCATAATAACTCCCAAGTTGAATATTATGTAAAGCTTTAATATTTGTTGCTTTGGACTGCTAAGCATTCCAATTTTGTTCGAGACTTTGTATTTGTTGTAAGGGTATTTAATATATTTTGTCAAAATATTCTATATTTTAAAGCATTATTTTGTTTTCTGTATTTATTCTCTTTGTCTGGTTTGTTGCCCCTTTTTTCATGCATTTGAGGTCTGCCATACCAACTATATTGTGTGGAACTTGTGACCTTGGTCTCCACTTCATTACCAAGGTTTTCCCTCAGTTGCCAGGTAGCCTTTTTTTTCAAATGAAGGAAATCTTGTTGCCTATCACCAACCACTATTTTCTTTCTTAGCACTGTAACCACCACATTTTTTAATTTCATTCTCTTCTGAGCTCAGTGTTAACTGCAGGTAAACTGCACTCTCCAACATATCTCAACACATGTATGGATTAACACGGTGCAATAAACTTTTAATTCTTTCATGGGTCAAATTGATCAATTATTATCATTATTTTTTTTGTCAACTTTCCTTATGTTGGAATTTCTTTTTACAAATTATATATATATATATATATATATATATATATATATATATATATATATATAAGTACTAATTAAATTAATCGTGAATTAATTATTTTCCATTTAGCAATTGCTATCTCCCCAAGATGTTGTTTGATTGGGTATTTTCCATTTCTTCCATAGAAGAACTAGTTGTTTCAAATCTTTGTTGCAAACAATCATTTTGTCTTTTTCAAAATATATTCTGTTCCTCATCCTGGTAGTCTTGCATTTTGTAATTTTAGGCTTTTAAAAATGGTTAACGTCTGTAAAGTTTAAAGTTTAAACCCTATTCCTAGGATCAGGAAAGCATTTATTTCAAGCTAGGGTCGCATCTGTAAGTCTTAACTTGAATTGATTTACAGTGAAAAAAAATTATATTGGTGTGCACTGGTGGCCCAAAGAAAATTGGTCAATGTGACTCAAGTGTATATCAAGTGTTGACAACCAAAACATGGAGCGAGGCAAACTACCTTTCAGGTGTGTTTTTGAAAGTATCGAGGTATCCTTGCCTAAAATTAGTAAATTAGTTTGAATAGGGTTTTGGCAGTACATATGGTTTTGCAAGACTTCCTCGAATAGATGGGAAAAAAAGTGCAATAGGAAAATGAAGTTTTAGTCATGGGCCATTCCAATTGTAGTTATTTCTCATTATCATACTTTATGCCCTTTTCAGCATTCAGCTTGTGAATTTGCATGGTCAATATCCCTGTACTGACTTCATGTTTCACAAGTTTTACACGTTGCTAGGTTTGAATCCAAAAGAAGCACTTTGATAGCTGATCTGATTGATTAATTGAAGTTTCTTTAGTGAAATTTTTTGTTATTACAATTCCTAGTATGATAGAGTATTGATTTATTTTCGATTATAGCAATTCGCATTAAAGTTGTCTATTCTTGAGCACAATAATTGGCAAAGAAGTTGTTGTGGCATATTCGAATTTGCTTGCTCGGATATTAAGACATTTTCATTGTTTTCTTTCTATTTAGTCTAAAATTAAGTTCTTTGTTGTGAGACAATTGCACTTATAATAGAAACATTGATGTTTGTTTGTAAAAATAAGATAGGTGATGTGGACAAGGATTATAAGCAAAATCTATCTAAATTCATGGACATTGTTGTGCACTGGAACTTAAATGCTTGCGCTATGCATGCTTGACTTGTGTTAGATGCCATTCCTCTAAAATAACTTGTGAATTCCTAGCCTTGCCTCGACTTACACTTTTCGAATCACATTGGTTGTTTAAAATGTTGTCAACTGCAATCATTTGCTATGAGCATGTTGCGCTCTTATCTTGATGAGAACTAGGTTAATGATATATATCTACAGGTTTTTGATGTTGACAACTGCAAGTAGTCTTTGTTCCTTCTCTTCGAATTCGAGGAAATGTATTGGATATGAGAATAGGCAACAATTTTGCTGCTTTGCTTTTAAACAGTGGTGATGCCATTCCCATGTCCACTAAATGTTCCGTTAGGATATTGCAATCGACTTTGAATAGTTTGACACTGGATTGATTAACATTGTTTGTCAATAGCATACTAGTTCTGTGTGCACAGATAGTTGACATTGTGTTTTGAACCCAGTCATTGTTTTGACAACCTTGTTTTGAAATATGTGCTTTGGCTATAGTCTTAAGCTTAGAATGCTATGGAGCAAGATTATTTATTAAGAGTTTTAACCATGAAATGGGTCGAGGGAATTTATTCTCAAACATTGCCCATGGATTTGTTGGACCCGCTATTGCATTGTTCAATTGCATGTGAAAATTTCATTCTAGAAACAGGATTAGGTGCACTGTTTAGAGATTGGAAGGCTTTCAAGAACTTCCACAAAGCATTGATTACAAAATCATCTATTTAGTGCAGTTGTTTGGGGCAATTTGTTGGTGTTCTTTTTTGTTTGTAAGTTGTGGATTTGCGTTGTTCTGGTGGCCATCATTGTTGAGGTATGTTGTTGCTGCTTCCGACTGACAACGTGCTATGGCTTCTGCGATGCTGTGGTGGTGCTCTAAGGTGTGTTGCGCACTTTAATTGTGTTTGTGCTTTGATTGAATGTTGTGTTTGTTATGGTGTATTTGGAAGCGTGTCCCAGTTGTAGTTTACATATATTTTTGTTGTTTTCCCCCTTTTTGTTGCATAGACACACCCTTGAAAATTCGTGGCTGGTTGCATAGACAATTACCTGGAGCCATTGTGCCCTCAAACGAGAATTAGGCTACCTTCGGTTCTGGAATAATCTTATGTTTGTATTGTTGTTTTCCAGGGTTTATTCAAAGGGAAATTTGCATTTGTGTAGAGTTTGCATTCAAATGATTTGGTTGTGCAAATAGATTCAAAATTAGAGTTGTAATTTGAACATCGGTGGCCAGTCGCATAAACACACCCTTCTAATTGGAATTAGAGTTAAAATTAGATTTGCATAGTCGCACCCTTGGAAATTGGCGACCGAATGCATGGAGTCTGGACAATTACTTGAAGCCATTGAACCCTCGAAGAAGAATTAGGGTAGCTTTGACTCTGGAATAGTTTACTGTTTGCATTGTTGTTTTCTAGGGTTTATTCAAACGAAAATATGCAGTTTTGTTGGATTTGCATTTGAATGATTTTGTTCTGTAATTAGAGTTTTAGTTTGGCATAGTCAATTGCTTTCTAGAGTTTACTCAAAGGGAAATGTGCAGTTGTCTTGCATTTATATTTGAATCATTCGGTTGGGCTCTTAGAGTTAGAATTGCAATCATAATTTGGCAGAGTCATTTGGGTTCTTAACTTTGGCGCAGATAGAACTGGTAGGCTAGCGACTAATAGGCTTGGGTATTGGAAACTTGGCTTAGGAAATCTAGATATTTGTGTATTTGGTTATAGCAACATATTTGGTTATGTTCATGTTTATGATAGTTGGCAAATGTGGCATAGTTGTGGAGCGCAATAGTAATATTAGCGAGATAGGAAATAAAGCCTATGGGAAAATGCATTTGCAAGCTGTGGCTACTTCATAGACATGGTTTGGTCTGCCTATTTGATTTTCATAAGCAATCTATCTATTTCATCTCATACTTTTTATAAGGGCATGTGCAGGGCTGGCCTTAAACATTTTATTTGCAGTTTCTTTCTGGATTCGATTCATATAGGAATCGTCGTGTTTTCGATTGTCTACTCAAATTGCTGAGATCGAGACAAGGTTTGTAGGGCTAGTGCGTTGCTTGGCTATATAGTATGCCCTGGCTGTTTGACTGAATTTGAATATTTTATTAGTAGTTTCTCTGTGCATTCCATGCATATAGAAATCATTCTATTTTACATTGTCCACTTGAATTGCTAAGATGGGGTCTAAATTTGTAGGGCTTGCGCGTAGTTTAGCTAGATGCTATGAGTTGGTTGCTTGTGGGGATGATGTCGTTATAGCGCAGTTTGCAGTCATCTTATGAGGAAAAAAAACAGTTTCCATGGCCTCACATGCTTGAATGGATTAAACATCTGAGATATAATATTGTGTTAGATCACTTGCAATATCCTTTTGTATGGAATTATGTGGCATTGATTGCTTGTTGCAGTGGTTTTGGGGCAATTGCGCTTTCGTTTTCAAATTTCGTTTTGAAAAGTTGTTACAGAATGTTGTGCAAGATGGGTCGACTTATGCCAGTTCGGCCATCATGGACCTTGTTGCATCTTCTTTATTCCATATATGGGATTACCACAAAGAAGTTGGGTGCCCATTCCATCTCTATTGTCATCGCTATAGGCTGAGTTTGATCTGTGGTTGCCATATCTGTTGGCCATGCACTGAAAACTTGGCCCGAATTTTGTTGCAATTTTTGAGAATGCTAGGCAATGAATCTCTTTCTATGTAAATGGCAGGTGCTTTGTTCACATTTGCCAAAAGCTTTATGGATGCATTGTATGTTGAAATTTTGAACAGGTCTTTGATTTTTTTTTTTTTATCTTTTAAAGACATTGCAAGTATGTTTGAACAATCCTATTTGATGCTCTTATTGTCAAATTGTTGAATTGCCATGTTTTCCATGCTTTTGCATATATCTCCTGGCATGTATGCTATGCTTCAAACTTTGACTTGAATGATGTTTTATCATGTATTGTGTTTATTTGATAACGCATATGGCTTCTACTCTGTTGCTCCACTGATATGGCAACGATGTGAATGCTTACATGCAAAGTTAGGGTGTCAAACATCAAGGAGAATATATGGGAGATAACGTTTAACACATGAAAAAGACATACACTAGGATCTCGTAGCATGCATGAATCATAATTGATTGCATCGATGATTGTTATCAAAGTAAAAGTAAACCAACCTATGCATTTCTAAGACATGTGCTCATGGCAAAATCCTCTTGGTAACATCATTTCAAAACCATAATTGACAAAGTCTTGATTAGATATTCAAATAATAGTGATTGTGCTTTGTGTTCCCCAAACATACTTACAATGCAAATATATTATAATTGGCACTAGGTATATGATATATTAACACTGTTACAGGTAAAGTGAATAGATTTTGAAGTTTGAAGAATATGCTATACTTCTTCCGTGCAATTTGCATTGGAACTATTCCATATATGGAGATGGTTATATATTTTGGAGTTTGAATAATGTGTTATACTTCTTATTTTCCATTTCCACTTGCATTGTATGTTTACATCTTGTTTGAATCTATTAATGGCTGCACTGCAATTTGTATAGGTTATTCATATATGCTTACTAGTCAGGATTCTTGCCCATATATATTTATTCATGTCTGCATTGTAAGTTCACATTTTATTTGAATATGTTAATAGCTGCATTGTAATTTGTATCGATTATTCATATATGCTTACTAGTCGGGATTCTTGCCATAGATATTTCTTGCTATTTTCTTTTTTGTTATATATATATATATATGTTGAAATATTGTAACTTCTAAGAATATTATATTTGTACTTTATTATTCCGGAGATGTTTCATTCCTTCGTGAAGACCTTATTGTATATCCGGAGATGTTTATTCCTCCGTCGGAATGTGGTAACTTGGGTTATTAGACTTCCCTAGTGGGGTCGGCCCAGAGTCAGTTGTAATGGGGTGTTTAACCCAGTGGTTAAAGATGGGGCCAACCTAGTTAATGTAAAAGACAAGTCGGAGTAGTGTATAAATAGAGGAGGTGTGTTCCTCATTTAACACACTCACTCATTATTCACTCACTTGTGAATGATGCATAGGTGAGAGAGAGAGATCTGCTATGGAGGAGAAGGAGCTCATGTTTGGGATATACATCTCTGTATTGTTGATTATCTATATTGAGGAAGCTTTGTTGGGTTTCCCAGGATAAATCTGTCTCTTGTGTTTATGCTGTGCTTGTTGTTCTTTCAGTGATCCTGTATACGTTATTGTTGTAAAATGAAATGCAATGCTGATATTTTCTGTCTTAGCATATTAAATCTTAAGTTTTAACATGGTATCAGAGCTAACTTGAGAAGAAGACACTGTGCAGTTGCGGAAGCTAGGGCTTCTTGTTTTTTGGGTTTCTCTCCACAGATATTGAAAGGCAGGAGGCTAGATTGACTCTCCTCAGCAAGGTGCATCTTTCTGTCGAGACATAATTCAATTCTGAGCATTTTTAGTTTTTGACCTAAAAAATAGGGTTTCAGAGAAAATTGGAATTTTTGGAATCTGAGTCCATGGCTGGAAGCTCCTTGGAAAAATCGAAGTTTAGAGACCAAGATCGAACTTTTTGGTTGGGTGAAGCTCCGGGAAAATTAAACCCTAGTTTGGGGTCCTGTCTAGTAAATCCGAAAATTAGGGTTTTTGCAAAAAAATGGAATTTCTGAAATCTAAGACCATGGCTGGAAGCTCCTTGGAAAAATCGAAGTTTAGAGACCAAGATTGAACTTTTTGGTTGGGTGAAGCTCCGGGAAAATCAAACCCTAGTTTGGGGTCCTGTCAAGTAAATCCGGAAATTAGGGTTTCTGCAAAAATTGGAATTTCTGAAATCTAAGACTATGGCTGGAAGCTCCTTGGGAAAATCGAAGTTTAGAGCTTTGGATCGAACCTTTTGGCTGGGTGAAGCTTTGGGAAACTCAAACCCTAATTCAGGGTCTTGCCCAGTGAATCCGGAAGTTTCAAAAGCAATTTTGAGGGGTGAAACTTTGCAGTTTTCAAATTCTGAGAATACCTGCTTGATCAGCTCAGCAAGGCGCATCTTTCTATCCTTTCAGAAGTTTGAAATTCAAATCTTGAATTTTTAGGGTTTCTTTGACAAACCCTAATCTAGCTCCAGATCCAGTTTTCAGCAAATCAAGTGGATTGGGTCAATCCTAAAAGAGAATGAGTTGAACACTTACATAAGTGAAGAGGTTTCAGTCCTAGAGGGAGAAGAGGCTAAGGCCTTACATAAGAATGCTACAAGCAATCTCGACAGGTATGACTTGAGGAGATACAAGTATGTTTTTTAATCTGTTCACGATTAAGGTTATGATATTTTTGTCTTCATATTATTGAGGTTAGTACAATATTGATTAATTTTAGGCTTGTCTTATCACCCTAGTAAAAATATGAATGCATGTGAATGATAAAAGACATTCATTGATTAGGGTTATGACACCTATGATTGTACTAATGCACTGTGGTATTGTATGAGGATGATGTTGTCCGCTAACATGAAATGTACAAATCAAGTTCTAGATCAAGAACATATGACCATGGTGACATGAAGACAAAAGACTCATGGATCACATAGAAGCTCTACTTACGAGGTATGTATAATTTGATGGTTAACTTATGAGTTGTGCAGTTTCTAGCACAAGGTCTCTAAATCATTGAAGAGAACAAAGAAGATATTGTTTGATATGTTTTCCTATATCAAGTTAGAATCCTACTTTGTGTTAGGATCTTAGGTAAGTATACGTATGTATGAAATGATCATGACCATACATAATGTTTTAATAGTATTGATATTATACTAATGAATGTATGATTATGTATGAGATCATGAGGATGACACTAGTGCACACTTAAGCATGCTTAGTGGTACAAAATGAATAGAAGTTCAAAGACATATAGAAATCAAGCGGGAGGCAACCACACAACATAAAAGATAATTATTTGGGTTGATATTTGAATCTCTGAATAGTTAATGATATCGCTCGTAATAGTTGCATGCGTATTTGTATATATCATGCATAGTGTGAGCATTCATATAGCATTGAACAGTATACTACTAATATGCATATGATGGGTAAGTTGGACAAACATTCCATTGTTGCTTGCCTAGAATGAAACCTCTTTGCTGACATGCTGAGAGCTGTGCACGCTCTTGACAGTATGTTCTGGTAGAGATGGAAGGCATCTAGATAGCCACTATATGCATACAAGATATGGAAAAGTGTTGTGTTGGTAGTTGCATAACTATGTGAATCATATCTGTATGCATTATAGTTTATCATGTCAACATGATTTGATGATTATGAAGTATTACTAATCATATGATTAACTTTGATTTGTAGAAAATATCATGTGCTATGATGATGAACACCTGTTCCAAAGAACGAGTGATGGATGTTCAACAAGAAGACTTACGAATCAAACATACTATAGAAGGATCGTGGCTATAAGATTCTCTTAAGAGGAAGAGGATCATGACGAGATGTTTGCTCCAAGTGGCTAGATAAGACCATTCTCTTAATGGTGTAATTGAAGAAGAAGTATGAATCGAATTGAAGAAAGCTCTGTATGGGTTCAATAGGTACCCAGGATCGATAGTCGTTTGATGAGCTTAATGATCACCATGGGTGATGCGGATTTAAACCTTTGCTACAAGGTTGAAGATGGTGTATATATACAGATGGCATTCTTCTCTTAGATGGATGTAAGAAGGAACTCACCACAGAGTTTGAATGATCTTGAGGCTCATATCAGTGGACCCATCTGAAGGGAGATGGCGCGGATAGATATGCAGAAGATCACTCAATGCAGAGTGTGGATGATCTCTTTCTGACAGGGAATGAGAAACAGATCATGGAAAGCAAGAAGAAGCTAGCTACAGAATTTGAGATGAAAGATCTCAGATTGATGCATTACTTCCTAGGTCTGGAAGTATGGCAAGGCCCAGAAGGAATCTTTCTCAACCAAGGAAAGTATTTGATATGTTGGAATGCAAAGCCATGGCCACTCCCATGGATTCCAACTTGAAGTTGTTGGTTGATGACTCATCAGAGTTAGTGGATGTGACTCTGTACAGACAGATTATTGGTCATTGATGTATCTGACGAATACCAACCCAGCTATATGCTTTGCTGTGAACACCTTGAGTCAGTATCTAGTAGAATCTAGACGTGTTCACCTGATTGCTGCAAAGCATGAGATGAGGTACCCAAAGGGTACGATAGAATTTGATCTATGTTATCTTGGAGATCATGACTTCAGATTGTATAGCTACACAGATGCTGATTGGGCAGGAAGTGTATCAGACAGGAAGAGCACATCGGGAGGACGTTATTGTCTGGGATCTGCCATGATCTCGTGGTTTTAGCAGGAAGCAGTCTAGTGTGGCTCTCAGCACAGGTGAAGCGAAATATATTGCTGCTTGCTCTGCTAGTTGTGAAGTGATATGGCTTCGGAAGCGGTTATCAGGATTGTTTGACTTAGAGATGGACCCCACTGTGATCTTGTGTGACAACCAGAGTTGTATCAAGATGAATAAGAATTTAGTGTTCCATGATAAGTCAAAGCACATAGAGATCCGATATTTCTATATACGGGATATGGTGGCGAAAGGAGTTATAAAGCTCGAGTATGTGAGCATTGATGAGCAAGTTGCTGATGTATTGACCAAACCTCTGTCTCGAGTAAAGTTTGAGTATTTCCGAGACAAGCTTGGTGTAGTTCAGAAGGACCCTCCTTGAAAGGGGGAGTGATATGGTCGATGATGATATTTGGATACTGGTATCGATGATGAGATTGCCTATATCAACGATAAGGTCGATGATGAGGATACCTATATTGATGTGGATACTTGTATAGATGATGAGGATACATTTATCGATGATGAGGTTACATGTCTCGACGATGAGGTTGACGATATCAACGATAAGGTTGATAAATGGTCCTAAGACTTGGTCTAAGTTGACGAGAGGGATTGTATCATCCCTGGACCTCGGTCCCTGAATTGATCCATAGACATACGTCTCCGAGAAGTGGTCCCTAGTGGACGAGAGGGATTGTATCATCCCCGGACTTCGGTCCCTAAATTGATCCGTAGACATATGTCTCCGAGAAGTGGTCCCCAGTGGACGAGAGGGATTGTATCATCCCCGGACTTCGGTCCGTGAATTGATCCATAGACTCTTGTCTTCGAGAAAGATGTTGGTGAATGATGTAATGTGCGCTCTTGGACTGCTCAGCATAGCAGTAGGTGATCATTCACAAAACCTGTAATGATGTAATGTTCGCTCCTGGATTAGCAGGTGATCATTCACAGATTGTAAATCCTAGATTTGATCTAGGTCACACCCCAGTTGAAATAGTACTGGCTCTGTGGTTGACTGGAATGATGTAATGTGCGCTCTTGGACTGCTCAGTGTAGCAGCAGGTGATCATTCACAGGTCTTGTAATGATGTAATGTTCGCTCCTGGACTGCTCAGTGCAGCAGCAAGTGATCATTCACAAGTGGTAAAATCCTAGATTTAATCTAGGTCACATCCAGTATGAAAAAGGACTGGCACTGTGGTCAGGATTGCATCGTCCCTAGACATGTTGAGTTGTCTTAAAGTGATAAGGATTGATCATCCTGTGAGTAGATCGGGATTGCATCGTCCCTAGACATGAGAGGTGTCTTAAAGTGATAAGGATTGATCATCCTGTAAGTAGATTGGGATTGCATCGTCCCTAGACATGAGAGGTGTCTTAAATTGAGAAGGATTGATCATCCTGTAAGCAGATCGGGACTGCATCGTCCCTGAACGTTTGGTTCAAAATGTATGTGATAGGACTGCATCGTCCCTGAACGTTTGGTTCAAAATGTACCTGATAGGACTGCATTGTCCTTGAACGTTTGGTTCAAAATGTACCTGATAGGACTGCATCGTCCCTGAACGTTTGGTTCAAAATGTACCTGATAGGACTGCATTGTCCCTGAACGTTTGGTTCAAAATGTACCTGATAGGACTACATCGTCCCTGAACATTTGGTTCAAAATGTACGTGATAGGATTGCATCGTCCCTGAACGTTTGGTTCAAAATGCACTTGATAGGATTGTATCATTCTTGGACTTATGTCCTAAAGTGAGCGAGATTGATCATCCTGTAATTGGATCATGTGTATTGCAGAGTATGCTGCTATGATGATGTTGTTGATCGAGAGGATCCAGATGTTGATGATGTTGCTGTAGCTGTTCTAGTGCTGCAGAAGATGAAGATCCGGTTCTTGAAGATGTTCTAGTAACTGTTTGAGTTACTGATGATGTATGAAGAAAGCTTCCAATGATTTATAGATGTATCATGTATCATGTAGTTGATGACTCCTTGCTCCTGCAGATGTTGTTATAATATCCTTCTCGTTAAGGGGGAGCGTTGAAATATTGCAACTTCTAAGAATATTATATTTGTACTTTATTATTCCGGAGATGTTTCATTCCTCCGTGAAGACCTTATTGTATATCCGGAGATGTTTATTCCTCCGTCGGAATGTGGTAACTTGGGTTATTAGACTTCCCTAATGGGGTCGGCCCAGAGTAAGTTGTAATGGGGTGTTTAACCCAGTGGTTAAAGATGGGGCCGACCTAGTTAATGTAAAAGACAAGTCAGAGTAGTATATAAATAGAGGAGGTGAGTTCCTCATTTAACACACTCACTCATTATTCACTCACTTGTGAATGATGGATAGGTGAGAGAGAGATCTGCTATGGAGGAGAAGGAGCTCATGTTTGGGATATACATCTCTGTATCGTTGATCATCTATATTGAGGAAGCTTTGCTGGGTTTTCTACCCCATGAGGGTTTCCCAGGATAAATCTGTGTCTCTTGTGTTTATGCTGTGCTTGTTCTTCTTTCAGTGATCCTGTATATGCTATTGTTGTAAAATGAAATGCAATGCTGATATTTTCTGTCTTAGCATATTAAATCTTAACAATATATATATGTATATATATAGCTTCTGTCGGATTCTGAAGATATGTAGATATAGACATATGTGATTCGACAGTTGGACTCTAAGCTGATTGTTCTCGAACCTCAACTGAAATCATGTCAGTAATGTTTACGTGACTTGATACATTTACTCCAGGTCTGCTTCTGGACCTAGAAAAAAACTATTGTCTCAAGGAGTACTTAGTATCCAATCCTTTCGATCTCACCAAATGTATATGCTGATGACAATGGGGTCTATTGAGAGTCGAGACAATTGGCCTAATTTGGTGATTGAAGTGTTTGCATGGGGTAGTCTTACAGTGCTCTCTATTCATTGCTGAGGCATTGACACTCCAACATAGGTGAAGTTGTCATGCTTTTATTTTCATTAGATTGATTGTTCTTTAACAGCCAATCCAGGGACATTTTCTTTTAATCTCGACCATTGTTCTTTTAGTTCATATTGTGGTTTTGATTTTCGTTTGGATCTAAGCATAACTCACTGTTGACAAGTTGTTTGTGATAGCAGTGTAGCTTGCAATATATGAACCAAGTATTTGTGTTTTTTCACTATTGTCTTCAATGCTTGGATTGTCTTTGTTTCGTTTTTTTGACAATATTTGAAGGCTTTTGCTATGAAGCTAACTTATCATATTCAGGGACTCAATGGCCAATGAACATATATTTAGCACAGATATCTTTAGATTCCTACAAATTACACTTGGATTTATGGCATTGCTTCTAAACATGTGTCGAGACAGATCGTCTTTGTTCTGAAAAAACTAGCATTAGTTGTTTTGCTTAAAAAATATCTAGATGTATCTGCCACTCTAGAAAACTAAACAATACAACAGAAAAATATGAATATACATTGCAATTTTCATTTTTTCTACTTCTATGGTCATCTGATTTGTTCATGGCTGTAAGTCATGTCAATGGACTAATGACAAATGCATGCAACAACTTCAACGTTTTCCAAACATAAGTCTTCACAGCTGCACCAAGACTGAGTACATGGATTCAAGCGCTAGTTCCAATGATAGATCTCAAGGCAAAATGCCACAAGCAACTGACCATGGACAAGTGAAAAGGTGCACTTATAAACATGTCTCTTTGCCCATTTCTATAACCATGAGAGACAACAAAACAAAACAAAACAAAAAACATAGGAAATTGAAATGCATTCTATATTTCACAATTATGTTATCTTCTGATGCTTTTAGTCTCTTTTCTGCCAATCCTTTTAGAAGTGGGCAAATGCCAAAGCCACCATCTTCTATCATGCAGCTCTCTTTGGGGACATTTACAAATCTCTTTGAGGGAGATATTGTAGTCTTGTATGGGCCTACACAATCTAAAAACACAAATTCACCAAGCAAAGCACAATTGTTGCATGTCGATCTAGTAGATAAAGAAGGGAAATTAACCATAGCAGTGAACATGGATGATGATATTATTTCAAAATTCATAAATTTCGTCACTCCTGGCAACAACATCCAGATCTCGAACTTTGCAGTTGGGCACAAGGGACAATATGAC
Source organism: Larix kaempferi (assembly GCA_027924585.1). NCBI lineage: Eukaryota > Viridiplantae > Streptophyta > Pinopsida > Pinales > Pinaceae > Larix > Larix kaempferi. The sequence goes on from BSBM01000825.1 coordinate 3,775,657, forward strand.
AAAGGCGATGCAAAGTATTGCATTCAGCTATAGCATCAGACTGTTATCGAGACAACACCACGAGTTTTCCAGCAGTGCAGGTTGGCTCCAGATACAACCATGCATGCCATCTACAGTTCAACAAAATCCTATTTTGTGGGATTCATTGTTGCACTTGTAATTTCCTGTTAGTAGAACAACATAAACTATGAGATTTTTATCAAAGATGGAAGAGCAATAAGTGATACTGTGACTGTATGTGTTTCTCAATCTGGAAAAAAAAATGCTTCATTGCTTTTTACAGTTTTCAGATATCACTTGCAAGTCACTTGTATTCCATTCTGCTACTAACGCTTGGCATATTGAAATTTCTTGCAGCTACAATTGAATGAAAATTGCACTGATCTTTACTTGAAATTAGAGCACGCCTTTTATCAGAAAAAGTGTCAATGTATCTGTTCAAGAATATTTGTAGGAGCAGGCCAAGAGGTTCTCAGCTCTTGCGTTTCTCTCTTGGAACATTTGCTGAATGATAAATCTGCAAAGGCACATTTGTTTTCTGCTCTGCACTTAAACATAGAGGCAAGTAGTTGCTCCTCATTTCCTAGTGTTACTTTTTGCTCTGTTCAGCTTACCACAGTTGCTTTCTTTATGTTCTGCAATATCCTCAATAAATTAAGTATTCTTATTTTTTGATACCACTATATTGAAGATGATTTCTTTTTAGCCATCATCAATACTTATAACAAACTGCATCTGTGAAAGCGACTTAGGGTTTTTCGCCTAAGAGATCTTCTGGATACAAGCATTTGATAACAAGATCTCACAATTTTCTAAGGTAGGACACAAAGAAAAATATTATAAGATGCAATCTAGCAGTAAAAAAAAATACTGAATGCATACAATTAAGAACACCATTTACATATGACAAAACAAAGAATAGAACATTTTGCCTAATTGCTTATTGCATAGTTGACTTTTTGAGTTGGCATCACAGTTTTTCTACCTTGCATATGCAAAAAAGGGATTTGATTTTATTTACGTTGGCATGTTCAATGTCATAATGGATTCTGCAAATTCACGTGGTTTAGAAATTTGGTCTTCCATTAGCATGTGCTTCTCTCTTTGCAAAATGACTTTGACTTGGGTATGCAATTACTTAAAAAATCTCTTTGCTTTTTACATGCAACAGCTTGTTGCAAAATCCATTTAGCTACAAAATCTTTTGTCTTTGCATAGGACAGAGTTTATTGCAAAAAACCTGTTACACAATCTGTTGCAAAATATTTCTTAGTTATAGAATCTCTTTGCTTTGCATAGGACAAAGTCTGCTGCAAGAGCAACTCTGAATTTGTGCAATTTGCTTTCCTTGGATTCTGCTTTTCCTCCATTGTCATTTTTATTTGCTTTTTTCTCCATTTCCCAAAAATATATCATTTGCTAGCTATACATATTTTATTTGTCCATTTGTCCCTTTTCATGAATATGTAGTGGCATTAGGAATGCTGATGCATATAGATCTAGCGATCTAATATCCATTTCCATGCCACAGGTGTAAGGAACCTTGGAAGTAAGAAATGTCTTTTCAGTTCTATCCCGAAGACTCTGCAATACGTGCAATTGCCCAGTGCCAACTAGCTGGCCTGATTGTTCAACTTGCAGACAGAACATTGCAATCAAATATGAGCATTTCCTTGAATGTGTTTTGGAAATGAAAAATGGGGCAATCAATTGTACCCTCAAGATGCCAATGATACAGTGACACTGCCCCACAATTGCAATGATATCTTATGAAAGTTTCACAAAGAACATCTCGGCCGTAGTCTTCCAGTTGCACAATCTTGCAATATAGGGCACATTTATCCTTACAACTACTAATGACATTACTGGTATCCAAGTTCCTGAGTGATTGGAGTTGGTTTTTCCATTTTACGAATCCTATACATAGAAGGAAATTGAACAGAGCATCTACATTGCATACCAGACACAATTTTCAATGCCCTGTTCTAGTTGTAGGCATGCATTGCATCAATGACATGTTAATACATGCACAGAATTTGTAAAGGCTTCTGCTTTGCACCACAAAACTCTTTACAACTTTTGATTCCTTTTGTACCTGTCTTTTTCACTTTTTTGCTTTGTCCACAAAAGATATAAACAAAGCCAGCTCTGGATACTATGTTGTCTAGATATCTATCTATCCCATGTATTAAATAGCTTCTATGGCAATTTTGAAACTGTTGCTGCAACACTATAGCTAATTGGATCTAGAATACAAATACAGTTTGTTGTTGTTACAACAATGCTCTTATTGAATGCTTTTAGCAATATAGCTTACTTCTAAGCTATTTAGCAATCTACCCTTTCTCTAATTAACAAAATTTGATTGTATGATGTTGAAAAAGTTTACTGTTGATATAGACTGCTTTTAGAAATATAGCTTCCTTCTTCTCTATTTAACTATCTACTTGTTCTCTAATTGGCATAATTCATTTGTATAATGCTGGAAATGAATATTAGCCTCGGCCTATTCTAACAAGTAGCATTGATTCCATATATTTCATTCGTTCATGTTAAAATACATTGTTTCTTGTTGCAACATCCGAAAGAGTAATGTACATGGTAAATACTAAATAGTATTGTGAAAGATACGGGTTCCTCTCATTCAAATACATATTGCAAAAATTTTATTTGCCTTTAGATCCTCGAAGCAGGATTGCTACAAGTTGAATCAAAATTTTCTCTCTTGAAATTCAGTTATATTTTGTTTCCTATTAAACTGAGTCATGTTTGCTAAATATATGCCTAGTGCCAACAGATGTTTGATCTATAGAATCATGGTCTCCAATAAGGGTATTCTGTCATGTGTTTGAAGTTAATATTTGTGCTAGGTTGTCTTTCAATGGTTTTTAAAACATTGAACCGATTTTTCAGTAGCCCAATGCATTCTTCCATAGAGAATTGTTAGATTATTGTTTTGTGATAAATGTATTCAAATGCAACATTTTTATGGGATTATATTTAAGATCTTAGAACTGTATTCTAAGACTGATAGGGGATATAAATACGTTGAGTGTACAAATGTATTCTAAATGTTGGTTACAAAATTTCCATTTTCCGCAATCGACAACACATGTAAGAGGATAATGAATTTAAAATAAAAAAAATTCCTAGTTCCTACAAAAACATATTCAGCTATACAAAGGTTGTGGAAACAATGCTGGGATGATTATTTGCAAATGCATGTATTGCCATGACAAAGATTCTGGCATTGTCTTCAAATCTATGATACATTTGTGAAAATGTGCTTATGAAAAAATGCTACTATCATTTGATTTTGGAAGTTGTTATTGCATCTTAGCATTGCTCTCCCATTTAGCAGGTTGCCTTGTGTTTCAAGAGCATGGATTGACACAAAGTGATTGCTAGTAATCTTATTCTTTGATGTTTACTTTGTTAAGAGCTTTAGTAGTCTTGATTAAGTTAATATCTGCCCTTTTAGAAGTTGGTAGTATGTTGCTTGTTGCTCTATAGAATAACAGTAATTTGAGATTGCTTCGTAGAATATTGTATTTCTTTTTCATATCAAGTAAAGCTAGGAAGTTATTCTATTTCTAGTGATATAGATAGCAATACAATTGTCACAATTACTATGACTCATGTTATCTTCACTACATCATTCAATCATGATGCTTGCATTAAAAACTGTTTTCATCTCCCACCTTGCAATGGGTAACAATAGTGTAATGCTAGTGGCTCTTTTCTCCAAGTGTTCTCCCATAATTTCTTCCTTGTTTTTTGTATAAAAGCGGCAAAGCTTTAGTAATGTGCTAAATATTACCCACATAATGCAACGTGCGAGTTCATGTTTATGTCATTGTATCCCATGTGATATAGAATACTTGCAATGAATTTGCCTTGTTCTTTGCAACCATGATAGTAAAAAATAAGTTGAATATGTCAATAGCAATGTGTTGTTGATTTTTATGCATGTTCTTTTCACATTGAATTTTCACTTGATTCATGTTTATGTCTTTGTCTCCCATATGATATAGAATACTTGCAATGAATTTGGCTTGTTCTTTGCAATAATAACAGTAAAAAATAAGTTGAATAGGTCAATGGCAATGTGTTGCTGATTTTTATGCCTGTTCTTTTCACATTGAATTTTCACTTGAAGAGCTTTATTTCTAATTTTGCTTGTGCAAACATTGCAATATAATGGAAATTTCACAAATAACATATTGGTAAATCAAATTTAATGTTGCAAATCTGCTGGTTAATTGTTTAGCATCCTGCTCCTCCCATTGCCATACACTGTTATAATTTTTGTTCTAATACACCCTTTCTCTAGTTCACAAAGCTTCTTTTGAGGGTTTTGTTTTTTAATCCTACTATTGTTTTGGTAAATTTGACCTTTTTGCATGTTGAAAATGTCTATAAAAGTAACAAGATGGAACCTGCAAACTCCTAAATCCATTTAAAAGGTGTATGCAATATAATGGAAGTATGACAAGTCACATACTCATAGAACTCGAATTAGTATTACAAGGATGTTGGTTAATTATATAGCATTTTGTCTCCCAAATTGCAATAGGCTGGTAGCATTTCTGTTATGGAACAACCTCCCTTTGGTCTCAATAGTTGTTTTAACTCTTTTTTTTTCTAATTTTAATTTTGTTGTTGCTTTAGCAAACTTGAACTTCTTGCATGCTGAAAATGTTTGTGAAAGTAATACAATATAACCTGAAAACTAGAATTTTGGTCTTATACCAAGCTTCCTTTACTATTGTTTAAAGCATGTTCTTCAACCCTAGGCATTGTAAAAGTCAATATGTAAAATGATCAAGCTATAAATTTATTCTCTGGTTCTTGTCCTTATGACTTAAGATGTAGACAAACCTGGTGTAGCCACAGTTGTTTTGTTTTAATTATGCTAATATTAAAAAAAAAACTAAACATGGATTTTGTCCCAAGCTTAAACATTTCAAGTAATGAGAGGTTTGTTGGCTTCAAGTACATTGCATTAGTTTTTTTTTCCTCCATGGGAAAAAAAATTGCCCATTGATGTCGAGGAATTTTTTCCATGGTATCGCCAAAATGCAACTTTGTTTGCCTTTTCTTTGGTGATTGCAAAGGTTCGTTGTTTAAGGTTTTAGAACTTGGATGCACTCATTTCCCATTGCCATTGACTTTGCACAATTTCCCTGTAAACCGTTCACTTCAATGACTTGTCTTGGGTTGGGTCAAATTCATGTTTTCAAAGTTCTAAACGTTGTCAAAGCTATTGTTCCACAAGAACGAGTTTTCCCTATTGCTACAGTTTGTACCTTCCACATAGTTGTCTACAAATTTAGATTAATGTAGGAATCTATTGCCCTTGGACCTTGTAGATATTGGTTTTTATAAGGGTTTTCTGCTCTGCAAGAATTAGACATAGAATATTTGATATCAAAATTTTGAAATAACAAATTGCTTTAGCAAAGACATCGGAAGCCTCTTTGCAACTAGCTAGTGAACATAATCCTCAAAACAATCATTGGCTATGTAGATACATCATTTGCCAGTAACAATGTATCGTGTCTTTGATGAGCTCATATTCTTTGGCTAATTAAATGCTTACAAGTATGATTTGGATCATAGTCTACAAAATTTCTGTCATGTCCCCAGATATTTAAATTTAATCACTTGATGAAAATAATTAAATTTGGCCTAAAGTTATTTTTTAAATTATTAATGTGGTGACTTGGGCCATGAATTTGTAATATATGAGGCCAACTGTTTATTTTTAATGCAATATTGATTTAATTTGGTCAAGGAGGGCGCATAGGAGGATGTATGGGGCCCTTATGAGTTGTCTCCCTCAAGGAATCTGGAAAAACAACTAGAAAGTAGGAAAAGCATGAAAGGCAGAAGTTTCCATATTTTGCTATTAAAGCTCAAAAGGGAATAGAAGTAGCAAGAAAACATCAATGAATCTCATTAAAAGCTACAAGGTCCAAATTTATCCAAGGAGGGCGCACATGATGAGAGATAGTAGGCCCACATGTGCCAGTAACTTACCAAAGACTCCTCCAAACATCTAGGGCTTGAATTCTAAGAAAGCAAGTTATAGGAGGAAAAAGCCAACAAAAGGTTTAATGCTAATTAATAAAAGAGGTATGAGCGCTCTAGTGGAGGACTTTTGGCAAATTTTCATTTTGACTTGAAGAGCTCTTCCCTTTTTATAGCTTGGGTGATGTGCCCCTTGCTGCACTAAGAGATGTGCCCCTTTGCAACAGTAGCTAGTTGGAGTGTTTGACAACCATTTCAGTTGGTGATAGAGGAGAAGGACATCTAGTCCTTTTCATAAAGATTCATGCAACGATTTATTGTTTTATTGTAGGTGTGGTTTGAGTTTTGTTTGGAGTGGTAGAGCTTCTTGCAGCAGTATGGTTTTCTTAGTGTTTCCGTAGAGTTAGTTCAAGAGATTGTGGAGGTTTTTGGCCTGGAAGGCGCACTAGGAGTGAGAAGAGGATTTTGGATGTTGTTTTGGTTGTAACATCCCTATAGTAGGTGGAGGGAATAGTCATTGTTGCAGAACATAGGTTAATGGTCGAATTCCTTCAGGAATAGTCATTGTTGCAGAACATAGGTTAATGGTCGAATTCCTTCAGGAATAGTCATTGTTGCAGAACATAGGTTAATGGTCGAATTCCTTCAGGAGAGAAGATTTTTGGTGGTGAAAATTCTATTTTCTTGAGCTGTTTGGTCAATAGCCTCTTATGTAAATTATTTGGATTTCTTGCCTATCAAATGTAACAAAAATCTCTAGTTTTGCTATTGCATTTACAGCCATGGAAGTTATGAAGGTGTCCATCCAATAAAAATAAAGTTTTGTTTATGTTTCTCTTACAGTTTCATGTCCATATTTCTCAGTTGCAATCTTCAATGTCAAAATTTGCACAAAGGCAGTACAAACTTTGTTTTATGTGTTATTATGCTAAGGAGGTCATGTTTCTCAAATCTAAAGTATGATTCCTTACTGTTGTTCAGTTGTTTCCAGTATTGCACCAGAAGCAGAGAAGTTTCCATATAATTCCTGGTGCCATTTCCTTTGGTCATTTTGGCCATCCTAGGTGTGATGCACATCAAAATGTGTAAACTATCGAAGCAAATCGCCGAGTGAATTTGTTTAGGTGTATGGGATATGTAGATTTTGAGTTGTTTAGAGATTGTAGGTGTTCTAGAAACCTTGTTTGAAAGAATTAGTAATAGTCCAACGATGTTCGGAAAGGAAATCATAAATCATAGTCCAAGTTTGATCCATATCGTAGTTGGCATTTGTTGTTAAATGCTAACTTAGACACATCCTCGACCAGTTGTTGCTGTTGATACAACTTCGACAAGTTTCGATGCGACATGACTTTGACAACTCCAGCACTTACACATGTTTCGATTTTGACACAACTCCGACGAGTCTTGACTTCGACATACTGCGACATGTTTCGCACCTTCGACATGTTCTACAACCTTGCAGTTCGTGACATCGACAAGCAGCATCGACATGCGACCAACCCCTAACGAACTTTGACAGACTGTCTCTCTGTCTTTCAGTCAACTGTAACGGTTGAACAATTGAACCGTTCTAACTTCTTCTTTGTAACTGAACGTAACAGGTAGGCACCCAAGCGTCTCATAATTCTATATAAGCAAGTATAACATTGTAACATACATCAGTTTTGATCTGTTTGCAAGTAATAGAAGAACAGTTCGCATCCCTGCATATTGTTTGTGCGTATTTGTGTTTGTCTGTATTGCGTAATCCTGCTTTTGCTCGTTCTGTCTATTAAGCTTCTGCCATAACAGAGCTGACTCATTCAGTCGAACTGTTGTCCCCCTCGTGCTTCCTGGACACGACCCGGATCATTGATATCAGAGCGCACTCAGTTTTGTTCGTGCTTAAGTACTGCGTATACACTTCTCTTGAAGTTACCTAACTTATGCCGGTTCAAACTCGCTTGCAATCTCAGCAATCCAAACAGATGCTACATTCAGAAATGACAGAAGAAACAGTTGATAGACATGCAGTCGACGAGACATCACAGCTTATTGAGCAAGCTCTAGCTCGACAACGGACTGAAATGTTCGCTCAGTTCAATGAGATTCTCTTGTGATTCGCTTCGACATCCGGAGGATCCTTGACGAGAACTCACTCCGATAAAATCAACCCCTTCAAAGTGCAAATGAATTTGGACATACCGAATCTTGAAGGTAAGATTGACGTGGAATCCGTCGACAATTGGGTGTTACAATTGGAATCCGATTACGCTGTAAATTAACTCTCGGAAGCTGAAAAGATCACCATTACATCCTTAAAGATGTCTACCTCCGTGCATTGCTGGTGGGAGAACCTCTCAACAAAGATGGAGAAAAGCGGAGACCTCATCGAAACATGGGATAAATTCGTCAAACACATCTGAAATGAATTTTACCCGTTGAAATACCTCGAGCAACAGTATAAGAAGTGGTATTAGCTAAGGCAATGGAAAGACCAATCAGTACAAAGTTACACCGATGAGTTCTACCGACTCATGGCAAGACTTGGCGTCCAAGAAGAAGAGAAATTGCTTGTTCTGATGTACGTTAGCGGATTGTCCCAGTACATCTAGCAGGAGATGGAATTTTTGATTGTCAATATGCTTGCGGATGCTTTCCACTACGCCAACAAATTGGAAACCAAGCAGAAAGGAAAAGCACGTTTCGCGACAAAGCCGACATTAGGACGACCACCCGACAAGAAGGCACCAGCCGACTTCGAAAAGTCGAAATCTTTTCAATCTACACTGCCAAAGCCTGACATCGGTAAGAAGCCTTTTCGCAAAAGGGAAGGTAGCAAACAACTGCAGACCGGAAAATGGTGCGATTACCACCACTCATCTTGGCATGATACGTCTGAATGCAAAGCTCGGAAGACATTTTTGACAAAAGTGTCGACCTTTGACACGTTCGACAAAATGGTGGAACAATCGGATCCAGACGCGACGACCCTCTTGACCTCGACAACTCGAGCAGCCTCGACTATCGTCGACGAGGAGGAATGAGAACCCTTGTTCCATACACGGATATGGGTCCAGAGCGACCCATTGCATCTGATTGTGGACAACGAGAGCCAAAAGAACTTCGTTTCTGAAGAACTTGTGAAGAAATTAGGTCTTGTTACCACTTCGCATCCTTAGCCTTACAACATCGGTTGGATGAAGGATGGACAAGAACTACGGATCACTCGACAATGCAAGCTTGCCCACTTCATAAAGCCTTTTGAAGATGAAGTACTCTGTGACGTGGCACCACTCTCCGTAGTTGACGCCATGTTTGGGAAACCTTACCTCTGGGATAGACATGGAAGTTATCAGTCATGGCTTGAGTAGGGGATTGTCAGAATTCGAAATCGATGGTTCAACATACTAGAGCGTCAACCTACACCGACGGTTGCACTGATATCTGCCAAACTGACAAAGAAGCTCATCAATCATGCCCAGAAGTTCGCATTAATCATGATCAAGCTGCAACATTCTAAGAAGACTACAACAACGATTCAAGTCACCGACCAATGCAGTTCTCGACAGAAGCAGCAAGTCGATCATATTCTCGATGAGTACCGGAACCTCTTTCAAGCTCCAGACAGAGTACGACAACATTGTCAGATAAAACACTCCATTGAACTTGTTCCTGGTTCTTCTTTGCCTAACGCATCTATTTACAGAAGACCCATTCTCGAAAATGAAGAGATTCGCAGACAAATCCAAGAATTAATCGATAAAGGTCATATCTGACTCAGCTCCTCTCCTTGTGGAAGTCCAGTCGTCCTAGTTCCGAAGAAAGACGGGACTTGGCGCATGTGCATCGACTACATAGCTCTCAACAAAATATCGATGAAGAATCGGTACTCTCTACCGCAGATAGACGAGCTTATCGACTATCTGAAAGGTGCTAAATTCTTTACTAAGCTTGACCTCAAGTCGGGATACCATTAGATTCCAATCGAGCCCTCAGATGTGTGTAAAAATGCTTTCAAGACCAAGGAAGGATTGTTTGAATGGTTAGTCATGCCTTTCGGCTTAACCAACGCACTTGCGACCTTCATGCGACATATGGATAACCTTCTTCGACCTTTCATCGACAAATGGGTTATTGTCTATCTCGATGACATATTGATTTTCAGTCGATCATGGGAAGAACATGTCAGACATCTTCGACAAGTCCTCAACACTCTCCAGCAACATTGGCTCTATCTGAATATGGACAAGTGCTCTTTTGCGATGACCAACATCAAATATTTGGGGTATGTAATTGACTCTGCAGGCATTCATGTCGATCCAGACAAAGTACAGATCCTCAAAGATTGGCCCATTCCTAGAAGCATTCAAGAATTAAGAAGTTTTCTTGGTTTGACGAATTTCTATCGATGATTCATACTCGGCTTCAGTCACATAGCCCAGCCCTTGAATCAGTCGACGAAGGGAAACGAGAAAACTGTCTTCCAATGGACAACACCACAAAAACAGATTTTGAACAGCTCAAACACAGGCTCTGCACTGCACCATTACTTGTGTTACCTGATTTGCATCAGCCCTTTGAGATTGAAAAGGACGCATTGGACTATGCCTTGGGCGCAGTGATCACTCAGTCTGGTCACCTAGTCACTTTTCATTCTGAGACTTTTAACGACACAGTTAGAAGATATTCAACGTACGAAAAAGAACTATACGCCATTGTGCAAGCTCTCAAGCAATGGAGGCATTACATCCTTGGCAAGGAAATGGTCATTCTCACTAATCACAAGCCTCTACAATTCGCTCCGACATAATCAAAGTTGTAGACAAACCGACAACTCAAGTGGATTAATTACTTACAACAATTAGTTGGTGATTAAGTATCGAAAAGGAAAAGCTAATGCTGCCGCAGATTGCCTCAGTCGACCACCCATTACTCTCCTTTTGACAGTGATGAGTATGCAGGGATACGACACGACCACTTGGCAACAGTTTTGCGAGGACGACAGGGACTTCTCAGTAGTCTACCAGCAGTTACCGACTAACAAGTCGTTGACCTCAGACTTCGACTACTTCCTGAAAGACACCTTGCTATACAAGCTTGGATAGCTTTGTGTACCGACCAATGAGCAACAACAACAGCTTTTTTGGGATGCGCACTACAACAAGACTGTAGGACACTTTGGAGTAGCAAAGACCCTTGCTATTCTGCAGAATTATTTCTTCTGGCCTACACTTAAATCTGACCTCAACAAGTACATTCGATCATGCGTGGTTTGTGCCATTGCTAAGCCACCTAATCGACGACATGGATTGTATACACCTCTTCCAGTTCCTAGTCGACCATGAGAATCTATTTCTATGGACTACTTGACGGGTTATCCTACTACCAAACATCAGCGTGACGCGATACTAGTAGTAGTCGACCAATTTTCCAAGATGGCCATTCTCATACCATGTAAGAAGACCACGACAGCGCAGCATATCACTCAGCTCTTCTTTACACATGTTTGGAAACACTTTGGTTTACCCACAACCATCATGTCCGATCGAGATGTCAGATTCGTCAGCATCTTTTGGAAGACCCTCTAGCAACAACTGGACACACGACTCTCATTGTCGACAGCTTTCCATCCTCAGATCGACGGACAGACGGAAGTTGTGAATCGCTTGGTAGTACAACTGCTTCGCATGTACAATCACCATCATCGATGCACATGGGATGATAGTCTTCCATAATACAACACAACTACAATCGTGCTCAGCACAACTCTACAGGGAAAAGTCCCTTTAAAGTCTGTTACGGATTTCAACCCTCAGCGCCTATCGACTTGATCAGCTCCTCGACACAGCCAAACTTTGACACAGACGACAGCCAACGAGAAGTTGATAAAGCAGTCAAGTTTCGAGAATAGATTTGCAACATTCAGCGACAAGCACAGGATATGTTGCACCGAGCAAATGAGAAAGCTAAGGCCCAACACGACAAGCATCGTATTCTTCCAAATTGGGGATAAGGTCTGGCTACATCTTAAGAAGGAGCGCTTCATTGGTCCATTCAAGAAGCTCAAGCCTTTGCGATATGGTCCGTACAGTATTCTTCGACAGATTGGCGAAAACACTTTCCAACTCGACATTCCTGCTTGCTTGGGTCTACATCCAGTTTTCAATGTGGAACTACTTTAACCATACCATGCACCTTTGTTGGAACAGAGCGACTTCTCCCCAACAACACCCGAAGACATCCATCCAGATGTTCAGGAGCCTCTTCCTTGCGACACCATTGTGGGACGACGAGTACGCCTTACAAGGACGAACACAATTCCCTTGTTTTAGGTTTCCAAAGCTGGCCAAATCCCATCTCAAGGAAAGTGGTACTCTGCTACTGAAGTGACCGACAAGTTTCTTCACCTTCACGAGCAAACAATGGGGTCCATTGTTTCTTAAGGAAGGAGGTCTGATCCATATCATAGTTGGCATTTGTTGTCGGATGCTAACTTCGACACATCCTCGACCAGTCGTCGTTGTTGATACAACTTCAACAAGTTTCGACGCGACATGACTTCGACAACTCCAGCACTTCGACATGTTTCGATTTCGACACAACTCCGACGAGTCTCGACTTCGACATACTGCGACATGTTCCGCACCTTCGACATGTTCTACAACCCTGTAATTCGCGACATCGACAAACAACGTCGACATGCGACCAACGACTGATGAACTTCGACAGACTGTCTCTCTGTCTTTCAGTCGACTGTAACAGTTGAACAGTTGAACCGTTCTAACTTCTTCTTTGTAATTGAACGTAACGAGCAGGCACCCAAGCGTCTCAAAATTCTATATAACCATGTATAACATTGTAACATACATAAGTTTTGATCTGTTTGCAAGTAATAGAAGAACAATTCGCATTCCTGCATATTGTCTGTGCGTATTTGTGTTTGTCTGTAATGCGTAATCCTGCTTTTGCTCATTCTATCTATTAAGCTTCCGCCATAACAAAGCCAACTCATTTAGTCGAACTGTTGTCCCCCTCGTGCTTCTTGGACATGACCCGGATCAAAGTTTGCCATGTTTTGAGTTAAGTGTATGGCCTGCATGGATTTTTGAGTTAGTGTGCCTAATTAGTAGATTGGGTACATTACAGTACCATGGCACTAGTCTCTATCATTGGATTTATCATATGACGAGATCTTTGAAGATATATTGCTTTCTAAGATAAATGTTAATTTGAATAAAAATCATAGAACCTAGATCTGGATTCATTTCTTCATAGGGTGGCTAACATCTTCACTCCAAAAAATTTCTCCATTTTTTTTCTTCAAATGGCATTTTATTGAAAATCACCAGCCATTACAAAATCCAATTTTTATTAGAATCTAGTTTTAATGATCTTAACAATTATTCTTGTACAATAAGATGTTTTTGTGTATTTACATTTAGCAACTATTGTTGCAACAAGATTTGGTTTTAATGATCTTAATAGTTGTTGTTGCACAAGTAAATTTTCCTCTTTATTTACTATGAGTAACTCATTATCACTATCACTAACCATGTTCTTAATAAAATCACTACCACTAACCCAAGCACCTTGATTATTTTGACTTCTTTTGACTCAAATTTCCATTTTGTTTCTATTGTATATGGTGAGACAACTAATCAACAACCCCAATGCTCTCTTGGGATTGGTAATAAAACTTGTCCATGATATAGTCGTCTCTAAATTTTTGACAAGTTCTACAATAAAGCATCATTTACTAATTTTTTTTTAATACGCGTTGGTTATCCTTTCGTTATCTTTCCCGCAGCTATGAATTTCTTACTCCAATTTGTCCATAGTGTCCATCATGTTTGGAGTAGTTTCTATGTTTATCCTTCAATTGGATTGTTGATGCATTTAAAAAAATGTCGATTGCCTCTATATTTATCCTTCTATGGGTTGCTCTTGCATACAACATAGCAACCTTAACCATGTTCTTTTCTATTTACTTTTACTATGTCATTGTCACTAGCTACTGCACACCATCAAATTCATTGTTTACAAGTTTCTAGATTACATTTTTCTACTCATTTTGTTCACTGCTTTGACTATATTCTGGATACAGTGTGTAGGGACAGATGCCTCTAGAAACTCGTACAATTGTAATGAAGTTAATCTCGAATGTGCCTTTTGTTGCATATACGATTCTACCTATTGTGAAAATGACCAATTATACTTTATGCATACATGCACAAAGAAAAATAGACATGAAAAAAAACACTTTTTTGCACATGTAAAAAAAAATGGCATCTTATACCAGTTTCAAAGAAAGTTTGTAAAGATATAATTACTTCAAAACCGCTCTAATTTCAATAGCTTTTTCATTTTTTAGTTTTGATGTTTTCTTTTTTGGTTTTTTGACGCATCAAACAAATGCAAATGGCATTGAACATTATATTCTGCTGCCAATTTTGAAACTTTGTCAATGACATTTCCCTAACATATGTGTCTAAAGTTACTTGCAATTGCAAATGAAATCAAATTTTGCCTTCGTATAAATGCTTCTATCTTGTCATCACAACAAACTGTGTTTGTTTTCTATTCCTTTGAATAGGGTATGTTGCCTTCAATGAGGACATAAATGAATGGTATAAGTTATGTGCACCTATTTGTTCTATATTCAAAGCAATGAGGCCATAAATCAATGCTATGAGTTATATGAGTTACTCTTACAATTGCTATTTCCAAATGGTGCTATGCAATTTATGTTAAGAATTTTAAATTGTAAATTGTAAATTGACAATGGTTTGATTTATCTTGAACAAAATGTTGCTCTCTTCTTGTAACATGATCAATTTCTTTCATCAATTATTCTTACAAGTGCAAATTATGTCTTCAATTCTGTGTTTTGTCTTCAATTCTATGTTTTTAACTCATGACAATACTTGATTAAATATGAACTTAGCAACACAACTTGCATTGCATCCCACAGAAAGCCATTGACATAGGCTCATCCTCCCCTATTGCCGATCCCTTCTCTTGCAAGAGCAACTGCAACCATTAGGGACATTACCACTTTGTGGCTCTTGTTTAATATTATTTGAGTTTAAGCTTTTAATTTTTCAAAACTAACAAACATATAGGACAACCTATGTCTCAATATTGCATTCTTCCATTAATACTTGACTACAAATGCGGGGACTTCAAAAACATATGATACAACACACCATGAAGAGGCGAGTTTATATATATATATATATATATATATATATATATATATATATATATATATATATATATATATATATATATATATATATATATAAAGGCTCGATCTTTTTTGCATAGTGCTCCTTCCTCAATTGATAAAAAGGCTTAATCGTTTTTGAAATGGCTCCTTCCTCAATTGATATGCTTTACATTGGTATAAGGTTGAATCTTTTATAAAAGGCCTCTTTCCTCAATTGATATGCCTCACATTGGTATAAAGGTTGAATATTTTTTGAAAGGGCTCCTTCCTCAATTGTTATGCGTCATAGAGCATACCCTCCTATAGAGATAAATCCTCTTTAGAGAGTTCATCTACCTTCTTATTAAATTCTTTGTAAACATGATTGAATGAAACATCTAAAAATTCGTTCCCTACCTTCGTAACTCTGTACATAATTAGAATTAGCATTATGTTTTCTCTTTTGTTCTTCCCCTTTACCAAATCTGCAATCATTGTGGAGTCCAGATCTAGAACCTAGAATTTTGAAAGCCCTCTTTCTGCGGCAATTTTGAAAAAGCAACCATAAAACCTAAAATTCAGGTCTATTGTTAGTCCCTTTACCAACAACCTATTTAAAGAATGAAATGTTTTTCATTCAAGAAAAGTATGCCCCATGCTCCACATATACTTGAAAATCCAAGAAAAGTATGCCCCATGCTCCACATATACTTGAAAATCCTTGACAAGCACTAGTGGAGGCCTTACTTGTTGGAAACTCCTTACATTTTAATAGCTTATATAAATCTTCATAGACCATGTAATCAAGAGAATATATGTTATAATATTAGTGAGTATAATTTTAATATATAGGAAATTTTATTAATTTGTATATGAAGTGTGATTTTAATTTGATGGTTAAATATAGATAATAATATTTCTTTTTCACGGTTTAAATTTTTTGAAAATTTGTTTCAATTTTTTTTGGTCATCTCGCTTGTGCAAAAATTCATTCATTGAAACTGAGCTTAAGAGCAAGTCTAAAACGAATTGAGCCATATAGAGACCCTCCAACCAAAACACTATAGACAAGAGTTTATGAATTGAATGTCACCCCAAATATATCCATGATTGTCACATTGAAAAAAAGTATATATTCATACACCCATACACATTTGTATGTATTTATATATATAAGTATACATGTATACCTTTAAATGGTTTTAAAAACAAAACCACATAGGTATATAAACTCACATTAAATAACATGCATAAAAGACTAACAAAGCTCAACACATTAAATAACATGCACAAAAGACTAACAACAGATTATAGTGCACTAAGATCAATTATTATAGTGAAGAAAACTCTATCAATGGTGTAAAAAGACTTTAATGTCAAATCTACACATGTTTAGGTGCACATTAATAATGATTCACATATAATTATGTGAAGATAAAGTTTAATGTTCATCCAAACATGTTATGAAGGGATTATATCACTTCTCGTGTGTCACTTTATACACAACCACATCTATCATAATAAGTAGACATTATCTTTGGTACTTCCCCACAATGAACACATTTTGTAAATCCATTGCCATTTGTCCACAATGAACACTTTTTGTGTATCTATCACCATTTGTCATGAAAGTCTTCCTCTCCTCCTCAACAACAAATGCATCTCCAAAAGATTCAGATTCCATCTTACAACATGAGTTGTAAACGACATTGTCATTATTGTTTCTCTATCGAAATTTACAATGCCATGAAACAAAAAAAAATGCTTTCCAAAAAATTCAAAACTACTTATTACAACAACAAAAAAATTGCTTAATAATATTGAGGACTACCTATTACAACATAAGTTGTAAATTACGTTGTCATTTTTATCCAAACTGGGGTTTACAACACCACTAAGAACTTATAACTAATAGAAATCCCAATCACTTATGGGAACAACCTCCCTATAAAATCTATAAGATTAACAACAATCGCTAAGCTTGACCAGTATTACCAACACACTTACTTTGTAAACAAAAAGAAGGTAAATATTTTGTGATTTTGACCTTTTCTGGTTTGCCATCACCAAAATATGGCTATAAGATTTTTGTTAGAATTGCAATTTTGGATTGTGGATTTTTTTTAATGCATAAATTAATTAAATGCCCTCAAATACTCCTACTGCAACCCGAGTTTGCATGCTTTCCATTGATATCTACAAATTCATCAATCCAATTTTTTTTCCTGGATTTAATGCAAAAACTATCGATTTTCTTTCCCATTATGTTGAGCACAAGAAGAACCAAGTCATAAAATATTTAGGATTAGTTTAAACATGATATGATTTACACTTTTTCCAGCTATCAGCATTGAAATATGGTGATGCAATCTTTAAATCAAATTGCAATTTTCATTATTGAAATTGCATTTTTGAATATAAATGGATTCGACACCCTAAATACCCCTATTGCACCCAGATTGTGAAATCTCAACAACTAATATATGTAATTCCATGAACTCTTCTAAAATTTGCTAGATTTTAGACAAAAATGATAAAAAATACATGACTTGAAAAAATCCATATCATAACATATTTAGAATATTGCAAATATTAAATTACCACCACAAACAATACCAAAGATTTACCAATATTACCAACACACTCGTTTCTAAGTGATACACAACCAAAGTAAGGCATTACAAATGCAATGCTATATCGCCAAAGCAAAGGATGAACAAATGCGACTTTCAATCTTAAATTCATAAATCCTTCTATAAAAATAATACAACTACAATAGGTACACAAATATTGAGCAAAATATTTGTAGCCTCTACCAATACCAATCTCCATAAGGTATTGTCTGACACAAGAAAAATTCGTGCTCACATGTTTCAACTTAGCCATTCACATTGCTCGTCTCTTTGTTTTTGTTGAATATTCCACCATAGATTGATCAAAGTCATCCAATCAAATAGTAGCAACAACTTCATATCATTGAGAGCATTTCCCACACTAGGGTAGATCATGCTTCTAGTAACATATGTTATTCTTGAGTTTTACTTGAAGCTCTAGCAAGCACATGGCATTCAAATCTAGTTTCCTAGACTCCTAGGATTTGTGTTTGCACTCCAACACAACATAAACACTGTTTGCAAGGCGTTCTACAAGGACTATGGGGCATTGGAGAACCACCTCATACATTTTCTTTAATTCCCTTCGTCAACCAAAGATTTGGATCCCATCATCGAAAATTTCAAGCCTATCCACATGCAAACTATTGTGGAGTCATTGATGGTATCAATTGTGCACTTAATAATTTCCCTAATTAATGCTTGCAAATAGTTTTTAGTAATGTCCTACCATCCTATCTCTTTTTTTAAATATTTGTTATTTTTTTTTTTTTTTTCCTTGGAAAAAGTCTGTAATTTTATTTCAAAAAGATGATCAAAATTACATTCTGCACATGTAATAGGATCACATAGATCCCTACATTGTCACATATTTACATTCCCAGAGGCTTGGGAACAAACCCTCAAATGCCCAAAAAAATAAAAAACCAGTGAATAAAACCGGCTTCAAACCCACCAAAAACCAGAACCACAGAGCAGCTCCCAGGTTCTGCCTCCATTTCTCAGGCTCCACTCCCGTACGCATCCGCCTACCTCCCAACAGCAAAGGCAGTCCAGCCTCAACAGCGAGCAGTAGGCAGCGACTATAAAGTGAGCAGCACCTAGAAAAGGCAGCAAACCCTGTTAAATTGAGCAGGAAACCGATCCTATCCACGAAATCCACAATCCAGAAAAACACAGCTCATCCAAGCCGACCGCAGCCCTCAAGATCCGGAGATGTACTCCTCCTTCACCGACTGGTGCCAAGAACTCCGCCAACCTCCAAGAATCAATTCTTGCTCAGCTATCGAGGGTTTCGAACGCAGATTACACCGGGCGACCGACCATCCAGGATTCTCCAGCCAAAGGCAATAACCCTGGTGGACACAGTCGCCTTAATAGATCTCGATATTGGCGTCCTGGAAGGGTAGCTCGCCATGAGACAGACGCCGGTTTAGGTTTTAACTTGCCAGATCTTCTCCAGCCACGGTATCGTCCACTCTAAGCCTGGCGCCAAGAACCATGGGCAACGCTGGAGAGGAGTCGATTCGCAGCCATGGGCAAGGAATCAATTCGCAGTAACCGCAGCCTGTGACTCTGCCCCCTGCCGTTCCCTATGCCACGACCAGATGTGCCTTGGCCCCGTCAAATCTCTTCTCCGGAGCGACGTAGGCCGGCGTGCCGTCCAAGGACAGCCACAACCGCCTGTGCACAACGCCCTCCACTAACAGATCCAAAGCCAACCCTCAACGGAGTTGCAGGAGGACCGCCTCTGTGGACACTGCAGCAGAAACAGCGGCCTCCTACACCGGCGAAAAAGATCAGCCAACCAAACCCCCTGAAGGAGAAATGCCATAGCAAAGTGCCTGTAAACGAGACCACGGGACGCCACCACCGGAAGGATAGCTCCGCCCTTCAGGAAAAACCTACAACAAACACACAGCGGAAGGGCGGCTGGGCCAAGCCCTGGCCGCCCAGGCTAAACACAGATTTTTCACCAAGAAGATCCCAAACCCTCACCGATTCTCAGAAAATTCCTCCGAAGAAGCAAAATGTTATTTTGAGGGTTTTAAATATTTGTTATACATGAAGACATAGTGGATATACATGAAGAAAATTATTGTTTGCATATTAGATTCATCTTAAATTCTTGATTATTAAGCAGAAAGAGGGACCAAATTTACACCTCATGAAATTTGATTCTCTATGTACTTAATAGAGTCCACATCTTTATGCACTGAAATTTATGTTGGTTTTGTTTTTTTATAACTTTTGCATAAAATTTAAAATAAAGTCCACATCTCCCCCATATTGAGTTGTAAAGCACCTTGCTACTCTCAATACAATTACCATGAACTATAAAACTAGATCACAACCATTGCCATCATAATGATTGTGAATCCAAAACCTATAGATTAGTCTCTTCTTCAATCCCAAGCAACATAGATTGTATCTCAATACAATTGGGAAGGAGATCTAAGAGCAGTGTGATTCATTTAATTTATTCTTTGAAAATTTGAAGCCTTTTTTACTTTCCAAAAGCACTCCATGGACTTCATTTAACCCCAATTCAAAATAAGATGATGTTTTGTAACTAAATATTAGAATCAATTATAAGCCTCAGTAAATGATCAACTTCTTCCTATTCTATAGTAGATTGATCTTTGAGCACATGAATGGGGCTTGTGAACACTCCTCACTCTACTTTCATTTTATGATCACCCTATGATTAGTACAAGATTTCTCTATGGAAAATGAGAAAGTGTCTCTTTATAAATTGTTTGCCCCTACAATTGATAAATAAGTTGGGGTGTTAGGACTATAGTAACTTATTTTTGAAGTTGAATCTTCATAAAGAATTTATGTCATAATACATTAATTGATATCCGAAACGATAATAACAAAATTGGTCAAGTTGTACCCAAGGTTAAATTATTAGTTATGTCATTACCCTGATTATTTGGAAAGGAACTCAAAAGTTGGATATTTAGAAAGATCTTGTCTCTAATTAATTAATCTCCAACTATGGTTATCAAATTATTAGTTATTTCATTATCCTCTTTGTGAATATGTTATAAATGATTATTTAGAACATAATTCAAAAGTTTAGTAACCTTTAAGTGATTGCACCTCTAGTCATAACTTTAAGAGAACCATCATTCTCTAATCTAATATATTTCATTTTCTAAATTATGATTTGAGAAATTCCTTTAATTATTAGGAAAGGAACTATATATTTAATTATATGACCATGGATAATCTTTGGCTTGAAGTCATTCATCTGTCCCGCATTTTGAGAAAAACCCCCCTTGAAACCCCAAAACAATTACAAATAATATTCCTATTGTCATGTTTACCTTCAGAGGCACCATCAAAATTTAATTATAAAAAAGTGAAGGAGGAAGTCATGACTGAATTTGAAACATAACATGATTGATAAGACAAGAATATGATATTTGAAGGTTTTGAATTGAAATTAGGAGTAATAATTCTCCAAAATTTAAGCTTCATTTTATCCTTCTAAACCACATTGAATTCTTCTTCGATCCATTTTTAAATGATATCGTATCGCAAATATTCGTAGGATCTTAACCTATATATATCTTAACCTAAATTTGAAACATATAATTTTTTTGACACTTGGAATAATCTTGCATTCCATTCTCTAAACCACATTGAATTCTTTTTCTATCCATTTTTAAATGAGATAGTATTTCAAATATTCATAGATATCTTAACCTAAATTTGACACATAAGAATTTGTTAAAATATTTTTTTTAACACTTGGAATAATACTGCATTCCAATCTCACATGTAAAAATTTAATGAACAATTGCCAAATTCTAGCTACTATTTTTAAATGAAAACTATCTTTAGGCAACATGTTGAGGATCATCACGACATCATCATGTTGTTGAATATGCTTTATGTGCCCATTCCCACACTATGTGAGAAAATGCATAGATGATGAATATATGGTCCAAATTTAGAGTATTTTAGGTACATAGCACATGGTGATGGGTCCATTAAACCCATTTTACAAAGACTATCTTAAGTTATCGAGGTTAGAAATTATAAGAAAGCATAAATTTTTGGTCTAGGGTTGGGATTCCAAACCTTAATCCATATTAGGAAAAGTTTTAGGGGCAAAATTTCACTCATGAGTGAAATTTAAGGGGTTTTGAATTTTCAATGGGCAATTTTTTGTATATAGGGGTCTTTTATATTTTAATATAGTTCACCCACCATTTATTTAAAAAATATATATATAGAAAAAAAAATTAGCCCACCTGTTTTTGTGTGGACGAGTTGGAAAAAACAATTTAACCCTCTGAAATTTTATTCGGGCCTCCATTTGCCTCGATTTCCCAGAATGGAGGTTTTTTGGGAACCCTTTCACCCTCTATCATTAATGTAAATCTAACCATATAGTTATGGTCGCCCCTAATTAGTGGTTTAAAGGTATTTGTAACATAGAAATAGTTTGCATTTCCTTGACATAGTCAACACAAGGGACAATTCCCCCCCTATATAATACTTTCACCTTGCTTACTCAAGACTCACGATTCATCCACCTGGGTCTTGAACTTTGAAGATTCAACACTGAATTACCTCTCGAGCTTGGTCCACTAAACCTTCATTGATATCTCTACATAATTCTACAACATGTTACATATATGTTTTTATCTCTATTGTCTATATATATATATACAAACACACTGAGTTGGGTCGTTGTCATGGGAACTAGGTACATAATTGCTAACCAGTTACCCAATTGTTTTGAGATATACTTGTTTCCTCTGATTACCATTATCAATTGTCATAGAAATGAGTGATATTTTACCTAGAAATTATGTGTAAAGAGGGCATCCTTTGGACTTGTTGCATAGTCCTTGGTCATCAAAACAAGTTGTGGCTTTGGAGCAACTAGATTACATTTGTATTCTCTACATATTTAGTTGTTGCTCTGAGGATATCAATATATTTTAATTGTTCCTCTTAGGAGAGTCTTAGTCTCCCGTTTAAATTGAAGAGCTTTTCATTCATTAGTAGAATGAATAAAACTATTATGATATTATTTTTCTCTATAAGTGAATGAAGAGGGTGTTTGAAACCTTTAAGTTATCAATTAAAGTTGGACAAAGCCTTGGAGACATAAGGGTTTCAAGAAAAAACACTAGTATTTTTGGAACTCTGTAACAACCTGTCTGGTTGTTCTCGAAACCCTCCAAATGGATTAAATGGTGTGAACCTATCCGTTTCACAACAATTACCCGAAGGATAAGTAAGAATAATCCATATTGGAAAATATAAATGAATAATATATGAGAGATTATTATTACAAATGATTGCCGCCTCTTATATACAACTTAGGCATTGAATTGAAAGGTAATGTATTTTTAATATTATACCTATTAATGACTATTAATTATTATTAATTGTATTTTAATCTATATTCGTAACATTGCCTCTCTCTTAGAAAGGCTTTGTCCTCAAAGCCTTATAATGTTGTCACATCATTCGTTGTGACATCGTAGCTGACGAAACATGTCGATACAAACTTCTAAGTGTAGAGCATAACTTATGATATGTTGAAAGATCAATCCATCCCAAATTGATTTGTTGCTGACTGTTGGGATTCCCTACTGATCTATCATCGAGAGCTTTGATCACATTAGTACCATTATCTTTCGACATTTCCCACTTTTTAGGATTCCATTTTATATGGTTGGGGTGTCGATAGGGAATTTTCACAATATTATTTTCTTTTACGAGCGTCGTCTTTTGAGCATTGATTTGTGCTGGACGTTGTATTTTCATCCCTTGAGTTTTTAATGTTTCGTTCTGTATCTTTTCCAACTTGTTTTCTAACGGTATGTTATCATTTTTAAACTTTTTAATCAATTCTACTTGCGATTTTCTGTCATCTTCGGACTTCTTAAGTTGCTCCTTAAGATCTTCGTTATGATTTCTGATACAACTATTTTCTTCCTGCTTGTCTAAAAGTTTTATGTTACAAATCTGAGGGTGTTTGATGATGATGAACAAATCATCAGTTTCTTAACAAATGAGGACGCCTTCAAAGAATCCATAATCGATGAAGATGAACACAATTTGGATTTGCAAAATAAGGAAGCAAGTACAGGGAATTTTATGCCGAAAGGAGTAAGAACTCTTGAAGGCTTGTTTGTTTTACAGAACAAATTCAGAAGTCCAACCAATGTCAAGACCAATAGATCCTCGTTGCAGCATGAGTTTGTGAACTTGGGTACAGAAGTTGGTCCCAAATATATTAATTTGAGTAAATGTTGTTCACTAGGAGAAAGAAGTAATTTCATCAATCTTTTCCAGCAATACAAAGATGTTTTTGCATGGGCTTACGAGGATCTGAAAATGTATGAAACACGTATCATACATCATGTGATACCAATGAAGCCAGGTGTGAAACCATTTCAGAAACAATTACGAAGGACGCATCCAACAATCGAGCCCTTAATACAGAAGGAATTGAAAAAATTACTGGATGCTAAAATTATCTTCAAAGTTCAACACTCTGAGTGGGTGGATAATTTAGTCTCCGTACAAAATAAGTCAGGAGAAATAAGGTTGTGCGTTGATTTTCGAAACTTGAAAATAACGTCAGACAAAGACAATTATCATGTACCACCGATGGAACATATATTACAAATGGTATCGGGCTCATAATTTGTCTCCCTATTAGATGGATTCTCTGGTTACAATCAAGTATTGGTGCACAAGCAGGATTGTGTGAAAACCACTTTCCGCACCAAGTGGGGAACATTCGCGTATCGAAGAATGCCTTTTGGCCTAATGAATGTTGGAGCAACATTCCAGAGGGCCATGGATATTTCATTCCGAGGATTATTTGGCCATTGTGTGGTCATTTATTTAGATGATGTAACAGTTTCCTCCAAGAAGAGAGAAGACCATGTTTCCATTTAAAACATATTTTTTATCGTTGTAGGAAATATGGTATATCTCTGAACCCAAAAAAGAGTGTTTTGTTGTTTTGGAAGGAAAACTATTGGGTCACATCATCTCGAAAAAGGGAATATCCATAGATCCAAAGAGAGTCAAATCCATAACTCGGATTCTCATGCCCCATAATAAAAGGGCTACGCAATCATTTATGGGCACAATAAATTTTGTTCGAAGCTTTGTGCCTGATTTTGCGCAAATTGTTAAACCTTTGCAGCAAATGGTGAAGCAAAGTGTATAATTTAAATGGACTGACATTGAGAAGATTGTGTTCAAAGACATAAATGACACCATAGCTCACGCGCCTTCTTTGAGAAGTCCATACTTTGTAAAGGATTTCATCATATACACTTTCACTTCATATTCATCTCTCGTGGCAGTGCTCACTCAGAAAGGAGAATCAGGAGATGAGTATCCAATATCTTTCATGAGAACTGGATTAAAAGGGGCTGAACTGAATTACCCAACCATGGATAAGCAAGCGTATGTAGTGTTTAAAGTGGTAAAGCAGTTTAGGCCATACATTTTAAAAAACATGACGAAAGTCATAGTACCTCACCCCAATGCATGATCTCTATTTGTGCAAAAGGAATTGGGTGAAAGGAGAGGAAACTGGGTAACTTCTGTTGGTTTATATGTAACTTCGGAATGTATTTCATCTATGTATTTCATATATATTTATTGTACCCTTATAAGAGATGTGTTATTCCTCTATAAGGAAGTGTCGTCATGTGTATTAACAAGTGTTGCAAGTGTGTGAACTTGCCGATGGGTTATTATACCACCATGTGTGGGGTTGGCCCTATTTTATGTAATATGTAATTGATGTACCTAACTAGACAAGTCGGCCCCATAAGGATATTGGGAAAACAGGTTAAGTATAAATAGAGATCGGGAGATCTCTATTTGGATCATTCGGAAACTCACACTTCTCTCACTTAGAAAGTGGCGCACTAGTGAGGAGGAGGATCATATGCTACTAGGAGACTATCTATGTGTATTTTGGTTGTACTTTGGTTGAGCCATTGCTCTCTCTATCTCTAAGGAAGTTGTGGGGTTTTTCACCATAGGGTTTTCCCCATGGAAACTCTGTGTCTCTTGTCTCTCATGCTTTTGATTCTTGTGATGATTGACATGCTTGTTATGATTGATATGCATTGATATACTGTACATGTTATTCTCTCAGTAAATATCCTAGAGTATTGTGAATTAATGCTCAAAATTTAACATGGTATCAGAGCTAACTTGAGAAGAAGACATTATGCAGTGACAGAATCTAGGGTTTCTTGTTTGTTGGGTTTCTCTCCACAGATTTTGGAAACGTAGTATAGTAGATTGACTCTACTCATCAAGGAGAATCTATCTGTCCAATCATAATTCAATTCTGAGCATTTTCAGATTTGGCCCTAAAAATTAGGGTTTCCACAAAAATAGGAATTTCTAGAATCTGAAGACATAGCCGGAAGCTCCTTGCAAAAATCGAAGTTTAGAGATTTGGATCGAGATTTTTGGCTGGGTAGATATCCGGGAAACTCAAACGCTAATTCAGGGCTCTCCTTAGTGAATCCGGGAAGACAGAAAGGTAGTTTTGAAGGGTGTAGCTTTGCAGATCTCAAATTCTGAATACACCACGTTGATCAGCTCATCAAGGCGCATCTTTCTATCATTTCAGAAAGTTGAAATTCACATTTTGAATTTTTAGGGTTTTTTCGACAAACCCTAATCCGGGACCAGATCCAATTTTCAGCAATTCAAGTGGTAAGACCTAAATCTTTTCTATTTCCATTTGAAGTACTCTTTAAGATGTCTCACCACACCAAGCTTGAGGATAAGCTTGAAGGGGCTGATAACTTTCGAGCCTGGAAGTATAGGATTGGGTTAATCCTGGAAGAGAATGAGTTGGACTCATATGTAAAAGAAGACATCCCTATCCCAGAGGATGAAGAGGCTAAAATATTGCATAAGAAGAACTTGGTCAAGGCAAAGAGAATCATTGCTGATTCTATCAAGGACCATCTTATTCCACATGTGTCATCTCTAAAGACACCCAAGGCTATGTTTGACTCTTTGACCAAGTTGTTTGAAGGGAAGAACATAAATAAGAAGATGACCCTGCGGAATCAATTGAAAGGGGTCAAGATGTCGAATGGAGAAACCATTCAATCCTATTTCTCCAAGGTCTCTCAGATCAAGGAACAACTTGAAGCTGTAGATGAAATGGTGGAGAATGGTGAAGTTGTTATGACCACTTTGAATGGCCTACCTAGGTCATGGGACTCTTTTATCCAAGGGATCTGTGCAAGAAAGAAATTAATCTTCTTCAGTAGATTGTGGGAGGAATGTTCTCAAGAAGAAGCAAGGCTTGTGGCAAGAGAAGAAAAGATGGGAAATGAAGATCAAGCTCTCACAGCACACACCGAGAAAGGAAAATCTAAAAGAGAGCCATCCCACTTCAGGGGATCTTCACATCACCATTCTCATAAGGATAAGAAAAATATTAGATGCTTCACATGCAATGAGAAGGGTCACTTTGCTTCAGAATGTCCGAAGAACAAAAGGGATAACCACAACAACAACAACTCTAGCAAGAAGAAGAAGGGTAACAAAAGAAGGTACCATGCTCATGCTGGCGAAGATGATGAACCTCCAAAATCTAGGACAGAAAGTGATGATGACTCATCAAGTGAAGAAGTGTATGTTCTAATCTTTGCTCTCACAGGTACTATCTCCCATGGTTGTAATGATTGGTTAATTGACAGTGGGGCTTCTAAACACATGACTGGTTTTAAAAGAATATTTTGTAAATCTATCTGAACATGAATCACCCCATAAAGTAAAACTTGGGGATGATTATCAATACCCCATCAAAGGAAGTGGTGAAGCCTCCTACAACCTAGATTCTGGAAAATCTTTGAAGATGAAAGAAGTTCTTTATGTACCTGGGCTCAAGAAGAATCTTCTCTCCATCTCTGCATTGGATGCAAAAGGTATGAGGGTTGCATTTGTGGATGGCCAAGTCCTAATGTGGCCACAGGGTAAAACAATCGATGATGCAGTAGTGATTGGAGAGCAAGAGGGAGGATTGTATAAATTGAAGGGAAAACCTGAACATGCCATGATGCATGACTCCATGGATCCAAGTGAACTTTGGAACAGAAGATTTGCACATATGCACTACAGAGCATTACCAATTGCAAGTAAGGTTGTAGAAGGTCTTCCTGAAATCAAGACCAAGCATGAAGGTGTTTGCAAAGGATGTGCAAAAGGAAAGAACATTAAGAAGGCATTTCCAAGCAGTGAAAGTAAGGCAAAATGAATCTTGGAAATCATCCACTCAGATGTATGTGGTCCTATGTCATCCAGTTCTCTAAGTGGGTATGTTTACTATGTCTCTTTCATTGATGACTTCTCCAGGAAGAATTGGGTTTACTTCTTGAAGAACAAAGATGAGGTGTTTGATAAGTTCAAGGAATTCAAAACCTTGATGGAGAATCAAACTGATAAGAAGATCAAAACATTCAAATCCGACAATGGTGGATAATTCACCTCAGGTGACTTCAATAAGCTTTGCAGTGATTCATGGATTAAGAGGGAGTTGAATGCTCCTTACAATCCACAACAGAATGGAGTTGCAGAAAGGAAGAACAAAACAATCATGGAAGCAGCAAGGGCAATGCTGCATGACCAGGATCTACCTATGCATCTATGGGCATAAGCAGCTAGAACAACTGTGTATGTGCAGAACAGAACACCCCACAAGATATTGGAAAACAAAACACCATAAGAGGTCTTTTCTGGTAAGAAACCTGAAGTCAGCTATCTCAGAATATTTGGTTGTCCAGTATACACTCATGTCCCAAAGGAAAAGAGGACCAAACTAGATCCTTCAGGAAAGAAGAGTATCTTTGTGGGTTACAGTGAAATCTCGAAGGATTACAAAATATACTTTCCAGGGTTCAAGAAGATTGATGTCAGGAGGGATGTAACATTTGATGACAACTCAGCATTCATCAAATCAAGGAAGGCACCTATCGAAGTTTATGAAGAACCTAAGGAAACTAGATTTCAAGACACTACCATGACTGAAGCAATTCCAGAAGTTGTTCGTGAGTTTGAAGATCCGCAAGAACCTATAGATCCACCCCATGAGGATAAATCTCATAAGATGAAACCTGCATGGGAGAGAGAGCTCATTCAAGATGCGGAAAGATTTGGCATTCTAGAAGAAGAACACAGAGCAAAGAAGAGAACCAGATCACATACCAGCTATGTTTCTTTACTCTGTGACATCATGAATAAAGAGCCTTCCAGTTATGAAGAAGCAACGGAAAAGAAAGAATGGAAGGATTCCATGGTCGAGGAATACCAATCAATAATGAAGAATGATGTTTGGGATGTTGTCCCAAGACCTAAAGAGAAGTCTATTGTGACTTCCAAATGGATCTACAAAATCAAGCATGCTGCGGATGGCAGCGTAGAAAAATACAAGGCAAGATTCGTAGCTCATGGCTTCTCTTAGAAAGAGGGAATAGATTATGAAGAAAATTTTGCACCTGTAGCCAGGTATACTTCCATCAGAACAGTACTTTCCCTGGCTGCAGTGATGAAATGGAAAATACACCAGATGGATGTTAAGACTGCTTTCTTGAATGGTGTAGTTGAAGAGGAAGTATATGTGGAGCAACCACTTGGTTTCGAAACACATGACAGGGAGTCATATGTGTGCAGATTGAAGAAAGCCTTGTATGGCTTGAAGCAAGCTCCCAGAACTTGGTATGGTAGGATGGACAATTTCCTATCTAGTTTGGGCTTTGCCAAGAGTAAAGCGGATTCCAACCTTTACTACAAGGTTGAGGAAGGGAATCCTGTGGTTCTACTCCTATATGTGGATGACTTGTTTGTAATAGGAGATGACAGATTGATTGCAGATACAAAGAGGAAGCTTGCTGCCGAATTCGATATGAAAGACTTGGGGATGATGCACTATTTCCTAGGTATGGAGGTGTGGCAAAGTACAGATGGGATCTTCCTTGGACAAGGGAAGTACATTGTAGATATCCTGAAGAGGTTCGGGATGATGGATTGCAAGGCCATGGCCACACCTATGGCATCGAATCTGAAGCTTCTATGTGATGCTTCATCTGAGCCGGTTGATGTCTCTATGTATCGTCAGATGATTGGGTCCTTGATGTACCTGACAAATACGAGACCAAATATTTGCTTTGTGGTGAACACATTGAGCCAGTTCCTGACGGATCTGAGGAGTGTTCACCTGGTTGCTGTAAAACATATTCTAAGGTACCTGAAGGGTACAGTTGATTATGGGCTCAAGTATGAAGCGAATCAAAAGTTTAACCTACAAGGTTATGTTGATTCAGATTGGGCAGGCAGTGCTGCATATAGGAAGAGCACATCTGGGTGCTGCTTCAGTATGGGATCAGGTGTGATCTCTTGGTTTAGCAAGAAGCGGTCCTGCGTAGCATTGAGTACAGCTGAGGCAAAGTATGTTGCAGCTTGTTCATCTAGTTGTGAGGCAGTATGGCTCCGGAAGCTACTCTCTAAGTTATTTGATCTCTCGTTGGAGGCTACTGGTATCTTTTGTGACAACCAGAGTTGTGTGAAGTTGTCTGAGAACCCGGTGTTCCACGACAGGTCGAAACACATAGAGATAAAATATCACCATATCAGGGATATGGTGCAGAGAGGAGCAGTGAAGCTCCTGTATGTTGCGACTGACGAGCAGATTGCAGATGTGCTGAAGAAGCCACTAGCCAGAGTGAAGTTCGAGTACTTCAGAGAGAGGCTTGGTGTTCTTCAGATCGACGACACTTCAAGGAAGAAGTGATGGACACATTTGCTAAAGCCATTCCAAGCATGTTGGAAGGAGAATCCTTCACATGGCTGTGGATGTAAGCGCTAGATGATGAGCATCAGGACGATGTTCGAGTTTTTGCTCTGTATGATCAGTTGGATCATTTATATGTATATGTACGCATCAGGTTGATGTTGGATATGATCAGTTGGATCATTTATATGTATTTTGTATATGCATCATGTTGGATGCTTGGATCATGTATCTGTATATGTATCAGGTGGATACTGTGTATGATCAGGTAGATCATGTATGTTGATAAATATCAGTTAGATGCATTGTGTGGATCATGTATCTATTTATGTATCAGGTGGATACATTGTATGATCAAGTGGACCATGTATGATGATATGTATTAGGTAGATACTTGGTATGCATCAGGTGGATGCAGTGTATGATCAGGATGATCATAGATGACGAGCTTCAGGATGTTGCTCCAGATGACATGCAGCAAGATGTTGCAGTGATGATGAACAGGATGATCATGTGTACATTAGGATGATGTATGTTGAGTATCAGGTTGATACTCTGTGGCTATGGACAGGTTGTGCAAAGGAAATCCCAGATTTGTTCTAGGTCACATCCAGTATGAAAAAGGGTTGGCACTATGTATCACATGTAAGACCTAGGAGATCCTATAGGTCGGAGTTGTGTACCCGTAATAGCCTGGGATGCTCTTTCGAGGGTTTGTGATAGTGGACCACATGTAAGACCTGGGAGATCCGATAGGTTGGGCTGTGTGCCCGTAATAAGTCCTGGAATGCTCTTTCGAGGGTTTGTGGTGGGCCGCTACATGTAAGACCTGGGAGATCCGATAGGTTGGGCTGTGTGCCCGTAATGAGTCCTGGGATGCTCTTTCGAGGGTTTGTAGTAGAGGTCACATGTAATCAGTCCCGAAGATCTTGCCGGTCGTGCTTAGGCACATAAATGTTCCTGGGATGCTCTTTAGAGTTCTTGCCGGTCGTGCTATGCACATAAACGTTCCTGGGACACTCTTTTAAGGTTTTGTGACAGTCACATGTAATAAGTCTTGGAGATCTGGACAGGATGAAAAAGGCCTCAGATGCTCTTTAGGGTTCTTGCTAGTCAAGAGACTCTTTTAAGGTTTTGTGACGCACGTAATAAGTCCCGAGGATTCCACAGTATGGCTAGTGATGATGAAGACCTGCAGGTGGTGGGACTACATCCAGTATGAAAAAGGACTGGCTCTGTAGAACTTCCTATGATGAGTAGATGCAAAGATTGTTTGAGATAGCAACAGTAGTGATGATGATGATGATTTGAGGACGATGCATCGATGACAATGATCCAGAGAAGAAGACTTGTGCTAGCAGATATGTTTCGAGAAATACCTTCCTAGTTAAGAGGGAGTGTTGATGTATATGTAACTTCAGAATGTATTTCATCTATGTATTTCATATATATTTATTGTACCCTTATAAGAAATGTGTTATTCCTCTATAAGGAAGTGTCGTCATGTGTATTGACAAGTGTCGCAAGTGTGTGAACTTGCCGATGGGTTATTAGACCACCATGTGTGGGGTTGACCCTATTTTATGTAATATGTAATTGATGTACCTAACTAGACAAGTCGGCCCCATAAGGATATTGGGAAAACAAGTTAAGTATAAATAGAGATTGGGAGATCTCTATTTGGATCATTCGAAAACTCACACTTCTCTCACTTAGAAAGTGGCGCACTAGTGAGGAGGAGGATCATCTGCTACGAGGAGACTATCTCTGTGTATTTTGGTTGTACTTTGGTTGAGCCATTGCTCTCTCTATCTCTGAGGAAGTTGTGGGGTTTTTCACCTTAGGGTTTTCCCCACGAAAACTCTGTGTCTCTTGTCTCTCATGCTTTTGATTCTTGTGATGATTGACATGCTTGTTATGATTGATATGCATTGATATACTGTACATGTTATTCTCTCAGTAAATATCCTAGAGTATTGTGAATTAATGCTCAAAATTTAACAACTTCTCTTCAAGAATATGATCTGGAATTCAAGTTAGCCACTATCATTAAAGGTCAAGGCCTGTGTAAGTTGATTACTGAAAATTCAGCCAACGAAGATCGGGAGTGGGAAAATGAAGCTGAACTGAATCTAGCTGAGGTATGCCCTATCTTCACTGCTTTGGAGTCTTGGTATAGAGATTTGCTGTACTATTTGCAACAAGGATATCTACCAGAGCACTGGAGTCCTAATTAGAGAAGGGCACTGCAATTAAAATCAACTTCTTATCAGATAATTGATGGAGTACTTTTTCAGAAAAAATTATGATGGGATATTTCTCAGATGTCTTGAGAAAGAGGATGTTGATAAAGTGGTCAAAGAATTACATGATGGCCCTGCTAGGGGATATTAATATGGAGATACTCAGAGCCAGTTACTATTGGCCCACCCTTTTCAAATATGCTCATGCTCATGTCAGAAAATGCGATGTATGTCAAAGGAGTGTTGGAAGATTGCCAAAAGCAGCAGGTACCTTACAACCAATTATTATATCTGAACCATTTGAGCAGTGGGGCATAGACGTTATTGGAGAAATTAATCCAAATTCCTCACTGCAACATCGATACATACGCATAGCCACTGATTATTTCACTCGGTGGAGAGAAGTTGCTCCTTTGCGTAAAGTAAACGAAGACGTAGTCATCGGATTTTTGCAAGGGAATATCATAACCAGGCTTGGGGTTCCAATTTATTTTGTTTTTGATAATGCAAATTACTTCTCATCTGTTAAATTAACTGCATTTTCTTATGAAAGAGGAATTAAATTGAATTATTCAGCAAATTATTATCCCCAAGGAAATGGACTGGCCGAATCTACAAACAAAAATCTCATTCGAATCCTTAAGAAAATTGTTATCGAGAGTCAACGGAACTAGCACACAGCCCTTTCAAATGCTTTATGGGCAAACAAAGTCACTCCAAAGAATTCCTTAGGAGTCTCCCCTTATACACTAGTTTATGGGAAGGAAGCTTTACTCCCGCCTAATATACTACTCCCATCCCTACAACTAGCTAAGCCTCTCGAGGTTCCAGTAGTTAAGTCCTATAGTCACGAATTAATACCCTGCTGAAACTTGAAGAGTCACGGAAAAAGGCCAAAGATAGATTCCACCAACACCAAGATATTTTCAAAAGGTGGTTTGATAAATGAAAATCTAGCAAAAGAAGCTTTGAGGTAGGTGACCTAGTTTTGAAGTGGGATCAACCACATGATGACAAGGGGAAGCATACAAAATTTCAATGATTATGGCTTGGCCCTTACCAGATTATTGAAAAGCTTGGTTCGTCGACATACAAACTTAAAGATTTACATGGGGAGGAAGAAAATATCCCTGTCAATGGCCTTGCTTTGAAGCAGTACTTTACTTAGGTTTAGGAGCGCTTTTGTACATAAATAAACTTTGCTTTTCATTACCTTTCTAGTTTGTTGTTTATGTTCTGAGTAGTATGTTTTGTTTTGTTTTGTTTTCATCAGATTCGTTTGTTTGCTTATTGTTTGATTTATTTATTTGTTTCAAATAAATCCCAGCTCAACTTCTTGGTACACGGAAAGATAGGGATCTGAACAATCTCAAAGGCATCTCCTGAAAAGGCAGAATCAACTTCTAAAAGAAATTTGTTCTCTATGTGACATTTCCATTTGCTAATCAGTTTTTGGAAACGGAAAACCCGCTTCAGTTTCATATTTAAGTCATGATAACCCCTGTAAAATAACTAAGACTTTTGATTTCTGTATTACTATCTTGGGGCTTCATCCACTCTCACATTAATAATTGTCTCAGGTAGTTCACTATGATGGACCCACAGAAAGGAAGCAGGTCTCACAGATGTATGGTATTTAAAATGATCCCATGCTGCAAATCAAAATCCAAAAGAGCTTATATCAAAGAGTCCCTTGTCCAGAAAACCTCACCTTTATCAAAGTATGGTTGAGGAAACGAAGACATCCAATCAAGAAAGTTTCCCTAATGCTCAGCCCAGTAAGGTTCTTCTCCATCTGTGAGCATGATAATCAAATAAATCTCTTACTCACACAAAAGGACATTATGGATGGAAGAACCCAAGTCAAATGCTGAAGATTGAAGAAAGTTATCATGGAAGACTTTGACGACAAAGCTCGTTAATAAAGAAAGCATCTAATCAATGTTGACAACATGGGAGTGAGGAACAAATGAATACATCTGTGTGATTTTGTTATGATCTTGTGGAGTCCTGTTTAGCAAGCTTCTGGAAGATAGATCTAAAATTAACTCCACATTTTGGCCTCAGGGGAGTGGTGG
This sequence comes from Larix kaempferi, assembly GCA_027924585.1. Classification (NCBI taxonomy): domain Eukaryota; kingdom Viridiplantae; phylum Streptophyta; class Pinopsida; order Pinales; family Pinaceae; genus Larix; species Larix kaempferi. The sequence goes on from BSBM01000825.1 coordinate 3,810,639, forward strand.
AGAAGTTTGATTCCAAGTTACCCTTATTCCCCAATGACTAATGTGGTAAAAGTGGTTACTCCCTTGTATAGATATGGCCCGTGAAACACCTATGAAAGCACTGTGTTACATATGGTATCAATAACATGTAAGTTTTTTGACCTTGAAAACAGATTATTCAGAGATATGTGTTCACCAGCAAATCGCCAATTGTTGTTGCTACAACCTGATCCCCAAATTTTTTGAAAATTGTGGGGCCCCTCTTTTTCTCTTAAGAGAGTTTTAGAGTTTAAGTCTTCCTAGAAAAATCCTACCTTTAAACTTAGTTTTTCCAATAGGATCGGGCAAAGAAGTTCTTTTTTTGACTAAGTAGAACTCAGCTTTAGCAGCCGACACGATCGACGAGACTCATCCAGTTGATCTGAAACAGTCAGAGACATCCTTTTTTTTTCCAGTTTCGGACACGATCGGCGAGACTCATCCAGTTGAGCCGAAACAGTCAGAGACATCCTTTAAGTTTTACACTTTTTTTTTTCCAGTTTCGGAGAAACTCATCCAGTCAAACTGATATGGTCGGAGTTATCTTTTAAGTTTTTGATGCCTTTTTGTTTCAGCTAAACTCGCAGAATCTGGCCAAAACAGTCAGAGAAACTCGGTTAACTTCGCCGAAATGGTCAAAGCACTTTTTTTTGTCTTTTTGACACTTAGACTTTTGTTTGATTTGCATTGTTTCAGCGAAGAGGTTTTGACGATGCGACACGTTTTGGAATGACTCAAGTATTTACGCCGAAAAGAGGATTGGCAGGGGAAATCGATGAATATATTTTATTGACGTGACACGTTCCGGATGAACTCATAGAAGACCACCGAAACGGCCGCGAACATATCGATCGCCACGCGCCAGCGCAATTAGAAAAAAAATGTTTGACTCATTTCGCAGCGATTGGACAAGTCTTGCCGAAACGGTCTGCGACGTAGTTCATAATTCACCACCGCTACGTTTCGCATGGACCTGACAAATCTGGCCGAAACGGTCGACAACAAACTTTTAGTGGCAGCGATGCAAACGGTTTTGTGGCGCCAAAACGGGGTTGGCCCCACCTCACTAATTGTGCATTTAAATCACCACCAACCCTGTCCACTCTAGATTAAATGCCCTCATTTTTTAAAAGTTATTTATAGGGAATTGGGTTTTTTTTCCTTTGTTGTTTTGTTTCTGTGAAAATGTCGTTTCAAGTTGTTCGTTTCCTCCAATCGCCGAGTAAAAAGCATCCCAAAGCTGATAAGATCTTCTGTCGTTCAACTATTGACAGGTAGGCCTCATACTCTTTTTTTCTTTATAGTATCTTGCTTTTAAGTAGGGTGGTCTTGGGGTTTCTTACGTCGTTAATCTTTTCTCAACACCAACCAGTTAAGGGAAAACTAGTTCAGGGTTAAACTTGTCTGCGTTGAAGTTTTACGTACCTACAGTTGTCTTACCTTGACAGTCGCCCTAACCCATTCGAACTCACCATGAACCTTTCGATGACCCATTTCAGACTGAACCGTGTGTTGTCCATTTTATTGGTTACTATCAGTGGGTACTACACACGCTACCGTTTGAGCATAGAGGCCCTCGGCAGCCGTAAGACCAACCTAGAAATTTGGTAGATACCTTGGATTTAGTGAGCACGCGGACTCGTACCCTGGTTTATGTTACCACCAAATACTGACCGGCCCACATTCATAAAGAAATCACGTCTTACCAACTGAACCTAGTATTTGGTTTTCGCATAGTAGCTTAAGCTAAAACTTCCAGTACTGGTTCAACCATCATCCTAAGTTGCTTTCAGAATTTACATTTAGCGGCTGGTTGTGTTTATCGTTAAATTGTAATGACCCTTTTTCAAAATTCTATTAAAATGCCAATTTTTCCACTTTTTCCCCAATTTCGACCTTTGACTAGTTTAACTGTTTTGACCTCCAAATCAACCCAAATGCTCCCAAATCTTCTATAGGAGTGTATGAATGGTATTTAGACTTGAATATCAGGTTCAGGGATGTTTTATGGCCCTCCAAATACTGCTTCAAACTTGATTTGTATTCTGATCAATATAGGTAATTTTGACTAGTAATTTGTGCATCAAATCCCCCCCGGGTAACACTGCAACTGGCCTTCCAAATGCCTCCAAAATCCCACGAATTTATGAAAAGAGGTATATAATGTGTTAAGTATGTGATTAAGGTCTCATATGCACCATTAATTGATTTTTACTACTGTTCTAACTCTCTCACATTCAACAGCAAAACCCCCGAATTCGACCCTTGGGGAAATGGCACTATTTCACCTCTCAATACAACTAAACTGAGTAAAAATGATTCAAATGCTCAAGTACAGTACATGAAACTTGTACAAGACATCCATGGCAGTATATTGATCACAAATATATCAGAGAATCATCCATCCATTCGAAATAATCAACATTATAGTGTCATACATCAGGGAAAATGGACATTGTTTGCTCATTAATCAATAGTTTTGCATACAACCAATGGGTATTTCGACCTGAGACTTTCCGAATATTAATAAAAGAGTATATGAATCTATTACAATCAGAAATATATAATGAGAATCTCTCTCAAGAATCACAAGTGCTCACCAAAAATGCCCTCCCTCAAGGAACATGAATATGCCTTCAAAACTGGAAACGGTGGAGAGAAAGTGATGCACTAAACCAAACAATGAAACTTCCTGTAGCTGCTACCTGAAAATACAAACTCCATTAAAGCACCATGAAATACCTGAGTGGCCTCTCCAAACACCAACTTCGATGGGAATCTTTCACCCTCGAAATTGGCTAAGGCAAGAAACTAGTCATCCACTAGCTCTCTCTTCACAAATGCAATTTTTCTCAAATCATCAAAAGCCATTCTCATTCTTCATTTCTACATTTTATAACCAACATTAGCCTTCTAAGGGTCGAAATCCTCTCAATATATTCAATAGATTTCCATTTAGGAAATATTCCACATTTGCCACTTGTCTCCTAGTTCCAACCTTCCATCTTCTCCCAAATTCGATTTTGAGTCTCTTTGGCTTCTCCAACTCCCAAATTCGCCTTCCTTGAGCCTATTTTTGGTGCTGACATGTCATAGTGGTCAGATGTCAGAGGTCAGGTCTGCAATTTGTGATAGTTTTCATAGATGCTCCATCATTGGCGTCATAGGGGCTAGGGAATCTAGCCCAAGTGTCCACAAACTTCCACTTTGACTCTTTATCTTCCATGAAGGTTACCAATCCTTCCCAATTCGACCTAAGATGCTCAATGAAATGTGTCATGACTTACCAAATCACCCAAGAGTGTTCACATTCCCATTAATTCGAATTTGCAAAAGAGAGATACCATGTATTAAGAAAAATCAAGCTAGTGTGGGTCCCACCACCTCCATATGTCTCCAAAACCACTTGCCACTTAGAATTTATCTTGAATTTATTTATTCACCATATTTATTAAATGATTGAACCCCTCTAATGTCTAAATATCATTTATTAGCTTCCTTATTACCATCCCACATGTGCCCATCCAACCTAGGAAACTAGTAGGATTGATGGGATTGTCTTACTATGCACTTATTTGAATGGGGACATTACATAAATTAATTAGGAAGGTTGTTTTGAATTATGTTACACAGTTTTGTTTTCACGCCTGCATATTGATAAACAAAGCACAAAACTTGACATCATGATAATGATGTTTTGTTCAACTTTGCCTACCACTTGTAATATGAAAGAAAATGCTTGATTAAATTTGTTTGAATTCTGCTTATACATGGTTTTCTTTTTATCAGAATTTGAAAATTGCCTAAGAAAGGAGCCAAGAGGAAATATAAGGTAGCCGAGTCAGGGTCAGATGTCGATATTATATTGGAAACCAAGGTAGAGGTTGTAAAATTAGTCACAACAGATCTAATGAACAAGTAAATCAATCACAATAGATGAAACTCAGAAAAATTGTGTAAAACTGTGCAAAGCATGCATCAGTGCTCAATATCCCAATGAGGGTGAATAATTACAATATAATACAGTAACAATGAATGAGCAATTCGAATTGACTAAGGAGGTCATTCGGATTACTGAATGGTGTAGCTTGGCTCCAACTAGGAGTCCTCATCATCAATCGGTGGTGGTCATCAATGCACAAGAACCAGTCATCTAGGTGTCAATCTGAGTCTAACCGAGTGTAACAAGTGTAACTGAAGTGTGTAGCACTGATTAAGGGAAAGAGGCTCAGTGGAGGGCGCATGGGAGGCTTAACTGAAGTCAAAACAAGTCATCTAGTCAATTTGGAGGTCCATCGGAGTGAAACTAGCCTCAAATCAAGGAGAATCGGAGCTAACTGAGTGTAACTGAAGTGGTAGGTGAAGAAGTTCCTTCTCTGGCAGTAGGTGAGAAGTGGGCGCCTTCCTGACTAGGAGGGCTAAAACTCTGAAGTAAGAAGCTCCCGGGTGCTAGAATGAAGTGGCTAAGGTGAATGAGGCATCAACCTGGTGACTGGGATGCATGCAAAGTGCATGCAAACCCTAATTGCATGCAAGGTCCTGAAAATGATGATGTGGATATCCGAACACCCCCCCTCAAGATAGACTATCATGTGCAAAAAATAATGTAGTGCCCTGGTAACTAAGACCAAAGGTCACCCCAATACAATAATCCAAAAAAAATGCTGAAAATAAGCTAAGTGAGGAAAGAGGGAAAAACCCAGTGGGAAGAAAGCCCCCCCTCAAGCTAAGAACATAATAATGGATCAATCTGTCTCCACCATGATGGAACTCACCCCCAACAGTGAAAGGAGGTAAGATTTCTTCAATCTGCAAACTAATGATGGATTTGATGTGTAGCCTTCTGGCTGCTGCATATATATCTCTTCAGCAAGGTCTCCATGTAGAAAAGCACTCTTCACATCCATGTGGTGCACTTCCCAGTGTTTGGATGCAGAAATTGCCAAAACAAGGCGGATGTAATCCATCTTTGCAACCAGTGCAAAGGTCTCAGTGTAGTCCACTCCTTGGACTTGGGAGAAACCTTTTGCCACCAACCTTGCATTGTATTTGCTGATAGAGCCATCAGTAGAAACTTTCGTGCGGTAGACCCATTTACATTTGACTAATTTTCTTCCAGGTGGAAGAGAAACTAGCTCCCATGTATTGTTCTTTTGAAGAGAATTGTACTCTTCATCCCTGGCACTTTGCCATCTCAGATCTCGATGGGCATGATAGTATGTTGTGGGATCTGAACCAGTCATCAAATAAAAAATATTAGGAGTAATGGATCAGAAATAGAAAGAGCCATACCTGCTCTTTGAAAGTCTGCTCTCGTTCGTCTTGGATCAACATGATTTCCAATGTTCGAACCAGCAGATTGAATAGTGTTTTGGGCCCACTTTGGTAACTGAGGAGGATCATAATGGTCGGATTCCGAACCTGATATGTCATGATCATCACGTGCTTCTAAAATATCAAAAATATTAGAACCAATACCTTCATTATCGTTGCTCGAATCTTCTTCTGATGAAGGTGGTGAAACAATAGTTTGTTCCTCGACTAGTTGCAATTCTTGAAGCGGTTCTTCAAATTGCACACTGCGCTCTATGAATATATTTTTGGATCTGATTTCCATGAGTTTATATGCTTTTGATTCTTTCCCATATCCTATTAGTATGCACTCAATACTTTGTGGATCCAAGGCTCGTCTCTTCTTGGAAGAAATTCTAGCCCATGCAGTAGAGCAAAAAACTCTCAAATTTGACACATCCGGTTTGTGACCAAAGAATGCTTCGAAAGGAGTCATACCTTTCACAGATGAATGTGGAACTCGGTTCTGAATGTATGTAGCAACATTGATTGCTTCATCCCAAATATTTGCAGCCAAACCTTTTGATTCAATCATGCAAGTAGCCATCTCTTTCAGTGACCGATTTTTCCTTTCCGCTACACCGTTCTGCTGGGGTGTGTAGGGAACTGTATGTTGGATCTGAATTCCGCTTTGGGCACAAAGTTGCAGAAACTCGGCCTTGATATATTCTCCACCATTATCATATCTAAGAGCTTTGATATTTCTCTGAGTGGTGGTCTCAACAGAAGCCTTAAAATCCTTGAATTTTCCAAGCACTTTTGACTTGTTTTTGAGAAAAAATACCCATGTAAAGCGAAAAAAAAATCAATAAATGTCAAAACATACCTTGAACCATTTAATGACATATTGGACAGTGGACCACTGATATCAAAATGTATCAGCCCCAAGATTGTAGAAGCTCTGCTAGCTTTGCCGCGGTCGAACCTGTGCTTAGGGTGCTTCCAATAATGCAACTGGTGCATATTCCCTTCGAGGAACGGAGTTGTGGAATACCATCTACCATGGATTTGTTTGATAACAACAACAAATACTTTTAATTAAGATGTCCAAATCTCTCATGCCAAATCCTACTAACCTCATTACCATGTGTGCGAAGAGCAGTGGGCTTTGCAAGCGGAATAAAGTGTGAAAACTCATAGCATTTTGCAGTGTGGTTCGCCTTTTTGACTGCAATCAGTTTTCCACTTTTGATATCAGAAATTTCAACTATATTAGGGATGAATGTAACTTGCTTTGGTTCACTAGTGTGTGTCATTTGATACACATAAAGAAGATTTGAAGCCAAGGAAGGCACATAGAGAACATTCTGAAAGCTTCCATGATCTACATGGATTGTACCTTTGCCCTTTGAAGAAATTTTTGAGTCATCTCCCAAATGGATGGGGATGGAGCTCTTTGGATTGAATGAAGAAAAAGAATCAATATTTTCAGCCATATGATTCGAGGCACCCGAATCTATCAAAAGAGTAGTGGGCTTCGAAACAGTTGCCATGAGTGCTTGTCCTCTTTCATGATCATCATTCCTATCCTTCTTCCTTGCACCGTCAGGAAGAGTTATGTTGTTCTTTTCCAAAAGGAGGGCCATTTGATATATAGTCTTCTTCATGCATGAACTTTCGGGATGAAAGCCACGGTTGCAATAAGTACATTTAGATTTTTCCTTACCCTCTTTTCCCTTTTGCTTGAACTTCGAACTGGATGGTGCATCCGTCTGCTTGCCTTTCTCTCTTTGCTTGTGAGGTTCGAATTTGGGATTCTCTTTCTTTTGCTTTCCTTTACCATTCAAGTTCTTGGGTCCTTGAATAAATAGGGATGAATATTTGGAGTTTATGGACCCCATTTGAATCAACTTATCATTCTCTTTTGTGACGGACTCAATGAAGGCATTCAAGGTAGGCATCTTCCAATTCAGGGTAGTTAGCCGACCGAAATTGAAAGTAGAGACAAATACCGAATAGTATTTACCAAATTTGGTGAGAATAGAGAGGATCAATTGCTTATCCTCTTTGATAACTCCACTATTCTTTAACTACAATGTCAAGTTCTTGAATTTTGTGAAAAACTCATTGATGGTCTCGAAATTCTCAGGACTAAGAGCAATCAATTCATTCTCTAATTGAAAATCCCTAAGCTCGTCCTGCTTGCCAAAAAGTGTTTCAAGTTGCTCCCATATAGCTTTGGAGTCTTCAATCCACTGAGATGGAAGTGAAGATCTTTGGAAATAGAGAGGCAAAGAAGACCATAAGCTTCATCAAGCTTATTGTAGTGCTTTGTTCTTTCTGACAATGTGCTTGGCTCTAATTCAAGGCCAATAGTGACTGTAGTATCCTTTTGAATGTAGCATGATCTACATATCTTCTTTCCAATCAAAATAGTTGAAGGGAGTGAGGATAGGCTTTGAAGAAGAGTATTCCATTGCTAGGAGCGAGTTCACTTTGATGTAAAAAGACTTTCCAAAGCAAGGTAACGAATGCAATTGGAGGAGACAATAACCTGCAAATCACAATCAATACAAGAACAGTGAGGTCGAACAATCCACCCTTTTAGAGTTGCATCACACCTGGGATTGGAGATCAAGCAATGTTGAATGGGTCCAATGTATGAAATCCAGGATTTATTGGAAACTCAAGCTTCTAGGGTGGTATTGGAAGTATTTTCAAGCTTTGCATGCACATGAGCGAATGCTCTTGAGATCTTTCATGCCAAACTTTTTGCAATTTTGAGCAAAATCACTCAAATATCCTTGTAGAAAACCTATAGAAAAGAAATCTTGTCCCTGCAATGGCTCTGATACCATGTAAAATTAGTCACAACAGATTTAATGAACAAGTAAATCAATCACAATATATGAAACTCAGAAAAATGGTGTAAAACTGTGCAAAGCATGCATTAGTGCTCAATATCCCAATGAGGGTGAATAATTACAATACAATATAGTAACAATGACTGAGCAATTCGAATTGACTAAGGAGGTCATTCGAATTACTGAATGGTGTAGCTTGGCTCCAACTAGGAGTCCTCATCATCAATCGGTGGTGGTCATCAATGCACAAGAATCAGTCATCCAGGTGTCAATCCGAGTCTAACTGAGTGTAACAATTGTAACTGAAGTGTGTAGCACTGATTAAGGGAAAGAGGCTCAGTGGAGGGTGCATGGGAGGCTTAACTGAAGTCAGAACAAGTCATCTAGGCAATTTGGAGGTCCATCGGAGTGAAACTAGCCTCAAATCAAGGAGAATCGGAGCTAACTGAGTGTAACTGAAGTGGTAGGTGAAGAAGTGCGCCCTTCTTTGGCAGTAGGTGAGAAGTGGGTGCCTTCCTGACTAGGAGGGATGAAACTTTGAAGTAAGAAGCTGCCGGGTGCTAGAATGAAGTGGCTAAGGTGCAGGAGGCACCAACCTGGTGACTGGGATGCATGCAAAGTGCATGCAAACCCTAGAGTTTGCATGCAAACCCTAATTGCATGCAAGGTCTTGAAAATGATGATGTGGATATCCGAACAGAGGTCGTGTTCGAGGATACTAAGGCAGTGACAGGGATTCACCCTGAATTCAAATGGGGGGAATTATATCAGATGATCTGAGACCAGTATGTCCCTGGTGCAATTCTTGAAGAGATGTTCTTATATCAAAACATCAAGAGATATGGCATTACTAAAGAAGCCACACGCCCATACATTTTCCCTTGCTCAGAAGTCATTGGGTGGATTATGTCGCAAGTTGGTGCCACATCAAGGATCCTATCTGACAGTAAACGAGAATATTTTGCATCATTCCATCCGTCCCACATAGCAGCAATGTACAAATTACCGCACGCTCAGGTCCTGCTCACTGAAGACTGGCTTAAAAGTCTTAACATGGACACTCTCGAGTACGCTAAGAAATTATTAATAACAGGAAAACAGCTGAGGCAGAAAGCAAGCGTAGAATATGAGTGTCAAAGCCTGAGGACCCCCTTTAGGATCATAGCCTTGATGCTAAGAAGGATTTTCGGCAGGGCATATGGGACTATTTACAAATTAAATTAGATACCTCTAATTCACCACGTAGTCTTCCATGGTACAGTATTTAACTAGGCATACATCATCTCAGAGAATCTGTCATCAACAATAGCGGCTACAAAAGGAGGTTTGACCCAGAGGAAGGCATAATTTTACATGTCTTTGTACCTTGTGGATTGTATATTATCAAGGCATCCTTTCCCAAAGTTGGGGTGCATCTGGAATAGAGTTGATTCCCCGATCTATGTTTCTTATCAGATCTTGTGGGACCATAAGTATGCAGGTCACTATAAGCTCATATGTGACGAATTTATCATACCTCTCTACTGGTTGATTTTCAACAAAGAACCAAACTGCTTGTCTGAAAACGCCATGGCAGTCATAGAAGAGTTTGGGGATTACTACTTCTCTCAGGAAGGCACATACATCAGTATGTACGGAGGTTACCAAGATCTGTCCCTTCTTCCCAAGTATGTGACCGATTTTTTTGTCCACAAGGAAGCAGTAAGACAGGTTTTCATCAATGGGATGGGAAAAATCCTGCATGATCAAAATAAATCTTCTTTTACACCTCTGCCCTTTTGCATCAGAGCATACAAATTCTCTAAGGTTAAGACGGTAGAAACATTTGTCCAAGATTTGGAATCATTCCATTTTGGCAAAAAGAGTTTCGCAAGGAATGATAGCCATGGCAAGGTGGCTGAGCATTGTGCAACAGTCAAAGTACATTGTGATTATGCTAACCACTTTGACAAAGACGAAGAAGTGTATCAAAATGCAAGCAATATGACTGAGCTAAACAAGCTATTTTGTCCCAAAAGCGGGGGTAGTTCCATCACTGCTACCAAAGCTTCTAAGTAGGAAGAATTACAAAGACAAAGAGAACAATTTGTATCTCTACAATTAGCAAAGGAAGAACAGAGGCTAAAAGAGGAAATTGAAAGAATACAGAAAGAAGAGGCCGAAAGGATTTAGAGAGAAGAAACTGAAAGAGTTAGGAAAGAAGAGGCTGAAAGGATTCAGAAAGAAGAAGATGAGAAGTTGCAAGAAATGAGAGAGAGAGCAGAAAATGAAGTGGTTGAACAACAAAAGGAAAAATGAGGAAGAAGAAAAGTCCAAGAAGGTTGTGGAAATGGGAAGCCCAAGCATGCATAACATGGACACAGACCCACCCCAAGTATCCAATGAAATAATTACAGGAGTCCACCTCCCATTGAAGGAGCTTGGACTCACGCCATTTACCCCATCAAAGGAGCACACTGTGGCTCAATTGGATACAATCATCTTTGACCGTAACAGAAAAACCATCTTAAAGAGAACTGAAAAGAGACTGAAAATGGCTTCCAAGCTAGATATCGTCACTATACAGGAGAACACCATTCTGGAGGGTACATACAAAGACCCCAAATTCATGGCATCTGTCAATGTAGCTTTTGCTCAAGCAAATGAAGATAATATTAACAAGTTGATGAATGATATTGAGCGACTCAAAGGGAAGGTGCTTAAATTAAAGGGTAATCTAGTGAAGGAGCGAGTAGAAGGGATAGAATGGAAAAGGAAACATGATGCCCTGTTGTCAGATAAAGAAAGAATAATGAATGAATACTAGAGCTTAGATGAATAAAAGGAGGCATTAACTGTACAGTTAATGATATTGGAAGGTGAGAAGAATGACCTTGAAACTCAGACCACTTAGCTAGAATCAAGCTAGGCAGCTTCCAACCAACATATTGAAGGATTAAAAGCTGAGGTAGAGGATTTAAAAAAGGAAAAAGAATATCTAACAGGAAAGTTGGAGTTGGTGGACAAAAGAAATCTAGATATATCTTCGTTTTGTGATCAAGCCTGTAAAATCCAAGAACAAATATATGATTATCAGATGATTCTCACAGAGAAGATATATAAGATGAATCTAATGATGGCGAGAATGGATGAGATATCTGCTGAGTCACAGGAAGTCAGGAAAAATATGTGTGATGTTGCAGAAAATATCAAAAGCCAAATGGTATGGAGAGAGACAAACTCTCAATACCCTGACAACTTGCCTCCTAAGACAACAACAAATTTGAAGTCGAAAATGGAACTTTTAGAATTTTGCAGGAGGGATTCCATAAAATCGAATAATGAAGTCCTAAATACTATTAAGAAGTGTCAGGATTTTTATAGGAAAATCCAACAAGTTCATGAAAAGTTTCATCTCTCTCTGCTCCCACCAATGAATGAACTTCCTTCAAGAGATCTATGCATGACAGAGTTGCAGAGTGGATTACAAGGGGAGTTAGAATACATCAGAAAGTTGGATGCTCTCATTGAGGAAGACATCCACCATTTTGTAGGGAAAGAATATATACATGCATATTTCCTTGAAGATAGTCTCACAGCAGCAGAAGTAGGGATGGCGCACGTTTAGACTCAGTTGTCATATCATGAAGTCTCTTTGCAATTATTGGAGCCCAACAAGCTTAATATCATTACTGAAGGAGCTAATGCGTGGGGGGGATATTCTTCTAGTTTAGTTGGGTCCACATAAATATGAATTTGTAAATATCTTTATATTTTCTTATGTAAGCACTAGAAGACAAAATTTTGGGAATCTTAGGGTTAGGGTAGATGAAGAGGTACTAGAGGAAAATAATTTGTAAAGATAAATAGGGGAAGAGAATAGATAAGAAGGAATTTTGGAAGGTACAATAGAGCTGGACTATTTTGTATGAGAACTATTTTTCTGCTTAATAAAGAAGGATTTGTTGCCTGGGAAAAGCTGGTGCAGAGATTTTGCATGGAATGTGTGAAATGTTAAATGGAACTACTTCTTATTGCATTCATAACTCATGCTGTGAGATCATTCCAAATTTCTTGAATTACTTCATGGTGATGAATGATTTTTCTTTCTGTGCAATTGTTTATGTGCTAAATGAGTAATAATGTGCTTTATCATATCAGATCTATCTTTGATATTCTTTCTGTTGTGAATGTGATTAATGTGTTGAAACAACTATCTGTGACTTTTATGAGAATTTCCAGTTTACTGCTCCTAATTCAAACTTGCTCTCTGTAGGGATAGGATATGATAGAATAGTTAGTTTAGATTAGTTAATAATATAATTGATCCTGTAGGAGTGATAAGACGGGAGGTAAGAAACTACGCATCACTTGTGAGGCTTCTAGCTATCAATTCCATGCCTTTAATTAGGGCATTTGCATCTCATAATTAAAGATAAAATTACATAACGGTGAACCGGGCCGTAGCTGGTAAAGAACTTTAAATAATCACACACACGGTAGCCGGACCGTTAACCGAACGGATTCCCCCCACACCAAATGGTGAGAGAACTAATTGGGCTTGCTTACCAGGGAGAATCCCTACTGCTGGTGCTACGAATTTTGGGGCATCAATAGGTCCGTACAGTATTCTTCGACAGATTGGCGAAAACAATTTCCATCTTGAAATTCTTGCATGCGTGGGTCTGCATCCAGTATTCAATGTGTATCTACTTCGACCATACCATGCACCACTATTGGAACAGAACGACTTGCAAAAAGCAGAACCCGACGACATCTATCTAGACGTTCAGGAGCCTCTTCCTTGCGACACCATTGTAGGACGACAACTAAGCCATACAAGGACGAACACAATTCCCTTGTTTCAAGTTTCTAAAGACAGACATATCCCGACACAAGGAAAGTGGTACTCTGCTACTGAACTGACCAACAAGTTTCCTCACCTTCATGAGCAAACAATGGGGACCAATGTTTCTTAAGGAAGGAGGTCTGATCCACATCGCAGTTGGCATTATTTTTGGATGCTAACTTCGACACATCTTCGACAAGTCATCGACGTTGACACAACTTCGACAAGTCATCGACGTTGACACAACTTCGACAAGTTCCGACTTCGACATGGCTTCGACAACTCCGCGACTTTGACAAGTTTCGCGACCACATAGTTTTGCGACATCGACATACAACGTCGATCTATGCATTGCGATTGTCAAACTTCAACATACTGTCTCTCTATCTTCCAGTCGACTGTAACGGTTGAACTGTCGAACCATTCTAACTTCTTTTGTAACTGAACGTAACGGTAAAGCATCCAAGCGTCTCAACACTCTCTATATAATCATGTAAATTATTGTAATATAAAAAATATTAGAATCAATTGATGATCTCATATCCAGTAATAGAAGATCAGTTCGCATTCCTGCATATTGCCTTTGTATATTTGTGTTATGTCTGTGTAGTGTATTCCTGCTTTGTGCATTCTGTTTCCTCAACTTCTACCATAACAGAGCCAACTCATTCAGTCGAACTATTTCCCCCCTCATGCTTCCTGGCCACGTGCAAATCATAAATTCACGACCTCTAAATTACTCATCTGACTTCCGCAGTTCCATAATCCGCATGCGGAATTCAGAAATCTGAATCCTCCATTCATCGTCCCGGAGGATTTACTTCTTTGCAATCCCGCAATATGCAACCCGCGTTGCGGATGTCGGAAAGTGGAAACCTCATTTCTTCGTCCCAGTAAAAATATCCTTTCGATGTCCACAATCCACCTTGCGGATGCAGAAAGTTGAAAATCCAACGCGCCAACCCCCATGTAAATCACCTTCTGATTCCCACAATCCGCAATCTGCCTTGCGGATGTAGGAAGGTGGAATTCCAATGTGCCAACCCCGTGGAAATTTCCCTTATGACTTCCACAATCCGCATTCCACCTTGAGGATTCGAAAAGTCGGAAAACTAACCACGTCATTCCAAATATCGGTCCCCGACCTCTGCAATCCGCAATTTGCATTGCAGATGTAGAAAGGTTGGGACCACAGACCCCTGCACCAGCCAACTTCCCAAGCTTATAACTTCTTCATCCTTGGGCCAAATTGGACAAGTCTGGTACCGTTGGAAATATATTGAGGATCTCTATCCATTAGTGTGGTCCCCTACCACATCTGAGTACTCTAACCCTGTCATTTTTCCAACTGAAGCATTTTCCATAACCTCCTCTATGTGCCTTTACCCTTTTGAAAGGAACTCTGTCTGACCCTTGCCATGGATTCTCCCTTCACTTGAACCACAGAGGGTTCCTAAAACACAACAGGGGGATATCTACTTCCTTTCCCCAAGTCGATATGAATCCAAGCAATCCCTCATAAGGTGAATGCAATGCATAATTAAACACATACTATGAAACTAGAAGTAGTCAATACACCTACAACTTGCAAGGTTGGACGCATCTTAAACTCATGCAATGTTGAAGCATTCAGACATGAACTCAGCCTCATACTCAGGATTATGAATGGTCTTCACACTGATCAATTTCATGCATTCATTCATTCAATAACTTAAGCATAACAAACATAACATAACATAGGGAAAATGACATCATTTTACACCACATAAACACCTATATTTGGAATGAAGCTGCCTCAGGAAACTGGATAAGTGAGAGAAAATTTCCACCCAACCTTAGGTCTCTGTTCATCCTATACTCTTTCAGTTAAGAGACCACCCCCGAGATGGGTTGTGTATCGACTAAGGAGGGCTAACTAGGCTCTCTCACAGTCAAGGTTCCTCCCCAATGCTAAGCGAACCTATAGTTGGGTTTATCAAGCATACAAGGGAACATGGAGGATGCTTCTAAGCCGGTGAGCTCACCCACAAAGCTACAGGCATCGCAGATCACTCAGCAAACATGGAACCCACATTACCTACCTCACCCAACACAAGGAAGGCTCTCTTCTCTGTCACACAATCCCTCAAGGCCCCTTCCCTCTAGTTCTCTTTAGGGTGGGCATAGAAAGGTCCAAACTGTTATTTTCATGAGACTATTTCCCTCACTGGGTTGATCAAGCAGATCCAACCCTTGTCTTGCCTTCAAATCTGTTAATCAAGCTGGCATCTTCTTAGGGTTGCGACTGAAACTCTGTCCCACAATTTGGTCCTTGGAAAATAAATATAGGGTATTATCCAGGGTTTTCTAAGCTGATCGAGCTATGTAATTCATCTCAGGGTCTGATCCAAGGGTTTCCCAACTGGATTCACTTCCTACGCGGGGTTTCTTTGTATCCTCGTCTCTGCAAATTCGGGAATACACAAAATTGTGATTTCCCTTGTTTTCTTCACGGCTCGGCTCTGCAAAATGCATGATGAATCGGGTTGTTGGTCAACCAGGGGATAGGGACTAGGATGATCGAATTCCCATGAGGCATAGTAGCTTAAGGGGCAATCAAAACAGAGCCATACCCTTCCATACAGATCGCAAGGCTGCTCCATACTCCATCAAATTCATGGACTGGCTTTCTCAACCACCTTCTTACAACAGCATTAAATGTCATCATGGGAGTCAAATGGGTTCACAAATTGACATGTGGCTGCATGGGTTCCAATCCCACAACCCCTTCACCTCTCCCTAGTGGATACACATGGCCCCTTCTCATTGGTTTCCTCCTTAGCCAGTTTCTTGGTGTTTTTTTGCAATAATTAATAATTACATCATTTACATTATCTCATGGCTTAACAACACATGGATTATCAAAAATTCAAATACTTGCCTATGCAAATAAACCTGAGCATCCAATACTGGGGCCTTGGCCTTGAGCTCCACACTAGGGAAAACACACCTTGCATTTATACAATATTTACACTGTATCCAGTAAACCCTAAGGGTCAAAATATGGGTATTACAAATACCAACGAAACTGATCGGTCCAAAGACCGGGACCTTGCAAATTGAAACCGACTCATCCACACCATCAACTGAAGATGAATTGGAAACCTTAGTACAAGGAGTAGAAAAATTTGACTTTGAGAACCCTCAACTGAAGAAAAAACTAGAGGAATTTGCTTGTAAAGTACTAGCCATTAGTTAGCAAATAACAGAAAGCGCAGCTGTTAACCCCAAGAAGTAATTCCTAGATGGGATTCGACTAGCGAAAACTAACTTCTAAAGCGAATAGAAGTTGGTCTACCATCAGGTAAGACCTAAATCAGTGAGTAGCCGCCAACGAAGACAAGGGAACTGAAGCCGGTATTGGTTAGCTAGGGAAATCCAGCCCAGCCCATCAACAAGGGAAGAAGGAAAAGGGAAGTTCACAAGGGAGCAGGCCAAGAAACGAAAACAAGTTTTAGAATCGAGTGTGGGACAAGAATATGATAGAGCAATTGAAAAATACAAATATATTTTAGTCAATGTGCTAAAAAACTAAATTACCATTGAAAAGCAACTACGAAACAACATGGTATCCATCGGGAAGCAGAAAGAAGAGTAGGCGGCTCAACAAGGAAAAATCAAGAAGTTAGGGGGCACAAAATTTACAACAAAAGTGTCAAATCAACTAAGAACAATAGGAGAGGGCATCGGTTAGAACCCTATCAACCTCATCAAACTGAACTCACCACCAAAGACTACGCTGATTGAAGAATAAATGTGTACACAATTGAATGAACAACAGACATAGCTAGAGCAAGCACCATATATGGGCTCAATTGATTAGCCTCCAACCAACCATCTTCCAACTGAATATACAATTGACTAGCTTTTGAATGAACAATAGATTGACCAGGGTTCGACTGATCAACAAGCCTCAACCAAGCAATCACATCAAATTTAAGAATCAGAAGCCAACCAAACAAGTAATGACCAGTTTGAGAAGGAAAAAGCAGCACAAGGGAAGACGATCAAAACAAAAAAACAAGGCAATTGAGGAGCAACTATCAAAGAAATTATCAATAGATCGGATGGCCCAAACACAACAAAAGATAGAAAAACACCAGCAAAAAATTTATCCCCATAGAATACATAACAACAAATGCAATCACAATAGATATAACAACGAACACAATATAAATAGACAAAACAACAACAATAGGAAGAGATGAAGCAAAAAGAGAGAGTAGCTGGAAAGTTAACCTATATTTCATAACCAAGACAATCCTCTAGAAAAAGGCTGAGTGATTATGTACAGAGTAGCAAAGGGAAAAAGCACAAAAAAGTAGAAAATACAAGAGTAAAACAAAGAAAACCTTTACAAGTGTTTTATAGCATGGAGAATAAATAGTAGGATATAACAACAGTCGATTTTTCTTTCGAGGATGCATTTGATGAAGAAATCCACCAATAAAACAAGGCAATGAGTAAATAAAGGAATCTAAGATGGAGCAAATCATTGAAGAAATTTAAGTAAAGGAGAGAAAAGGAGGAAAAATTATGGCAGACTTATAAGGCACATGTTGGACAAGCACTATGGTATTCAATCGATGACCCTCCTAGCAACCTAGTTGACTACATGAAGGTTATAAAAATAAATTTGGTACATAATCAAAAGCTTCTAAGATATGAGAATAGAAAAATAAAAACTGATCAAACAAATGCCATCCTCAAAACTGAGCATGACAAGTTTGAATATAGCAAAACGAAATTGGGGGAGGATGGAAATATGGCTAATTTGATGGGTAGTGTTTTAAATAACTGGTTGCGGCTATTTTGAAAACACATGTAACCAACTTAAAATCATCGAAGCACTTATTGCAGAACTAAAAAACCAATGGAAATATAAAAAAGATGGCAGAATCTAGGATTCCTTTGGAGTTCAAATCAAAGCAGAGGAACACAAACAACCGGAATTACAAGCTTAGAGGCATCGGTGGTTTTAGGAAGGGATAAATGCACAACACAAATTGGCTAGAACAATCAAACAATAATGGTATGTACATCATTAACTTATCAAAATGCAGGAGGATTATAACTCTGACCTAGAAGTAGAACAATATGCCGCAATTGAAGACAAAATAGCATATCTCTCAGAAATGAGAAGAACAAATATCCCAGCATACCAAGTGCTCAATGAGTGGATTGAATTTGAAGACTGATTGAAGTAGGTTGCACCCCATATTTACAAAACATATATGGAAGCTTTGAAAGATCCACCATCGCCACACCCTTAGCAATCTTCTCCATCGTGGCCAACATTTCATTTTTTCAGTCCAAGTGGATCAACGAATCAACAAACGAATGTACAATAGTTGGGTGAAACCAACAGTGTTCAAATAGACATTCAGAAAGATAAAGAATTCATGATCTTTTTGATATTTTTTTTATTATGTAAAATTTTCACATCTTCCCCCTTATTTGGGATGAATAAGAGTTTGAGGGTGTGGGAGATCTTAGAGGAGCCTTAGTCGACCTAGTCGACTAGGAAATATAGTCAACTATTAGTAAGGTTGGTCGACTAGTAGTCAATTCAGTTGATAGTTGGTTAGATTTTCTGACCAAGGTAGTTACGGAAGCTATAACTACTTTCATGATTATAATATTTTATAAAGGAATGAATCAATAATGTAAGGTAGTAGTTGTTGTTGGCTTATTGATCACATAATATAATAGGCTACTTGTTGTTGGTTCCACAACTACTCTGTGTGTGTGTGTGTGTGTGTGTTACCTTGTTTTATATTATGCTTTGTTATGCACACTACTAGTAACTATTTACTATGTAATCCCATTGACTACAACACATACAACATTTTCTGCAATCATTCAATGTTCCATACCACCAATTTCCTTCAAACTCGTAATAAAAAAATCATAAATATTTCAGCTCTAGAATTCTCCCTCATTTTATGAACGTAGACAGGAATGCCTAATATGATCATTAACTATATAAATTTTCATGCAGATCTATGGAGTATTGTCAATAGTCCTAACCTCATCCAAAGGAAATGAGAAAAAATTTGCAATCTTCTCTTTCAAATCGTCCTTTTCTACTTGGGATAGATATCTTGCCCATTCCCAACCACTCATTACATACCAAATAGAAGATGGAAAATTTGACACTTCAAGAAAAGATATATAGTTCTTGTAATTTGGATAATATGCAATGGGATGGCCTCTAGGTAAGATGTGAAATACAGTGCTTAATTGCATTGTATTGGACAACAAACTTCTTTCCATTGTCTTTCTAGATAGATATGTGATGGTTCCTCCATTTGCCTCAATTTTTCTCTTACTTAAGTATTTATTATATTCATATTCATATTTGATATGTCAACATTCCTCAAAATATTTCCATCTGATAATATATTTCTCCTCACCATTTACAGTTTCCTTATCATATGCCTTACGTACATGCTTCTCTATTGTATCTAACTTCATCTGCAATTTTACTGCATCGCCAAGTTTCCAACTACATACAATGCATATAATTTCTCATGAAGTCTCTTTCTCATTTGTTAGAGATATTGGTTCACTAAATGGAAATTTTGAGACCCATTCTGGTTGGAATTGTCTCCCCATGTCCCATTGGCCTTTTTTCCTTTTGTGTGAGCATGAATGGTTTGTGTCACATTCTAAGGAAAAACCTTCAACATGTTAGGTTATACGAGCATACATATTTTAACTTGCGAGAGAAATAAACAGAAATAACAAGCATACACTTGAGACACACAATATACCCTGGAAACCCCATACGGGGAAAATCAACACCCAATGAAGGTCTTCATTACATGGCCAAACTGGCCATCCGGTCCAAGTGAGATAGCCACCGCTCACCTCCAGGCCACTTTACAATGGATCCTCCTCAAGCCTTATAAAGGCTTCCTTACATGCAATACCATGGGGAAATACCATGAGCTACAACAAACCATGTGCTAGACCTAACCAGATTTGACTCAATCCTGAGTCAAGGTTAACCCTAACTACCCCCCCTTTAAACTTGACTTGGAGTAATCACCAACCCCCCTCAAATCTTTAACCGAGGAATCTCACATACACCCCCCTATCACCTAGGTCTTTATCCTGACTTTACTGGTGAGTTACCAGGGGTATGCATGCCTTACTAGGTCTTACAACCATATGCCCTTTTACATGCAAACTACTCCATTTTTATTTTTATTTTTTTCATGTGTCTTCATGGTGACTACACGATCACCATCTATTGCTTCATCCTATCGCTTTTCCATGCTCGTTTTCTTGCTCATTCTTCCATGCCTTGCATTCTTGCCATGCATCCTTCTTTTCCATTACTTGTCCACTACTTTGATTCAACGTTTCATGAAATATTGGTTCCTTCTATGGCTTTCTTGACCAACCCACCTGCATGCATCTCCTCACACACTTAGATGCCTCTCAATCTTCACATATCTACGGATTCATCTTCTATCTCGTGGCCTTTAAGATCAAGCGTGGAACTTCTTCTCACCGATAGATTTCAATTCGCGGACTCATTCAACACAGAGATCAATGGAGGCTCAACTTGGCATTCAAAATTGTGGGTCTTACTCTTGATGCGAGTTCGGGCTTGTCTTGGATTTTTGGACATTGCCAACCCCCATTCACGTGACCTCTGGCTCCTTGAGATACTTCTCGGCCCACCACATGCAACGCCCATGGAGAAACTCTACCAATTTCAAAGTCTCCTTTGAGAATGATGCCATTGCAGCCTCCACCAGGGCATGTACTCAACAAAACATTGAACACACATGCAATTAGGGTTTCTTCATGGCAGTGTTGGCTCCTCCAACATGCACATGATCTGCGTCCTGCACTACCGACAGGTTCGCGTGCTTTCATGCCCATCTCCCACGCGATCACCATGAACTTTGTGCGCTGGTCTACACCTACTAGTGGTTTGTTGTCTTCACACTAATGATCGCAGCTTCCAGCTCGGCCCTGAGTCTGCTTCCTTTACAACATCCTTCGCATCCAGCCACACTTCATAGCACAACCCGAAATTTCTAACAACAAAACAACTGTTGTCGTTGACCACATGCAATAATATATCAACGGATCCACCATAGTGACTTCAACACATAACTTAGAGTAGTGATCGTCCTCATGCTCCATGGATTGCTCCTTCATGCGGCTAGGGTTTATCTCTATGATCAAATGGAGGGCGATCTCCTCCTTTTAGTTGCATCCTCCAATTCCTTCACTCGGGTTGCTCTCCTCCTGCAGCTCTCCACTGCTCTCGGTCTCACTTCACGCGCGGACAACCTCTCGCTCTCCTGGATGCTTCTCTAGGCGGCCTCCTCCACCACCGCACAGCCTTCATGGTTGGCTCCTCCATGCCTCCTGCCAACGCTACAGCTGCTTCTCACTGCCCAGATTTAAAAAACTGAGCCAGAGGCCCCCATACCCCCCTTATGTTCGTCGGATGGGACTCCAAACACCATGGCTCTAATACCACTTGTTAGGTTATACGAGCATACATATTTGATCTTCATTGGGTGTTGGTTTTCCCCGTATGGGGTTTCCTGGGTATATTGTGTGTCTCAAGTGTATGCTTGTTATTTCTGTTTATTTCTCCCGCAAGTTAAAATATCTATGCTCGTATAACCTAACACAACATTGCTATTTCCAATTCTGGTGAAAGTGCATTGATCTCACTTTGGTCACTAAAGGAATCTATGTTATCATCCATTATATGGATACTAAATGCATTCTTAAAAAAGTTGACATCTCTGTCACTAATAAGTTGCTCAAAATATCTTGAATCATGAAGAGAATGTGGATTCTTGGATTGAGGATTTTGAAAGTATGATAATACATCCCTTTGTCTTGATGTTTTCTTTCCACAATCGGTGTTTGACATCTCACTTAAAATTTCACAATTAAATTTTCAAATCATTCTAGAAACTAGAAGTGAAACCTCCATGAGAAAATAATATAATTTTAATATAAATCGTAACCCATCCATGATTAGCTTCATTATTAGAATTAAATCCTCTTAGAATGTGATTATTGGTGGAAGATTGTTCAACCCGTATTTCTGCATCTTTATTCATTAAATTCCTTTATATATATATACTCTTAGAATGTGATTATTGGTGGAAGATTGTTCAACCCGTATTTATGCATCTTTGTTCATTAAATTTCTTTTTTAATATTATATATATATATATGTGTGTGTGTGTGTGTGTGTGTGTGTGTGTGGTTGAACATAATATAAATAGAAATTAGCGGTGACTATTACCCATGAACATAGTATACGTAACTTAGTGGTGACTATCGACTTTTCTATAATTTTTTAGTCATACAATATTTTTAATTTTTTTAAATATTAAAAAAAAATGTGCAAGTTAAAATGTGCTAATAATATATATATATATATATAAGAGTTAAAATGTGCTCTTTCTCTCTCTCTCTATATATAAAAGTTAAAATGTGTTAAGTTTATCTCTCTCTCTCTATATACACTCTATTTAATTAACAAAAATTACATATAAACTTAACTATTTTATTAGCTTGCATTTTTTCTCTAATACTTAAAAACAATAAAAAATATTACTTAGGACTATAAAATTATAGAAAAGTCTATAGTCACCATTAAGTTCTATGTATATTGTTCAGCCATAATTACTAGATGTACTATATTATATTTCAACCATAGTTACTATATGTACTATATTATATTTCAACATAGTTACTATATATACTATATTATATTTCAACCATAAGATATATATTGTAATAGTTACTTATTTTTTTTTCCTTGGAAAAAGTCCGTAATTTTATTTCAAAAAGATGATCAAAATTACATTCTGCACATGTAGTAGAATCACAAGGATCCCTACATTTTCACATATTTCTGTCCCATATAAGCATAAACAACCGCTGCTGAACCAAAAAAAGAGAAACCCAAATGAAACATTGCCACAAGAAGATGAACAAAATCTTAAACAACAAAGAGAAACCCAAAGAAAGCGTTGCCACAAGAAGAAGAACATAAATCTTGATCAGCAGGTGAAACGGTTTCAGATCTGGATGCTCGACGAAGGGAACCAAGAGTCGCCGCCACCATCGAGGATAGCAGCCGCCGTCGAAGGTTTGCAGCCGCCGTCAAAGAGCAGGAGCCTGTAGACTAGCCACCGAGAAAGGCTGGAACCCGCCGGCCTCCAAGAAGGCAATCCTCAACAAGACGGCTTCGTCCCTCCACCGAAAGCCTGGAGCAGACCACTACAGGAAGTCAAGAAAACCCAAAGATCCAGACGCCTCCACCGAAATCATCCACCGGCCTCCAAGCCCGAAGCAACAGTAACCTCAGCAGACGGCTCCATCAGTGCCAGCGAAGATCCGTCAAAGCAAACCCGCGTCAGAGGAAGCAGGATATCCATGTCTGTGTACAGAGCAGCAGACGCAAAGACCTCCCAAGCCGGCGAAATACAGCCCGCATACAGCCTCCGGTGAATAAGCCAACAGACAGACCCTGCGTCTAATCAGGAGCAGACCGCCCTAGCAACTGCCGAGAACCAAGATCCCCGAGATGCCTCCTCCGGAGGACGCCGCCCTTCAGGAAACCTGCAAGAAAACGCAACAAACAGAAGAGGAGGGGCGGTTGGGCCAAGCCCTGTCCGCCCTAGCTAAACAGTGTAAACGACTCTCAAAACCAGAGAAGCTCCGGCGCTCCAAGAAAACGATCCCCCTCCAATTCATTGTAATAGTTACTTATATTATCTATACATACTATATTGTAACATAATGTTATTATATTAACTATTATAATATATATGTAACATACATACTATATAATACTATATTAACTATTCATATTATATTATATTATAACATATAACACTTATCACCAATCCAAAGAATGATCAATGCACGAACCAATACCATGAGTTATAACTATAACATATGACAAAATTGTGTGGAATAAAGTTGTAGGTCCCCATATCTGTTGGTACACAATCATGGTAAATCAAAGGATGTAAAGAATACCGGGCGCCTGATATGTGTGCCTTTAAAGGATCCCTTGGGGACCCACAAAACAAAACAACCTTCCATGGTATCTTTGGATACAACTTTTGCTTAATAAAAGTTGTTTTTTCGCTTGAAAAAAAAACATAATGCATGTGTCAATTCAAAGGTGATAGTGAGTCCTTTTTGAAATTTATTGAAACCACTATCCCATTATCCCACTAACCACTTTTGGAGAAAGGTGGTTTTGGAACTTGGTCCTCTAGATGGTAACATGACGACTCAAGACAAAAAGGGATTTGGGAAAGCATGAAGTCCTTGCCATGATTCCACATAACAACTAGAAACTATTAACTGATAGGTGTCTGAATTCCACACACACGTCAACAGTGAAACATGATAGCAAATCATTCGATAAAGTATTAAAAGTTAATATAAAATAGGATTTTGTTATTTGAAAGCCCTAATTTACCGAAAATCATGGTAAGACATGTCACCTCATGCTCATTTTACTTTTAACCTTTATATTTTCTTAAAATTCCTCAAATTATAGTTGGGCTAATGGCTCATAAGAGGAAACCTACCACACCTGCTAAGGATTTCATAAATCTTGCTTATGACCCTAGAGGTTTGATAGATTCGTATTATGACATCTATGATCCCCAATCGTTCAGAAAAACACCCTTTGGGAGGTTTCAAGACTCCAAAGATCATATCCCCTCTTGGGTTCCTGATCTAGCTAAAGCTACCAACCCTTCCTTTTACCATTCCTCGAGTTTGTCACCCCATGTTCCCAATTGAATAATCCTACTAAAAAAGAAGTCATGCGAATTGATGACTCCCAAATATTTTTTCCCAAAATCCATAAAGCCATTACAAAGATGTTAATGTTACCTTGGAAGACAATTCTTTGAACAATGAATCCCTAGTTGCAAAATTTAGGTCTCTCAACCCATATTAGGTCAAAGACTTAATGGCTATATATCTATAGAAAGAGTTAGATATTTCTGTGATTACCCTTCCCCTACGAGTAGATATTTTTCTAGATATACCTAGGGAAACCATTTCCATGATTTTCTAATACTAAGTTATGGTAATGACATCATTGTGGATGGACCAATTTTCGGATTAATGCAAAATATTTGTCCTCTAGTTGGGGCCCCACCATGCAGATATGATAAGGCCACCTATTTTTCTAAGGCCATTAACAACTAATTAATCTAGTTTTCATTCTTGAAGTATTTTAGCTACCAATCTTACTTGGTTTATCTATTACTATATTTTTAGTCACCCAACTTTCATCTTTTAGAATGAAACAAGCTTGATGAAGAAGGTAATGCCTTGCATGTGACTGAATGGACCCCAATAGTTAGAAAACATGCTAAAAATGTGGATTTTAAAACATTTGTGGATAAGTTCACCTACATTGTTTAGATAATTTTCCATGGTGATTATCCACCAAGAATTTCTCATGAATGTAAACAATTTTTATAGTTGGGCCCTGATACCAGAGTTGGTGACTGGTATATCTAACAATATTATACCATCATTAGAATATTGGTCTTACCATGATTTCATCTGCAATGAAAGGAAAATCAACTTTTCCTATTGTTGAGAAAATGTTACAAAGAATCCTTGAATTTTAAGGAAGGAAAAGTTTGGAGATATGACCCCCATATCATCATTTCTAATATAAGCCTTATCCATCCAATGCTTTGCTTATCTTCATGAGAGAGATTTGCAAATGGAGAGGTTAGAAAATAAATAAATATGGAGAGAAGTATAGGAGATCATGCAAACTTAGTTGGAATAACAAGGGAGTCAATTATAGATCAAGAAAGAATCATGTGTTCAAGAGAAGGTAAATCAAGAAGTGGCCATAATTGATATAGAATGGTCCTCAAAAGAAGTAGTAGTGGATAATTAAATCACCACCATAGTCATTGTTAGAGGATCCTAGTCGATGAGTCGACTAGGTACTCCGCCAACTATGGTCGTCCCTAAGCCGTCGGTCGGTTAGTCGACCGACCGAGTAGTTGTAACCGAATAATTGTATGTAATCTATATAAATAGTTTGTAGATTCGATAACATAATAGAGATCTATGCACTAATACTGTACTATGCTTTGGATCCATTAATATAAAGCTTCTTCTTGTTGTCCCACTTACTCTCTTATATGGTGGTATGATGTGTGTCTGCATGTGTTTTTTTTTCTCTATATTGGTATAATGTACTATCTGTAACCAATGCAATACCCTAGACTACAACATTGGTTTCGCTTCCGATAGTACACATCGTTAAAAAATGAGAAAGATGCATAAATGCTAACAAAGAGAGAAATCTGAGAGTGGTGGGATAATACAGTAGCAAACTATATTCAAAATTATGCACGACAAAACAATCTGACATTAGCACATGAAAGGCATAAATTCTTCACTAAGGCACGTGAGAAATTTATAGAGTATGTTCCTGGCAAAATAAAGAAATTCTTGATATTTGTTCATGACCAGATTGGACGTCTACAATGAAAATTTGTTGATGCAAAGGATCCTTAATGGAAAAAGAACAAATTTGTACATATGGTTCGAGAAAATATGTGAAGATTATTGTGAAGAACAAGCCATCGAGGACAGAGTATCCAATGATAAAATACGACACAATTTTTACACTAATCTTCATGAGAGTTTCTTTTGCTCCATACCTAGCCTGTTATATAATTTTTTGATCAAGAATGGCCTTGGACACATCGTTGAACCCCGACCACCCTTAGAGGAGCACGTGACGACGAATTGGTAAAATAAGCAAAAATATTGGGAATGGTTCATGAACGAACAACAGTGGGAATACTTTTTGATCAAATGATGACCATTGCTGACCTCATATCCGTCAGTCAATAATAGTCGGGTTGGAAATGGGGGAGATCGTTGAAGATGTGTTCTGAATAAATAAGTTGTAGGCTAGTTGATGAAACAATGAAGGCCTGTAAGAAGTCGAGTCCGATGCGATGAAATAAATGTCCAGTCGTCCATAAGCAAATAGCAAATATTCAAAGAATAGAGAGAGAAAAAAATACAAATAATGAGAGCAATTGAGGGATATTTCCATCGTGTTACGTAATAAGAGAGGCTTGAAGAAGTCATAGGAGATGGTCGAGTGGCCAAAAGTCCTACCTGAGTCGAGGGAAAGTCGACCAGTTGAAGAATAAGGTGAGGCACCGACATCAGAATATCGGTCAAACGCAGTGGTATTGACCCCCCCAAAAAATGTGCATCATAATTCCAGATGCCGCAACTCCCTCCAGTTCTGTACCTATGATCATGACGACTAGACCGACTATTAGATAGATCGTCAAGTGCAACATGGGATTACGACCAGGTGACACTAGCATTTGGAACCGAGTTGTGGCAGAATCGCAGACAGATAGATGATCCAACAACCAGAGAGAGTTAATTGGATTACCTTCACTCTTGAGTTTGGGAGACACTCTTTCAATTTATTTTACTCAGACCACTTCGAGGTACCCCCCCGGAAGCAACATTATTGATAGAACCTGCCAACTAATCGGAGTCCCGACTGGATAAAGAAGAGTCTGTAGAGGAGATATGTTTGTCTTGGAAATAGTTGCATTCATCAGTAGTTACTAGTATTCAGTTAACAAAGTTCTTTCAATAATCATTCAGTCAGTCCAAAATCTCATAAAAATAGCAATATGGTTGTACATCTTCCAGTCAATACTCCTATTTTCGAAGGAGATGGAGATCCTAAAAAGAATTGGTTTGTGTGTGAGGACTTGTGGCAAGCTAACTTAATTGATGATGAAAATCAACAAATTGCAAAGTTTGTAGGAGGTCTCAGAAATTGTGCACTCGCATGGTATATGAATTTTTCGGAAGAAGGTCCAAAAACAAAGAAGCAAATCAAAGACACCTTCCTATACCACTTCAAGGTCAACGATTCAAAACATTTGGCAGGACACCGCATGAAGTAGATTAAACAAAGAGTGGGAAAATCTACCTGAGAATATGATAGAATATTTAAAGATCTCCTAATCCAAATGCCCGCTAAAATCGACCCTGTTGTAGTCATCCAATTTTTTTTCGACAGTCTAGCTGAAAGAATCAAAACTCCGCTATTGATGCACGGCTACACAGCCTATGAAGATGCCCTGAAGAAAGCATTACGAATTGAATCAAATTCAAATCATTCCAGTCACACCATCGACAAATAACTGCAAGATAGAATCGAGAGGATGGAGAAATCAATGCAGCATCTGATTCTCTGACACAATGATCTATGGTGCACAAGATGCTCTAATGAAGGGAACACTAAGGAAAATCATCCTTATGATAATAGGAGAACCTATCAAAATAATTATAACGTTCAACAAAGAGAAATGATAATACTAGAAGAACAATTGAATATATTTCTCGAAGAAAGGAAGCCAGAACATGTCCAGACGATGCAAACGACTTATTTCTGTGATATTTGTGGAAGATTTGAGCCCCACACAATGACAGACTTCCTATATAATGCTAATAATTTCAAGCCAAAGTGCTATGGAATATTTCGGACGACGCAACACTCGACCGCAGAGTGCATACAAAACTTAAAAGCTAAAGCAAACCACCACATCATCTATCAGACGCAGACAGTCGATCAATGAGGACGGGATAATCTCAATAATGACCACCGCAATTATGGAAATAATCGACGAAGAGGATACAATGGTCGAGGAAAAAACTATAATAATCGGGTATATCAACCACCAGGTCAGACTCGACCATGCTGTTATGTATGTTTTAGTGAAGAACATTTGAGTCCCGACTGTTTGTGGAAGGACAGGATTGACTCAAAATTTTGTACAAAGTGTGGAGTCGGGGAGCACAATCTTGAAGAGTGCCCCATCATGTTAGACTCCCTTAATAAAAGAAAATTTGTTAACATTTTATCATGTGTCTCTAAAAATGAAGCGTGTAGCACTTAAAATCTGCATGTAATTACACGACAAGGCACAAAGATTGGGGGGATAACCCTCATGTCACTCGACTGCACAATAAGCACCCCACAAAGAAAAAACTATATATTCAAAAATGCCTCATAAATATTCTCACAAATAGAATCTGATGAAAGTAAGGAAGAAAATAAAAGTAAAATGCTTCATGACTTACTTCATCTATTAACAAAAGAAGAAGTTGTGACAAGGTTAATCGAATTAATGCATCTTATCATAGATAATGGCCAAAATGGAAAAATTACCAAAATGCTATGCAGTATGAACCACAAAGATAAATTCGATATGGACCCTCTTGTTGACTTGGAAGTCGACAGATTTTGAATTTCACAAGTCGTCCTCGACTCGACTTTGGATCACAAGAAAACATCATGACCAGATCAACATGGGAAAGCATTGGTCAACCACGACTTGAAGAATAAGGGATATATCTCAAATTAGCGGACCAAGGACTTATTGAACCCATTGGTGTATGGAGAAATGTCAAAAATTCAATCATGGGCATCAACACCTATATCGATTTCGAAATCATTGATCCAAGAGAAGAGGCCAAATATTTTCCAACACTAGTCGAACAACAATGGGACAAAAAATGAAAGCTTCCATTTCATTGGAGAAAGAATGGATTAAACTGAAAGGAGATGGGAAAAAATTAATTGTACCTATCAATCCATATCAAGGAAAACCTTGGGCAGAACCTGATGATAATGATGAAGACATATGTTGTCTGTATCAAATAGTCCACAAAGATGAAGACTTCGTCGAACCCAATAATCATGGAGAACTGCGATTGGGGACCCCATTGTCTATTGGGTACAACTTTGACTAAGAATTATATGACTGGAAAATTGAAATTTATGAAGCACAAGCTCGTGAATGTTGGTCTGTCGAATTCATACCTAGAAAAATAACATGACAATGTTTTACTGTATCTGTCGTTCCAAAAATATTCAAAAAAAATATCAGAGAATATCCGACTATGATTCCCACGAAGAAGAAACCAATGAATATTCCACCAATGCGATATAAAGAGTGAGAATCTCTGATTGCTCATATAGAAGAAGTATCTGAAAATTTCAGTGAACAAGGCAGACTCCAGACTTTGGTTGAAACATTCACTGGACAAGCCGTAAGATGGTGGGGTACACATCAATCTTGTCTACAAACTTGGACTACTGCTTCTACAAATTTTATTAAACGGTTTGGAGGGGAAAAGATTACATCACAAATGATAATACCTAAATTCATGCAAGGCCAAGACCCAATTCGCCATATCAATCTATGCGAAAGTGAATGGAAACAAGCTGGATACAGATATGAAATACTTTACCCTCATATTTTTCCAAGTACGCTCGAAGATATACCAAGTAAATGGTATAATATGGAAGAATCTCGAGGAGACACATTCAACTGGACAAAGCTTATTGAAAATTTCATCAAAGATTCTCCTTTCATCCTAGAAAAAGAAAATATACGAGAAGCAGTCGACCAAATTAAAAATTTCGTCCAACCAATGGACGAGATTACTACGTTGAATACAACTGAACGACCTCAACCAAGCTAAAATAATATTACAACAAGAGAAATACGTCGATCGACACGACTTAAGCTTGAAAACAATAAAAAATTGGGCAAGAGTTTTCAATGGAAAATATGACATCCTCAAGTTCAAAATCTTGTAAATACATTGATGAACATCAGTACAGAAGGGAAATAAGAACCAGAATGATTTATTGCAAGTGACTTTCCCAGGATTTTACAGAATTCAAAGAAGGGGAGCGCAAGATTAATGAACAAAGAGCACCGGAATGGATGGATGCAGAAATCAAACTAAAATAAGTCGACCTATTGAACGACAACCGGCCAAAGTTGGAAAAAATAGGAGATTCAGTCATGGATTTTGATAAGAATCAATTGTTGTATAATTTAGATGTGATAGTAGAAACTGCCTATAAATAAGAAACTTCTTGTAAAAAAACAATATCAAAAACTTCGGATGAGCTCCTTGAACAAGTAAATGGTGATGAACATAAGAAGGCCGGGTTAGAGAAACAAGAGGGTAGAAATACAAAATCAATCCCTCAAAAACATTCAAAAGGAAAAGTTCTCGAAGGCCTCTTAGTGACTATATATCATGCTTCCACAACAAACTCATCTAGAGAAGTGATTGAAGAAGCTGGAGGCATATAGGGGCCTTCTGAAACTAATGTGGAAGGGAAGAAAAAAGGTGTTAAGCTAGATATGTTTTATGAGATGGAACAAATACATAAGTAATCCAACAAATTAAGGACGGAATTGTATCTCCAAGTATGGAATAAGGGATTATCCATTCCTATAATGTTGACCTCGGTTGAGTATGAGAAGGAAACTTTTGATTTAGTTGTTTTGTAACCTAAAGTAGACAAAAGTGGACTTGAAATAAAGGCAAATGAATATGAAGCTACTAGGATGGAATTCAATTTGAATAAAATGCATGTGATCAACAAGGTTGAGTGGCACAAACAAACAAGTGATCTCTAGGTATCTTTTACAAGCTACTACAAATGTTGAAAAGCTTCAGGGGATAGTTGGTGAATTGGAAAAGTAGTTGAAGGAACAAAAAAATGTTAATATGACAAGAATGACTGGGTTACATGACCTAGAGCATAATTTGGTAACCGTTGGAGTGGATCCAAAGGATAGATATGCTATAAAATCAATTCTCATGGATATAGATAATGAGATTTGGGTTTTGGAAAAAAAACTAAAAATTCGAAATATTGAACATATACAGAGTAAGGAATTAATAGCAGCTCAAAAAGATATAGAATCACACTATATGATGAAATTATTACATTGAAGGTAACAATGCACGCCTCAACTAAATGTTAGAATATTAACAAGAAAGACAATGTTTGAAAACATAAGAAAGTTCTACTAAGCAACATACCTTAGCTCAACAAGCTACAATTGTTGAAGAAATCAAAGACTCATGTGCTAAACAAGAGGCAATATTGACAAATAAAGTCTCATAACTCTGTAGTCAAATGAATGTAGAAGCTAAATTGAAGTTAATGGATATTGAGAAGTAAAACTAAAGTCCTCAATACAAGTCAAGGATGTTGAGATTAAAAAATACCAAGAGGGAAGTTTAAAAAATCAAAATATCAAAGATGAAGGTGACCAAACAATCAAGAAATTGAACCAAATCTTAGAACAAGCTACCAAATAGGAATCTAGAAAGAAATATCTTGTAGGTGCTAAGCACATGATATGGTATCCTATTACAATTGTTATGAATAATTTTAGAGGTCATTTGGAAGAGGTGCAAGAAACGGAGGTTTTGGCGCATCATGACCAAATTGAATATTTTAAAATATGGACTAAACTAGGTGATAAGCCTTATGTGGTTGATGCAGTAATCATATTTTTGAATAGTGGGACTCAAAATGGTTTGGTTTCATTAGGCCTGGAGGGTTAGACAACTGCAATTATGGAAGCTAGTAAATTCCATACTAGAAGGAATTTTGTCCAAATGACCCAGAATAAATGTAATGCAATTGCAAGAAGCAATAAGTTGTTTAAGGAAACATTTAACCCATTATTTATAATTGGGTTTTCAATCTTTGGAATGAAAATGGATGGTTATTTGGTTGGGATATATATCAACATGGATTACAAAAGAGTAGGGATAGTGTCGAGCAACTTCAAGATGTTGTTGGTTATTTAAAGGGGCAATTAATTTTCGATAAATTGTCCCTAGATTTTAGACTACTGAATAACCTCAAATATTTACTAAATCGCCTACCTGGAACCACTTATGATCCTTGTACAAAATTAGATTATGCTT
This sequence comes from Larix kaempferi, assembly GCA_027924585.1. Taxonomy (NCBI): domain Eukaryota; kingdom Viridiplantae; phylum Streptophyta; class Pinopsida; order Pinales; family Pinaceae; genus Larix; species Larix kaempferi. The sequence goes on from BSBM01000825.1 coordinate 3,843,543, forward strand.
TGATAAAAATGGTGGGATATCGTATGCCTATAGGTCTTGAATGGATCCAAATTGTTAGACTACAAAGGTGTATGTTGGCTTCATCTTGTGATGTGTTAACCTCAAAAATTGGTAGAAGAGGGTAATGTGTCCAATGATCAGTAGATTCAAAATGTCAATATTGAATCCTTATCACTGCAGTTGAAGGTTATTTTGTAACAATTTGTATATATTTATTTTTCTCATATTTACAAGGAGAATAATGAGACTATAGACTCTCTATCCAAAAGGGGCTTGTGGATGAACATAGACTTAATATTGGAAGAAATTGGGAAAGGGGCCACCATGGTGACTTAGATGTCTCTTTAATGTGTAACACAGTTTTGGTGTATGTGCTATTATTGCTACTTAGATATTTCTTCTCACTTTTTTGTTCAGATTTATTTTTTATCTTGTTGGACACATAGGAAGGCTTGATATCTTTTTTTGTTTGGCCTCTTGAGGCAATGCATTGGGAGTAATGTATTTAGAATTTTTTGTTGATATAGTTCACAAGGAAAATCTTTGTCCTCCTTGAATATGATGTAATAAGTGATCTTGCACCTCAAGAATGTGTTTGGTATTCTACTTAAAATATAAATATGATTTCTTCCTTGGAAGACAAATTAGTATCTTTGGGATGCAATGTGTTGTATCAAGATGTACAAATCTCTGTATTTGTAAGCATGAGATAAGGAGCATGCCATTTGGTGATTTGGATCTTTTTATCATGTCCAAAACAGTATGAATCAATTTTATATCTTTGGATGTCCTCTTGTTCTATTAGAATTGTTACTATGCATGTTGGTTGGAAGGAAGTGTTTGCAAAGATACATGACTATTGTAGTTGTCACTAAAAGGTGTTAGTTTGAAGACATAAGTTCTTTGAATTAATCCAAGAATAAGTTTGAAGACTATTCAATGGGGCAAGATCTAATGTAGAATTATATGGACTGTTATGCTTTTCTGATGATAGGTATTTTCATTAATTTTTAGATAAGATAATGAATCATATTTGAATGGGACTTCTGAAATTTCTATTAATATTATTTGTCTAGCTAGATGTTGGCATTATGGTCACAACTAGATTCCATTAGTAACCAAAATGTTCTTTAAAAATGTGCTTATAACATTTCAAATTCATTGGCAAAGGAAATAGGTTTGTCTTAATTACAAGTCTAATTGGAAATTATTGGCTAGTTTGTACACCTGTTTGTAGCTTTGTCACCACAAAGTAGGTTGGATCACAATATGCAGTAGCAAAAATTATTAGTAGAAGTAGATTGAGTCTATATGTTGAGGAAAATTTATATGTTTCACATGCAACACACAATCATGTAAATTGCAAGTGATGGAATACTTTTTCTACATAACAAATGTTCATTTCTAGGCGGTGCGTTTAGTGTAATATGAATATGCTAAGTTTGATAGAAACTTCAATTGTGAGAATCTTAACCGATGGTTGTGAAGCCTTTAGGCATACTTCAAGACTCGCCCCGAGATTAATAATACATTGAATCTCCAAACCATTAAATCCCATATGGAAAAAACTATGCTAGAATGGTGACAAAATAACCAAAATTTGTTCTATATTTAAAAAGGTGTGTTTCTCACTGGGATGATATCAAATCCACTATGTTTTCAAGGATCTAACCTCCTCTATATATCAAGTGAACCTATTGGAACAATGGCTTTGCATAAGAAACTTCCAATCAATTAGTCTAATAATACATTGAGTTGTTCAAGAAGCATATTTATATCAAGTAGATAATTTCATATTTAGAAAAGGTACTCATAATCAATTTTATTTCTATATTACTTCCTAGTCTTGGATATAAGTTGGTTATGTTTGAGGTAGATATTTGGAAAAATAAAATAAAATAGCCATCGTCATTGAAATTGAGATCAAATCTATGTTTTTGAGAAAAGAGTTTGTTATGTATCCAAATATTAAAAATATTAGTTAAATCATAAATAGGAGAAATTAATTAAATAGTTAAATTCTATGGGTACATCGTTCCATTGAGACGATACCCAAATGACCTATAAATGGTCAAGTGCTTGTAAATGTAAATCATCTTCTATGTATTTCACCAACTATTCAACAAATATATTTTTACTATGGAATTATCGTCAATTGGATGACTAATCCATTTGGAGGGTTTCGAAAATCCAATTCTGATCCGGCATTTGGCCATCATCTCAGAGTTTCTCTGAATTAAAAGATCATTTTGATCGAATTGGCTTTTGGCCATTTAAAACCCATATTTTCCGAAAAACCCTATTCTCGCATACTTTTGAGTTCTCCCATTTCTTCTCCCTCACACTAGCTTCCTTATCCTCCCAAATCCATACCCAACCCTCCACGCTGCCCCTTCCATCCTCCTTTTCCATCCCACCCCCCTCCACCACATGTGCATTGCTCCACGTCATTCTCCCCTTCCATCACTACATCCCTCGCATGATCCTCCACCCCTACGCTAGCACTGCGCTATCCCCCCAACTGCATCATCTCTTTGTGCCAGCTCTCCTCCCCACTCCCTCCACACGCCACACCCCTGTCAGATCTGCACCAGCACCTGCTTTGTGACCTACTCTCCATCCCTCCCCCTTGCTTGCGTGCATTCACTCACTCATCCACCTACTAACCAAAGCTCTTCCCCCACTCTTACGTTGTCTCCCGCCTTCCTCCGTGTTTCCTGCAACCCCCGACAGCTGCTCCTCGTCGCCAAATCCTCCTCCACAACCCCCCGTCTGAGTTCCCTCTACCTTCCTTCCGCCTCCACGCCTGCACTCTCCACGCTACCCACATTTTATAGTGCCTTCTCCCTCTTCTTACCCCTTCGTTCCTGTGTTTAGCTGCACCCGCCATTACCACAAATCCTGCGCTCCTACACACCCTCCCTCACACCAAATCTACCCCGTGATCTCCCTTGGATCCTCTCCCATCTGTGCACGCATTCCACCTCCTCTACCTGCGACGCCCCACTGTGTGGCTCTCCTCCTTACTTCTCCCACCATTCTTATGCCTCCTTCCCGCACCCTCCCACGCCACCATGCCCGCATCTCTCCACACTCATCCACCCTACGCGCTCCATCACCGCATGCATCCTCCACCACCCCGCGTTTCTCCACTTCCGCCTGCGTCCACCACCTCCTGCGCCCTCTCCACCCACGCCCACCTACATCTGCTACTCCCGTTGCTCCTCCTCCTGGCCACGCCCTCTGCACACACCATCCACCACCCATGCCACACCCACCTGCTCCCGTTGTTCCTCCTCCTGTCCATGCCCATGCCCAACTCCACTTCCACCTGCTTCCGCTGCTCCACATCCATGCGCCAACCATCCACTCCATTTCTCCACATCATTTTTTTACTTCATTACCGTTAAAACCATAACATCCAAGTCCAAGAAAATTTATAATAGTATTATTATTCCAATTAATAATTATTTTATACATTCCTAAATTATCCCAATACAAAAAAATATAATAACAACATTATTATATTATATTAAAAACTTGTTCCTTTATTATTTGAAATAATAATTATTATTATTTCAAAGCCTTAATCTTGCTCCTCCATAAAAAAAAATATTATTATTTTTAATAATTCTTATTATTATTCAATAATTGTAAATTATTACAATTATTATTTTATAAGAAAGGGTCAAAGAAGATTTTTCCCAAGGAACAAATTAAAAGAATAGAAGACGATGCAAGCAAAAGTCGTAACCGCAAATGATGGCACCTACATATTCAGAAATCAAGTCACAGTTACAAGTAGCATTGGAAGAATTAGAGAAATATAAAGCGACCATAAAGATCTTCAATTCGAGATTATAAAGCAAGAATTGCAAAATCATTTAGCAGAACAGGGGAATTGTAGCTTAAAAGATCAAAAGCGAGAGCTCCAAAAAATGTTATTTGATAAGGATAAGGAAATCTCATGTTTAAAAGCTCACAATCAAAACTTTGAAAACCATATTAGAAATTCAAAGGGTGGCGAAGGAGCACCTTATAGAAGCAATCAGGAAATAGAAGAAGAAATGAAATGATTAAACAAAATCATCAAGGACAAAAATGACGAAATCACGCAAACTCAGTCAAAAGTAAGAGGCCTAGAAGCAGAGTAATGGAAATATTAATGTTTAATAAACATAAAAATTATAAGTAATTAACAAACCTCTGCTTGAAAAAAAGTAATTAACAAACCCAAAATTAAACTTTAAGTTTCAATTTAACTACAAAATTAAAACAGCTAAAAATACATCCTAACATTTTAGGGAATTACTAATATTTTAGTAAAATAACAACTAAATAACAATTAAAAATATATATATATAATTTTAAGATTCAAATTTTTTTTCCTACTCCCGCCACAATCAAACAATGCGATTTAATTTATTTTTTCATCCAAATATTTCCCAAAACCTCTGTAAATCTTATCTCGAAAAAAAATTACACTTGAAACTAGATGTATCGTGGTTTTGTGGATGCTTAATCTACAAATATTGGGGTATATGTGCTTCTGCAGATCCACATTTTATTTCCAGGTTTCATCCCTAAAATGTCGTTTTAAGCCCTAAGTTTGGTGCTCTGGTTCGGCTTCGATCTCTTAATAATTCCTATGAAATATTCCAATCTTGCATTTTTTAGTGTCTCATGTTAACTTGAACGCTTTGAATGCCAGATCAATATTGTTACAGGTGTTTAGAGAAAATATCTACAAAATAATTTGAAGAAATAAAGTTAATGGAGACAAGGAATGAAAACAAGGGTTTAACTGCAATGGATCCGAGCAATGAAAACAAGGGTTTAATTGCCGTGGATAACGAAGACGAAGACACTATAGCATTGAAAACCAAGGAGATGTATTCCACGATGTTTGTTCTTTTCTATACCAATTTGATCCATCTACACAAATCCAGGTTCCCTAATTTGAACCTATTACACCTTTATTTTTTGTTTAACATACTTTTTGTCTTTTTTCTATTTCATGATTTTGGGGAAAGTTGATGTTATTCATCAACATATATGAATTAATGCAACCAATTGAGGGAGGGAGGGCTCTCAATATTCCAGCATTTGACTGCATAATTTATATTTTCTTTTTTGGAGTTCTTTGTGAATGCATCCTTCTAGAATGTATCGTCTCATATTTAGACACAAGTTTATGCCCTCCATTGGATTCATGTGTGACAAAATTTCCATTTGCTTTAGTGTGCTTTGTATCTGTCTCTGATATTTCTTGGATGCTACCAAGAGATTCTCTAGTTTCAGTGTTGTAACTTTTCTTAGTTTGATATTTTTATCTCTTAATTGAATGCATTGTATGTGTAACGATTGGATGTCAAGGTTAATTTGCATGAAAATATTGAATACGAAGGTGTATGGAAGTTGGACTTTGTCCATGCTTGGAAGCTTCAGGTCAAATGTAGGAATACGGATGATGGGAGAAAACAGGGACACGATTCAGGAAGAAATTGAAATAATTGTAACTGAGATGTGAATATTAGAGTACATTGCATTTAACTGCATAATGCCTTCGTTATGATTCATTAAAAGTCCCAGTATTCTAATGTTTGCATGTCATTGTCATACTCGAGAGATAGTTGATTAGCTATTTTGTGGGGACAGACATATATAACGAATCTTAGAATAGGTAAGCATTGCACTTGAAACTTAACCCTTTGAAGCAAAATAATTAATTTGTGATGTTGAACAATAGCGAATCCCAGTGACTATGCATTCAAAATCTCAAGAACCTACCCAACTCAGCATGATGTGTCTTTGAACTTTGAAGTGATAATGGAGATCACACAACTGAATTGAGGTAGCATTTTCTAGAGTTTAAAAGGAAATGCTGAACATATAAGATCACTTTTGTCAGCAATTATTTTTCTGTCAATTAGAATATAGCTAGCATGCAATTTAAGTAAGCTTGCTTGATGTTTCTTATGATTCCTAAACAGAGAATGGTTATTAACATTTGGACTTGTTGTTTTGGCGAGTAAGAATATTTGATATGGCATAAAAACGTTTAACATGTGTTAAGGAATTATAGCTATAGAATCACATTTCTTCTTAAAATTTTCTAGAGCTAGACAAAATCATAGTTTAGTGGACCATTAAAACATGGCAAGCAGATAATTTCCAATTACAAAGATTTTCAAACAAAATGGTGTTAGTTGCGAAGATCATCATTCTGTCCCTTCATTAAAACCTTTTCACCAAATGCATCTCTTCATTATGGAAACGTGCCTTTTCATCAAAACGCAACCCTTTACTTCTTTGTTTAATTAACATACTATGTTTATTAATCCTTCTATGTTTTAAGTAGTCTTGTAAAATACTTCTCTGTTTAATTAATCATAATTTACTCTGCTATAGGAATAATATATTTCTGTTTATACTCTGCTTTATTAATAATACTTTGCTTAAGAATAACATACTTTTGTTTATATCCGCGTCATGATTTTTAATTCCGTTTTAATAATAAGCATGTTGTTTCTCAGAATTCTTGTTTATATCTTCGTTTATAGTTTATACAATCACGCTTTTCTTATTAATCATAACTATTCAAATATTAATGTTTGCATTCTTCATATTTGTTACTAAATACTCCCTTCAGCATAGATAAAACGTTCAACGTCCTCCATCTTCATATTTTCATTTCAGCTACAGGTTCCTTCCATTTATTATGCATGAAGGAGTTTTATGGAAATGCCTGAATTATCTTTCCTTCCATATTTTTTTTCAATTTGGCTGGTTTATATCTCACATGTGTGATCACCAAATGGAGAACTAAGACCAATAATGGATGGATAGATCACCAGAGAACATATTCATTCCATTGGATGAATTTACTGGAGCAAAGACAGCCTCTGGCGTGCATTTCCAAATGGCCTTTCAGATTTTCTGTGTTTAACACTTAGACAGATTTTATTTATTTTTAACAGGAAAACATAATTTTTCTCAATTTGGTAGGTTTATATCTCACACATGTGACCACCAGAGAGGAAACTAAAACCATGGATAGATAGAAAGATCACCAAGGAATAGGGGCAGGGATGTTGGCCTGTTGGAAACTGTCCTCTTTTTTTTTTAACAGTAACAGGAAAAAAGATAATATTTATAAAGCTGTGCACAGCTATACATTACAAGCTTGCAAACCAAGTTTTTAACAGAGCAGAGATGATTGGCCTAGCTAACACTACCAAAACTGACTGCATTACATTGTATTTTCTAAGTTTAGACTTCCTGAAGATGTCCAGCATAGAGCTGGTATACACCTTAACAAACTGACTGCAGAGAAGTTTACAGAAATACATAAACCGAAACAAAAATTGAGTGAAACCTGGGCTAAACTAGCCTTTCTTCCTGGGCTTGACAGACGAATCGTCCGCCCTCAGCTGTTGAATTTCCTGATTCACCGTTGTATTCTCATGAATCCAGCTACCCTGCGTCGCTTTGAAATACACAACCAAATCTTCCTGAATTCTGTCAACTTTTCCCATTAGTTCTATGATGTTTCGTTCCAGGTCATCAATCCTGGAATCCTGGCAAGACAACTGATTGCAGACGTGCTTAATGACCGACGCCATATCCGAGTTCTGGTTTACGCTGGTGCAGACTGTCTCGTATGTTCTTCGGACAGCAAATTTGATGTCTGTCAGGGTTCTGCTTAGAGCAGCAATGGCCACCCTGATAGACGGCATTGTTACCAAATTAACCACCTGCAAAAGACGAGGGGCAGAAGGGGCAAGCTCCCTATCCCAGTTTTCTACCTGCGAAAGACGAGGAGCAGAAGGGGCAATCTCCTCGAGGGACAGACGGCTCAGAGAGTCGGGGAGATGGGAAGGGAGAACCATCGCGAAAGAAGGAGTAAGGAGGGCGGATGGGGGAGTTATGGTAGCCCCGTGGGAGCTGACACTGGGGGGAGGATCCAGGGGACAGGTGGAGGAAAGGACGGGAGGGCAGATGGAGGAGCGAGTGGGAAGAAACGTGGAGTACACGCTCGGGGATGGGGACGAGGAGAGGGGACGTCCAAAGTTTGGAAAAGGGAATGTGGTGACCCTTGAGGCCAAGTCCCTAACCATAAACCACATCACAAATTCAAAGGTCCAAGACATTAAAGGTTAGGGGAGATAATGAAAACCTAGATTTCCTTGATGATCCTTAGTTTGCCCAATTGAGAGCTTGATTCCTTGATTTGCGGCCAAGTCCGCTACCCTGTTGTTCTCTCGAAGGATGTGGAAGAAGGAGGCCTTTGAAGATAAAGAAATGGTCTTAATTCTTTGGAGGTATCTATCTGCTTTTGATCCTGGCGAGGCATATCCTCTTCGCATGATTTGGATGACATGCCTTGAGTCTCCATAGATTTTGAGATTGGCTATGCTGTAGTTTGAGGCCATTTCTAAGGAAAAGATAAGGGCTAACCATTCTGCCTCGTTATTAGTTTTCCTGCCTAGTCCCCAGGCAAAGCCTGTGATTTTATTTCCGCCGGGATCAAAAAGAATCCCACCCGCACCTGCCACCCCATGAAACTGTCCTCTTGTTAAGGCGTATAGCCTGTTAAGAAACTCGCAGGTTTGAGTCTATTGCAGACGAAGTCACGGAGGTTACGTCCCAGCTGTTCGCCGCCTGAGGTTTATAGTGGAAGCCACAGGAATTGACCTCGTGTCACGCGGGTACGAGACCCATGCGTTACCGATTCACCTCGTTAAAAAAAAAAATATCACCAAGGAACAGACTCATGCCATTAGATGATTTTATTGACATAAAGACAACATTCGATGGGCATTTGTAAATGGCCTTTTGTAACTAGTTTTAACACTTACACATTTTTATCAAAACCTAGGTTTACTAAGGTGATTTTTTATTTTACCAATATTGAAAATTTGAAGCATCCAAATCATGGGGGACAACATGTTGATTCCATCCATGCCAATTTCATCCTCTGAAACCTCATCCTCTCTCCTTGGCGGGCATTTTACTGGAACAATGCAAATCAAGCCAGAAGGCACTTTTGGCAGACTAATAACTTCACCCTCAGAGACTTTTTGGAAAAACTAATCATATTGTAAGATGAAACAATCAACAATATAGGTACCTATGTACTCATAATCATTTCATACATCAAATACAAATTATGGTGTGCATTTCCCTGAGGCCACTTAGGAAGTTTTACTAGCACTGGTGCAGAACACCCTGAAACCCTGTTTTGGCAGACCTATAATTTTGTCATAATACACCCTTTTTGAGAACTGAGACCATGGTAATATACAATATTCAAAAATATATATCGTAATACTTTCAAATAATTTTTATCATTCACTTATGAGATATGGCTGGAATTTTACGGAGGCCACTTAGACCAGTTTTCCAACACTTAGTCAATTTCCAGATTTTCACCAACATGCCATATTTTTACAGAAGATGTAAGATTGTAACAATCACTTCATGACAGCACTAGCTAACTATCCTATGTATTCTCAATGTCATCACACATACCACATCATAATACATGCCATGTCATCACTTCCTTTGGTATTCCTTTGTTTACTCTTTTCCCATTCACTGAGTTTGCCCTACCATCATGTCTTTTGTTATCCTTTGTCATTAATGAACTCCTTTGACACCAATAAAAATAACACTCAACAGTTCTAGTACCTTCATGATGTCATTTTTACAATTTGACATCATTATATAAAGGTTTCACAGTTTGGTGAAACTCTGGAAATTGACCAAGTATTGGAAAATTAGTCTAAGTTGCTCTAAGAAAATGCCCACCATATCTCATAGGTTAATGATAAAAATTATCTGAGAGTGCCAGGATGTATCTTGTTGACTTATGCATATGAACATGGTCTCATTTTTATTTAATAGTGTTTGAGGAGAAAGATACATGTCTGCCAAAACAAGGGTTCAGGCTGTTTTACTGGTTGGGAACCCAGTTCAATAAAATGCCCGCCCAGGTCAAAGGATGATGAATTTAAAGGTGAAATCAATTGTGATGAGATCAATTAGATGGATACTATTTTCTGGTATCATAGTTTAATTTTTTTGGTGAAATAAAAATTCACCTTGAAAATTGAAGGATTTGGCCAAGTATAAACTCTTCTAGTAAAACTACCTAAGTAGCCTGAGGAAAATGCCCGCCACCTTTTGTATTTGATTGATTAATTAATTATGAGGATATAGGAATGTAGATGTTGGTTTATGCATCTAACCATATGATTATTTTTCCAAAATAATCATTGAGGGTGAAGATGTTGGCTTGCCAAAAATGCCCTTTGGCATGATTTACACTATCCTAGTAAAATGCCCACCAAGGAAAGAGGATTTACTCTCACACGTGTGATCACAAAATGGATAACTAAGACCAAGAATGGATGGAAATATCACCAGAGAACATATTCATTCCATTGTATGAATTTACTGGAGCAAAGACAACCTCTGGCGTGCATTTCAAAATGGCCTTTCAGATTTCATGTGTTTAACACTTAGACATATTTTATTTATTTTTAACAGGAAAACATATTTTTTCTCAATTTTGCAGGTTTATATCTCACACATGTGACCACCAGAGAGGAAACTAAAACCATCTATAGATAAAAATATCACCAAGAAAAAGACTCATGCCATTAGATGATTTTATTGACATAAATACAACATTTGGTGGGCATTTGCAAATGGCCTTTTGTAATTGGTTTTAACACACAATTTTATCAAAACCTAGGTTTATTAAGGTGATTTTTTCTTTTACCAATATTGGAAATATGAAGCATCCAAAGCATGGTGGAAAACATGCCGATTCTAGATCCATGCCAATTTCATCCTCTGAAACCTCGTCCTCTCTCCTTGGCGGGAATTTTACTGAAACAATGCAAATCAAGCCAGAAGGCACTTTTGGCAGACTGATAACTTCACCCTTAGATACTTTTTGGACAAAATAATCATATTGTCAGATGCAACAATCAACAATCTACGTCCCTATGTCCTCTAATCATTTCAGCCATTGAATACAAATTATGGCGTGCATTTGCCTGAGACCACTTAGGCAGTTTTACCAGCACTGGTGCAAAACAGCCTGAAACCCTGTTTTGGAAGACCTATAACTTCATCATCAATTACCCTTTTTGATAAATGATACCATGGTCATATAGACTATTCAACAAGATATATCTTGATACTTTCATATAATTTTTATCATTCACTTATGAGATATGGAGGGCATTTTCCGGAGGGCATTTTTATCATTCACCAACATGCCATATTTTTACAGAATGATGTCAGATTGTAACAATCACTTCATGAAAGCACTAGAAAACTATCATATGTCTTCTCAACCTCATCACACATACCACATCATCATACATTCCATGTATGATTGCATTAATGTTTAAAGAAAATGTAAAAGTTGGAGCTTTTCATGCGATACATCCAATGTGTGTGTTCTATAATTTATAATCTCTATATAAATGTAACATGTTACCTTGATTTGTATATCAATTTGATTTGGGAACTATATTCTATGAATCGATATACAAAGTTGTAGTAACATTTTCCATACATTACTTGTATATTGTAATCACAGGAAAATAAATGTGCTTGTTTCATGTTCTCATTACCTTAAAGGAATTTGGGACAAATGGAAAATTTATGTTCCATTCTTAAAAGTGAGTTTATATTGCAATGGCTTTTATTCTTGACACGTGGTTTGGGTGTTGTAAAGGCCAAGTCAGAACTTAAGAGATCTGTTGTGGTAGACAGTGGTTTTGGTGAGTGTACAATGAGTGAAGTGCATATGAGATTTGGCACGTTTATACCTGAAGGAAAGGTTAGTTTCTCTTATTTTTTTTCTCATTATTATATCTTTTAGTCTTCATGTTAAGGAAAAGTGAATAATATGTACACACCAGCTTTGGTCCTTTTTGTCAAGAATTTCTTATCAAAATGTCTTACTTTTTCGTCGGTGATGATTTTGTCAAATCAATTATCTTTTATATTTTTATGTTATTTTCATGAGGTAATGTTTTTCTTTATTGGTTAGAATCAATTTTGTTGATTAGATCGTATTTGTTTCAAGTTTTACATTCTTTTTTCTATGATATTGGCTTATTACACATTTTTGTAAGTTCATTCAAATGGGTTTACTCAATCTATGATTTGTCAAATTACTACTAGTCTTTTTCCATATGGCCATAATTTTGACTCAATAAAAATGACTTCCATATTTTTTTGGAGAAAATATGACTTACCTTATACAAAAATTCATAGATTTACATAAGGTCGAATATGTACCAGATAGAGAAAAAGCTATCTTAATGCAAACAGTGTTGCATTAAGGTCCGAGTATGCACTGATAGATACATTTTTGTCATCTAATATCAGCATAAAGTCCTTGGATTTGTCTTGTGTTTGACTTCTATGTTTTTTGGAGAAAATATGACTTATCTTACACAGAAAATCATAGATTTAGATAAGATCATATATGATAAAGATAGAGAAACAAATACCTTAATGTAATTAATGTTGCTATAAGGTCCGAGTATATGCACTGACATATACATTTTTAACATCTTGTATCAGCAAAAATCCCTTGGATTTGACTTGGGCATTTACCTAATCTACTACCAATTTTTAAAAAGTTGAGACATCACTTACATCCTCTTTGAAGGAATACTTCTAACACGATTTACAGAGAGAATAAAGAACAATGATTTTGTATGCATTGTCAAAGGAAAGTGTAATGTCTGAAAATGAGCAAGTTACAATCTTCAAGCATGGATGTCTTCCAATGAATGTTTCCTTAAAGAAAGGAAGATAATTTCTGCTAAACTGTTTTCCAACGGTGATGTGAGAAGGAACATTCCTAGAAGAGGTGCTTGAGGGTTTCAGGTTTTCCACAATAAAGGCACTTGTCATCTGCAATTCCACTTCTGTCAAAGTGTGGATTTTGTAGGAAACCCTTGGTACAATGCTATCCATGAGAATACTTCTAGTTTGTAGGAGAGGTCATGTAGGAAGGTGAAAATGCGAAATTGGATAACACTTTTGGCTTGTTTTTGAAAAACAAAACTGCTAAATTTTATGTTTTTCAACTTCGACCTCTTCAAACCCATATCTCCCTTAGCAATTTAACCTTGAAGTAAAAAAAAATGTTTAGAGAATTGAATTAGCTTTCTACTCGTATTTTTTTTAATTTTTTTTATGGACATGTCGTGGGACAAATTTGGTGCTCACCAACGGCATATACTTGAAAATTTTAGGTATGGATAATGAGTGACCAGCGCGAGCACTAGTTTTTTGAGAGAGGGTTATTCATTTTAGGTAAAACAATGTATGATCATAATCTACACACACTGCACTTGTGAATGGACTATATTTTGAGGTTTTTCAGACTTGAGAACTATTTTATTATTATTTATCAAAATAGCATATGTTCAAAAAATGGTGCCTTATCGACACATGTTGGTAAGCGTCAATTTGGTTTTTAGTGTGACTCTTATTGAAAAAACTAAAAGTACACTTTTGAAGAGGATGGGGCAAGGAAGATCTCTGTGAAGATTTCAAATTTTTTGGTGTTGTCTTTGTTATGATATTGAATTTTCATTTCGGGTGATTTTCAGAGTAATAAAATTTTGAAGGGATAAGGTTTAGAATTTTATTTATTAATAAATGGAAATTCAAATCGAAATGAAACAATTATTATATCATGGGAAATTAGATTCAGAGATGAATCCATTACTACATAGTTTGACAAAAAATATTTAAAATTTGCAGGGGTTTGGGCTTGCTGAAGTTGCATGTTCCATAAAGATGCCAGATATTTTCGCAGGTTTTGTTGACCATGAACTCTCGGCCGAAAAAATATATTCCAAACTCTCGGTCGAGAGTTTAGTTAAAATCCTCATCCTAGAGTTTTTTTTTAAATACAACGCAGTGATTGGTTTAAAATTTCGTCCTAGAGTTTTATTAAACTCTCGGCCGAGATTTTGAACTCTCACAAATTCTCGGCCTAGAGTTTGAGGTTGACATTTTTTTGCGTGATCATCCACGCGCACTAGTTTTTTTTTCACTCCTTTGTCATAAAAGTGTTCCCAACTTTGAGTTTTCACCCAGCCTGATCAACTATTGCTTGTTTAGGAAATCCATTAAAATTCACCATCTAAAGAAGACCATCTTGCATTGAAAACTGAGACTAGTGGGGTCTTTTTCTGTATGAAAAAGGACAAGTTTTTGTTGTTATATTAAAAATATGGCTTATTATAAGTTTATTTCCAATCCCTCCAAATGGATCCCTTTGTAACATTATTCACTTTTGGTAGATCTTCATCTTTAATGAGACCCCGTAGCTCCTAGATAGTAACTTTGTTGGATGAAAACAAGCCCTGGATGGTATGTGACAAGTGACTGCAAAGATTCTGACTAAATGAAAAAATAAGCACACCTAAAAAAAAATAGTAATTCTTTCTAAGAGAAAGAAATAAAATGGAAACCAAGTTTATCATAAACCCCATGCACATATTAGTTACAAGGGCTTTTCCAGGTTGCTGAAACTCAATAGGTTGCTCTTAGAAATAATTACTATTTGAGTTCCCATGCACTGTGTTTCTGCAACATATGTTAGTTATAGTGTTTCAACAACCTTCGCAATGTGAGCATCTGCAAATATTTCAAATTTATTTATACAGAACTGTCATATGCAAATGAAAATTGAATACTCATGAAGCTGCCACATTTTATGCGTCCACATTTCCTCCAACAAATGCTTCCATATTTTGTCTCATGGCCTGACAGTTTCATTTGTCTCACAAGCCAACAACTCTTTTAAATTTCAAACCATGGTAGGAAGATTCTGAAACCAGAATTTAAACCCTCGGATCAAGGAGGATTCAGACCTAAGCACTAGTTAAAACATTAAATTTGGAATGATGTAAATTACAAACACATAACACTGAAATATGAACAACAAGTATACAAATATGATCTCTCAAACTTGGTTTTGTATTCTTTTCACTGGAAGAAATACAATGATCTAGCTCAAAACCCTACCTTCTAATCACTATCTCTACCACAAAAGCTGACAGAACATTAATAACCACTCTGAATTCTTTGATAGATGAAGGCAAGGGGTTTACAAATTTAGAAGCTATAAACTTAGAGGTAACCCCCAAGTTCCAACCATAAATTTAGCCTAGAATAGTGCACAAAGAATAGCTGGAGGAGGTTTCCTAGATAGGAGAGAACTGCTGAAGTATTTAGCACCTAAAAGCATGTGAAACCTCCTAGGGATCAACACCCTCCTCCTAGAATAGAAATATTAAAAACACATGGAAAAAGGAATATATTCTAATAATGGAAAAGAAACAGTCAACTATCTACACAAAACCACTTTTCTAAAAATAGAAAAGCAGGTATAGAAAATAGGAAGGGTGAAAACAACCTCAGCTTCTACCTATATCTATTGCCCCCCATAAAAGCTCCTACTATTGATGATGTGCCCTCATTCTTTGCACATAACCAACATAGTGCTCTTGTTGGTGGAGACACATATACCAAGCAACAAGAAAAATATAACACTCCCCTTTTCAAGGAAGTTGTACTCCATCAAACATTAGAGGAAATTTTAATTTAAAATGGGCCTTCCAAAAATAATAAAAATTCCATGTCGTCATGTATTAGCCAATCAAAATGCTTTAAAATTCAAAAAAGGAGCACCTAAAAAAATTGGACGGAAAAAATAAAAAACTAATTTTTTGGATCGTATTTTCAACTTATCTCCTTGTCGGTTTACTCAAATTTCAAGCGGGAGGACTCGATGGATGCATAATTAAATTATGAATCCAACGAGTACCCATGTTTCATACTTTTAACAACATCCACACCATGAAAAATTGAAAATAGATTAAAAACATGTTTTCTCTCACTAGAAACACGTTTTTTTAATGTATTTTCAATTTTTCATGGTGTGGATGTTGTTAAAAGTATATAACATGGCTACTTGTTCGATGCATAATTTAATTATGCATCCAACGAGTCCCCCCGCTTGAAATTTGAGTAAACCTACAAGGAGATAAGTTGAAAATACGATCCAAAAAAGTAGTTTTTTTACTCTCTCTCTATTATTATTTTTCTTATTTTCTTATTATTTTACTCAACATCTCAAAATTACCCTTTTCCAATGCCTTTGTTAAAATATATGCAACCTGTTAATCTAACGAAAGATACTCAAGAACCATTTCTCCCTTCTTAATGTTGGTTTTGAGGAAATGGTACCAATCTATGTGCTTGGAGAGATCATGAAATACTAGATTCTCAAACAGTCTGATACAACTCTGATTGTCACAGTGTGCCACACTGGGATCCAACATCTAATCAATCAACTCCACTATCAACTTGCAAATCCAAATGTATTTACAGCTAGCAGAGATGTCTTTCATATACTCTACCTCTGTTGAAATCTGTGACAATATTTCCCACTCCCAGTTGGACCAGGATATAATACCTAAACCCAAACTAAAACAACAACCAGAAGTATCAAATGGCTTAATTTCACTTGATAATATCCTTGTGATTATGCCTCAAGTTTAGGTTATTAGGTATGCATCAGTACATCATCTTGTTCTCTAAGAACCTTTTGCAGACCACTTTAATAGATTGTATAATTGTTTTGGATATTTTATTTCCTTATTATGGTAGATTTTGTGCTTATCAGTGTGTTTTGAAAAATAAATTGGATTTTAAGCATGGTTGTCTTTGGATATTATTGTATTTTCTTAGAATTACAAATGATATAATCTAGATGTTCATATTGCTCCTCTCCCCAATTCTGAAAGGGTGCTAGCTCAATGGAAGAGCGCCTTCCTTGCAAGCAGGAGGTTGGTGGTTCGATTCCTCCATGCCCTATTTATATTGCAATATTGGTATTTTTAATAAAAATATATTTTATTATGATTTATTATGTATATAAAGGGGGTTTCATACTGTCTTTGTATGTTGCTACAAGGGGGGTTCTAAGCCGCCTTCATATGTCATTACGAGGGGGTTTTGAAATTTTCTTTGTATGTTACAACAAGGGGGGTTCTAAACCCCCCTTGTAGGTGCCTACAAGGGGGGTTTGTAACCACCCCCACATGTTTGCAATAAGGAATTTTAGGGGGGTATTGAACCGCCCCCATAAGTTTCTACGAGGGGGGTTTAGAATTGCCCCTAAAAGTCACTTGTTTTTTGGGTGGGGGGGAGATACACCCCCAAAAGTCGCTTTTAGCATCGGTTTTGATCTTTTCTAAAACCGCCCTTAAAATTCCAAACTTTTAGCGTCGGTGCTATTCGGGGCGTTTTTGTTAAGATCGCCCCCAAAGGTTTGTAAGATGAATTTTTAGGGGGGGTTTGTAACCGCCCTTGTAGGCACCTACGAGGGGGGTTTGTAACCACCCCCACTGTTTTGTAATAAGGACTTTTAGGGGGGGTTTAGAACCTCCCCCAAAAGTCACTTTTAGGGGGGGTTTAGAACCTCCCCCAAAAGTGACTTTTAGGGGCGGTTTTGATCTCTTCTAGAACTGCCCCTAAAAGTCCAAACTTTTAGAGTTGGTGCTATTGGGGGCGATTTTGGAAAGACTGCCGCTAAAGCCAAAAATGCCCCCAAAAATGACTTTTGGAGACGAAAGACAATCCCCCCTAAAATTCAAATTTGTTGTAGTGAAAACTAAATAACATGAATTGGAAAGCAAATTTCTGCATGCATGTAAACTATAAAAATAAAATCTAACTATGTATGTAAATGCTAAACAATAAACAATGAACTGTAAATTCAAGCTGTAACAGTATACAACAAACTGTAAATGTAAATGGTAATAGTAAATAGTAAAACATACTCTAAAAATAAAATCTAAGTATGCATGTAGGGAGATATTAACTCTAAAAACTAAATAACATGAAATGGAAAGCAAATATCCGCATGCATGTAAACTATAAAAAGAGAATCTAAATATGCATGTAATGGTAAAAAATAAACAGTGAGACATAAATTCAAGTGTTGAGAGCAAACAACAAATTGTAAATGTAAATATTAACACTAAATAGTAAAAATATAACAGTGAACAATAGGATGTAACAATAAACCGTAAACATTGAACCATATTCTCTAATACACAGAGAGTATATCAAAGAATCTTTTCATTTTATTAAAATGAATAGGTTGTACATGGAATAATGAGTACCTCGAAATATAGGGGCCCTCGCAGTCATATGAAGTGTAGCTCTCCTGGTCTCCAAGAAGCTTGGTGTCTCCAACTATCCGTCACTATGGTGTTCAATCTCAAATGTGGGTGAAACGCGAATGGGAAATGGGACTCAAGATTTGAAGGGAATTTCGACAGAGTAACAATGCCTGAGTTGGAATAGTTCGAATGAGAAAATTCATACTTCACAAATATGAAAAATATTTAGGGTTTAGGTTTTCCAAACATGGTGATATTTACCTCTTACCACTAATATTTTTTGAAATTAGGTGGCCTTTTTCCTTTTGGGTGGACTTTTCCCTACTTTGGTGGGATTTCCTAATTTTTGGGATATGTCCATTTTCCTTTTTTGCGAGAGGAGGAAAAAGGGTCCATACCATTGATTTTTAGGTTTTTTGAATATATGAAGGTCAAAAATGAAAATGGGAAATGTGTAATGATGTGTGGACCAATTTTTTTTGTTAACATGAGGTGTCCAATTTCATTGTATTTGTAACATCGAATCGGTCCTATGCAACCTCCTCCTCATCCGACTGAAAAACCTTTTTCACTTCCTCCATCACCTCCTCTTTCTTGCATTTGATCTACTACCCAATATATAGAGCAGTCTAATCTTTTTGTCAATGCATCACATGCACCACATTTATCAATACTACATATGGTGGATTTGCAGAATTCGCAGTATACTGTATTTGACTTGGTGGAATACTTTTGCATAATTGGGAAGATTTGCAGTGAATGGCCAAATTATTTACAAATATCATAGTAATGGTTTGGAGAAGTACTTGGCGGATCTAGATACGTTGGTCGTCTTGCAAAATGAAAAGGGGTTTATTGTGGTGACTTGCACAATAGTTGCACTTGGTCCACCATTAAATGGTCCTTCTAGTGGGATTGGTCCTCCCTTCATTCTGGGACATTATGACATGTGATGTCTTTCTATCATACATCCTGTGCACCAGACTTGTGGTTGACATGGTTTCAGTATAGTCATAAATTAAATTCTTTTAGTTAGTTCTACAAGCTTGATTTGTAATTGTGATAAATCCTCGATAGATGAGGAAGTCCCTATTGTGGTAGTGGTCATGTAATTAGCCATTGGTTCAATATTCATATCTTACTCGAGGGAACTTTAGGGTGAGCTCACAACATGCTATGACAAGGAAATTCTAGTTAGGGTAATAACTCTTTGATAAACCATTCTTTATGGTGAGAATTATTTACAGGGAATGAAAGTTTAGCAAATACAACCCTGAATCATTGCACGTAATCTAAAGTAGATTCTCCTTGCATCTTCTGAACTTCTCTTAATTTAGGATACCTTGTTACTCTGACTTGGGTTTCGAAAATTCATCCAAGAACAATTGTTTTATATCTTCTAGAGAAAGAGTTGGTGCATTTGGATATGTTCACTCAATCGACATCATATACCATTGTAAATATATTCCACATAACGTGGTCTGATATTCTTAGATGTCATCGGGTTCCCTCCGGATCTCCATATAGCTTCACAAAGGAACCACTGTTGTTCCACATCACCTTCTCCTCATCTTCCCCAAAATGATGGAAATTGTATAGGTGGTCTTTCTTACACTCTATCCATTGCGATAGGTAGAGATCCTACCAACACAAATTATTGAGGTCGCGATTGAGTTACAATGTTAATGTTAGCCTATTGAGAACTGTTACTACTTCCACTTGCTAGAGAACTATTATGTAAACTATTCACACTACTAGTTATCTGTCTGTACTAGGGAAACTATAAAACATGGTGTTGAGAGTGCGTTACCAAATTGTGTGAGGGATCCTAGGGGTTGGTCGAAGGTGTGCTACTGTCATTAATTCTGGTATCTACTTCCCCAACAATGGGGAGTTCACTTTCTAGGGTGCTGTTGTTTTCTGCGATTTCAGATAACTCTAATTGTTCTACAAATTCATTCAAGTTTGGCTCAGGTGACTGATTTGGCGATCTAATAATTAGAAATTGAACCTCATAGTCCTGCTCTGTACTCATACTTCCTCCCTAGTTTATTTTTGGGTCATCATGTAATTATATTCCTCTTCCTATTAACCATGAACCAACAAAATATTCTCTCCACTTCATCTAGTGTAGCTCATTTTCCATTTACTCATTCCTTCTAGTTGCACACTTCTCTTCTTCACATTTCTTGTCTGTGTTTTCCACCACTATTCACATATTGTTGATCTTCTTGCTTGTTTTTCATGACTAGTGTATTTACTATATCCCCCCTCCATTGCACGTAGTTTCTAGCTTTTGCATCGTAGCAACATCATATCGACCATTCCCCCATGGCACGAGGGTTTACTCCTCCATCCTAATCCAATTCAACGACAAAAATCAAAACTTAACTATCCAGGTCTTGATCCACAGTAGAAATTTCTTGATCAATTTTCCTCTTTCTCCCCTTCCGATCTCTTGTTTGGGTTTGGATACCAATTGGTTATTTTCTGCTACGAATCCCACAATGTAACCAGTAAGAGTTTTTTCTACCAATAAATTGACAACTCTAGTTAGAGGCAAGTCTAGGGAGTTCAACTCTATCAGGTCCCTTCAAGTCCATTAAACAAGCCTCCTCTTCGGATTTCTATATTTGAGAGCTTCCCAAGTCTTTGTATCCACTCAGCTAGTTCTATAGGGAATTTCTCCCACAAAATTTCGTATGGATCCAGTGGTGGCCTTCCGTAGAGGATATAATCTATGAGTCTTGATGTCACCCACCATCATAGTTCATCTTGCTATATTACGATTTCCTCAAATTTATTTTCCAACCAGTTTTGGATAGGACTTGTCCACACCTGCATATCCTGCATATCCATGCAGTTAGCAGTGTCTTATTATAAACCAAGTCTAGACAACGGAATATTTTGTTGGAAAAAAATTAGATATTGGGTTCTTGCACAAGGGCCAATAAAGGAACCAATGTAGTCTAGTGTGCTAGCGTTTTAAATCCCCCGAAGGAGAAATTCTAACCTGAAGCACAACCAAGACCTGTGTGGAATGAGGAGGGTAAACTACATGGATAATTCGGTGAGGGTCTACGTCTATAAGCTCACAATAAATTTCATCTTCATATTATCACAATATATTTCCCATAAACATGATCAAGAATATGTAAAGCATAGATATGAACTAGACTTTAAATAGTATACATAATACA
Organism: Larix kaempferi; assembly: GCA_027924585.1. NCBI lineage: Eukaryota > Viridiplantae > Streptophyta > Pinopsida > Pinales > Pinaceae > Larix > Larix kaempferi. Next base: position 3,864,991 of record BSBM01000825.1, read on the forward strand.
AGGCATATACAAAAATCAATGGGGACCAACTTCCTTCATTCATATTACTGATAAAATTCGGTTACAACACATATTAATGGCACTATATCCTTTCTTCATCATCTATGGAATGATCTTTCGTGGTGTTACAACATAAAACCCATATCTCGATTACATTTCCCAAAACCCAAAAATAGACAAAGACTATAGTCTACTACTGTCCTTCTACGGTTCATCTGTCGATCCTCATCTCTTTGATTCTCTATTTTATTCTCTCCTCTTCTATATTCTTTCTATATTTTCTTCATACTCCTTTAAATATCCATAGGAGCAGACCCAAAACAGTTGCGGCCGTTAGGAACTTCCACAACTTCCACCTTTTACCCTGCACTACCTTCCATGATTAGAAGCCTTTTGGAAAATGAAGGAGCCAACAAGTATTGATTACTTTAACTAGTTCATGGGTGGTACAAATCAGCTAAAGGGAAGGACCCACGGGAACTTCTTGCATACAAAATTAGCACATCAATTGTCCTATCCAACAAAAATTTCCAAACCCCCTTTCTATCCATATCCTATAGAACCCATTTGGAAAATAAATTCCAAACTTTAATGCACATTTTTATGATGGATTTCCTACCCAAGTATCTTGGCATGGGACACAATTCCCAACTGAGTTTTTGAAAATCCTTCCATTCAAAGTTGTTATCCCATATAAATCTCCTATAAGCATTTTTCTATCATTGTATAGGCTTTATTGGAAGGTACATAATATGATTAGCAATATATTTGTATAACATCCAATACCTAGTTGTGAATTTGAAGCTAGATTTCTAAGGCCTATGGTTATGATATTCATTTATTTATATTTTTATCAACCCTATACATGACCACCCTCTCAAGTAGATATGGATGAAGAATGAGAAGAAAAGTTCATTCCAAAAATATTGAACACCTCGAAAAGATAAATCCATCACCAACATTTACTTACAATATAGCTATGCATTAGGTATTGAATTTGTTGATAACATTGTGTTTTAAGTCAGCATATATTGAAGCAAAAGGTTACACAAAAAATATCCAAATGTTATATTAATGTATATTCTCATGCGGTTTTGTCCACCAAAATGGTACTTAGGAAATAGCGATATGCACAATAAGAATTCCTATAATAGCCCATTGAGATGTTAATCTAAAAATATGTTTTTTCTTCAATAACAACAATTCTACTTGAAATTCTATATCAACATCAAACAACCAATTCTACGTATCCATAAACAACATGATACAAGAATCATGCCATGAATTCCAAAGAAGTAAACACACAAATAAATTAACCAAGAAAGATAATCACAAAATCACAACTAATAAATAAATGTAAAATACTTGTAGTAAGCTATTTTAGTATATTCCAAGTGTTGATCGAACCACACTCTAGATCCCACAAACCCATCTTCAACAAGAATGCATGAACTAGGATTCAACAAGATTCCATGCACCAATCTTCAACAAGAGAGAGGAAATTTCACTAGTCAATTATCCTCCCAACCAATACAACCACCTTCATAGGTGTTTCCCATAAGAATGGATCATGATTAATGAGGTGAGGAAGTTTAGGGAACATGAAAAATTATCTCTATAGAAACTCATTCTCATGCTCTCAATCTATGAGTTGCACAGATCTTCCTATAACCCGTGCCTCATAATTTTGCAACCACACCCAACAATATCACCCTCTACCACTAATTTACACGAATCCCAATAAATTAGCATAGATCATATCTCGCATTATTAACCTTAGTGTGGTGGAGAGGCTCTTAGACATCCAACACCTCCAAATCCCATGGGATTGTCGTGTGTAGGTTTCTTAAAACCATCTTCAACCTCAGTGATTACAAAAAAACAAGATAATAACACCCTACTCCCCTGCATTGAGAGAAAATATTAATACTACCTTTAGGCTCTAGTGATTACAACCACACTTGATAGTGGATCCTTCTCTGCAAATATTTTACTACCACCTACAACCCCTGGTGATGGAAACTACACTTGGAAATGATATCCTACAAATGTAGGCCCAAAACAGTACAAGGAATGAGACACAAACTAATCTTAATTACCCATTCATGATATAGGCACACTCCTGAACCCTTTGTCCACACAAACTAGTTTATACCAACTAAAACAATTTATTTACCAAGTAAATAATCCAAAATCACTAATGTTAACATGACAATGATAAAATCAAAGAGCATTTCCTCATGAGCTAACCAACATCATCAAATATGGGAAGTCAACCATTTTCGTAATAGTTTCCAGTGTAACATCTTCCCAATATTTGTCTCTTGGTCATCCCCTTTCTCATGCAGGGGATAAATTGGGCTTGAGGGTTAATTTACAAGTTTCAAGAACCAAGTAAAAATAAGTTACAACTCTTTCCATTTTTCCTTTTTACCCAAGTTAACTTTACAAGTCACTTTCACAAGTCTTTTCCCATTTCTCAAGCTTCTCTAGCACTAGGCTATGATAGTAATTATCATTGAGACATGAGCCCTTCCCTTGAGTGCATTTCTCTATTGTCCAGTAAGGTGATCTAGATGTATATAGGTGGCCACCCACCTATTCCACTGGCTCAAAACAGTTTTCTATTCTTGCAGTTTTCTTGTAATGTTTCTACAATTGTTCGGGTCCCGAACTTCCGGGGCCATTTTGAGGCCCTAAATGACGTGTTTTGGAGATTCGTGGGGGACACTAAATGCCATTGAAAACATTTGTATAGCTCGGATAGACCCTTCCAACGGGCTATCGAGTGCCCCAAATGAAGATCATATGGAAAATTTATGACCCCAGTAAGTTTACTGTTCAACTAACCACCTTGGGGCCGCAAACTTTATGAAGGTTCATCTTCCAGGGTTAGTTTTTTGGATGTTTAGGGTTCTTTCCCTCATGCTTATGATAAATATGATATTTCGGCCTCTTCTTGTATTCATCTTGTCATGAATGAGCGTATCCGCTACATCTCTTCTCAGAGATATAGCTACCACCATTCTAGCTAATTTTATTTTACAGTTTGTTCTATTTCATTGATAGAATTTGAGTTTATTGTATCCCTGTGTTTCTTTCCATACATCTGTGTATGTGAATATATATGCTCTTTAATTTGCTTCTCACATAAACACGGATCAGTGGTATCAAAGCCTTGTTCTCTTGTGATTTCTCAATGTATGTCCCCGACGAGATCTAAATATCAAGAGTTGGGTCTCAAACTAGTTGAGCTTAGGGAAAACCCTCCTCATTGACCCATGCAGGCTCCCATGGAGGGAGAAGAAAAGAGAGATGACATAGTAGAATATCCTATTAATATGTTTCTCAAGGAATCCATCGCGCAAAAGGGGAACGAGATGATGGATAATTTTGCGTAGATCCTTCGAAGAATGCTGATGGCGATAGATGCACCTTCAACAAGCAACCGTTTTGGGGGTGCGACTCCCTTCAAGGTACAAGTTAAATTTGAAATTATCCTATTTGAAGGAAATATAGATGCAGACGCTTTAGAGATATGGTTGAATCTATTAGAGGGTTACTTCTTGTTTCAAAATCTTTTCGACAACGAAAATATCACATTCGCTCTCCTTAAGTCCCTTCCCCATATTAAAGATTGGTGGGACGGGTACTGCGAGAGGCATGAAAGAGATGATTTTGAGCTATTAAGGACATAACCCACTATGGTGAATTTTTTCGATGCCATTAAGGAATAATTCTACCTTGTTGGAAACTATGATGACCAGTACACCAAATGGATGACTTTGCGACATGAGAGAGACTAAATAGTTCCAGAGTTTACCAACATGTTCCATACCCTATGCTCCAAGATGGGTATTCGAGATTCTGAACGACACTTGGTCCTAAAGTACCACAATGGCCTACACAGGTACATTCAGACAAAGATGGATTTCGTAGACATATCCTCACTTGGAGCATCTTATAGATATGCCGTCAAGATCGAGCATGAGTTTAAGCAAAAGAATAAGCAGGATTTTGGGTCTGCAAATCAGCAGTAGAAGCTTGGAAAAGGTGTCCCTAATTCACAAAGAAAAGGACAGAGCAAGGTGTTAGTTTTTCAGAAATTTCAATCTAATCTAGGATCTTAACTGAGAGAATAACATGTACAGCATATCTACAACATATCAATCATGGACACAATAATGCAAGCACACAAGAGACACATAGTTTCACCGAGGAAAACCAAGAAGGTGAAAAACCCCGCAACTTCCTCAGAGATAGATAGAGCAATGGTACAACCTAAGTACATGAGATAGTTCTCCTAGCAGCAGCTTCTCCTCCTCCACTAGTGCGCCACTCTCCAATGAGTGTGTGAGTGAGAAGTGAATGATCAAATAGAGTGCCTCCCGCACTCTATTTATACTTGACTTGACTTGCCTAATAACCTTTAATAGTTCGGCCTTAACTTAACCACATAACATAATGCTGACAGGGCCGACCCCAACAAGGTGGTTTAATAACCCATCAAGTATAAGTTACGACACTTACAATATAAATGACAACACTTCTGTATAGAGGAATAATAACATCTCTATAGGAATGCAAACACTTCTGTAAAGAGGAATAATAACATCTCTATAGGAATACAATGTACATATATGAAATACATTCCGAAGTTACAAATACATCAACACTCCCTCTTAACTAGGAAGGTATTTCTCGACACATGTCTTCTAGCCAGTGTAGGAAATTCAATTGACGGACACCCGTCAAAATTGCCGATTTTAATTAAATTTTGGAACGTTTTCCACGTTATAAGTCAATTTGTGACGGCCTGGCTGAAATGTTAACCGTATTGGACGATCAAAATGGCCTCTGACGGGCAATTCAACCGTCAAATTCCATCACTGCTTCTAGCACAAGTCTTCTTCTCTGGATCATCGTCACTGGATCATCGTCATTATCACTGCTGCTGCTATCTCAAACAATCTCTAATATGATCGTCATAGGAAGTTCTACAGAGCCAACCCTTTTTCATACTGGATGTAGGCCGACCACCTGTAGGTCTTCATCATCACTGGCCATACTGTGGATCCCAGGACTTATTACATGCGTTAACAAAACCTAGCTCAGACTATAGGATCTTTTACATGTTGATTGTCACAAAACCTTAAAAGAGTGTTTTGCTTCCTGCAAGAACTCTAAAGACAATCCCAAGACTGATTATGAGCTTAATGCTCAACCTATTGGATCTCCAGGACTGATTATATGTGACCCCACACACCACAAAACCTTTAAAGAGCGTCTTGCATCCTGCAAGTACTCTAAAGAGCATCCCAGGATTGATTACGAGCTTACTGCTCAACCTATCGGATCTCTAGGGCTAATTACATGTGGTTAGGAAAAACCTTTAAAGAGTGTCTTGCATCCTGCAAGTACTCTAAAGAGAATCCCAGGACTGATAATGAGCTTACTGCTCAACCTCTTGGATCTCTAGGGATGATTACATGCCTCTAGTAGCAAAACCTTGAAAGAGCATCCCAGGACTTATTTACGAGCTTACTGCTCAATCGGTCCGGATCTCTATATCCCAGGCTGTTACGAGCACACCGCTCTACCTGTCCGTATCTTTTCTATGCTACCTGCACAACCTGTCCATGGCCACGAAGTATCAACCTCATACTCATCATACATCATCCTGATGTACATGATCATCCTGATCATCATCATAGCATCATCCCGATGCATATCATCTGGAGCAATATCCTGAAGCTCATCGTCTGTGATCATCTTGATCATCATCATAGCATCATCCTGATGCATATCATCTGGAGCAACATCCCGAAGCTCGTCCTCTATGATCATCCTGATCAAACAATATATCCATCTGATGCATACAAAGTATCTACCTGATACATATCACCATACATGATCCACCTGATCATACAATGCATCCACCTGATCATACAATGCATCCACCTGATACATATATAAATACATGATCCACCTGATCATACAATGCATCCACCTGATACATATATAAATACATGATCCACCTGATCATACAATGCATCCACCTGATACATATATAAATGCATGATCCACCTGATCATACAATGCATCCACCTGATACATATATAAATACATGATCCACCTGATCATACAATGCATCAACCTGATACATATATAACTACATGATCAAACTGATCAAAGCTTCCAACATGATGCATATACAAATACATGATCAGACTGATCAAATCATCCAACATGATGCATATGCAAATACATGATCAGACTGATCAAAGCATCCAACATGATGCATATACAAAGCAGTAACTGGAGCATTGTCCTGATGCTCATCATCCAGCACTTACATCCACAGCCATGGGAAGGATCCTCCTCTCACCATGCTTGGAATGGATCCTGCAAATGTGTCCATCACTTCTTCCCCGAAGTGTCATCAATCTGAAGAACACCAAGCCTCTCTCTGAAGTACTCAAACTTCACTCTGGCTAGTGGTTTTGTCAACACATCTGCAACCTGCTCATCCATCGCAACATAAAGGAGCTTCACTGCTCCTCTCTACACCATATCCCTGATATAATGATATTTGATCTCAATGTGTTTCGACTTGTCGTGGAACACCGGGTTCTCAGACATCTTCACACAACTCTGGTTGTCACAAAAGATACCAGTAGCCTCCAACGAGAGATCAAATAACTCAGACTGTAGCTTCCTTTTCCATACTACCTCACAACTAGCCAAACAAGCTGCAACATCCTCTGCTTCGGCTGTACTCAGTGCTACGCAGGACTGCTTCCTGCTAAACCAAGAGATCACACCTGATCCCATACTGAAGAAACACCTAGAAGTGCTCTTCCTATCTCCAGCACTGCCTGCCCAGTCTGAATCAACATAACCCTGCAGGTTAAACTTTTGATTCACATCATACTTGAGCCCATAGTCAATTGTACCCTTCAGGTACCTCAGAATATGCTTTACAACAACCAGGTGAACACCTCTGGGATCCGTCAGGAACTGGCTCAATGTGTTCACCGCAAATCAAATGTATGGTCTCGTGTTCGTCAGGTACATCAAGGACCCAATCATCTGACAATACATCGTGACATCAACCGGATCAGATGAAGCATCACATAGAAGCTTCAGGTTCGATGCCATAGGTGTGGCCATGGCCTTGCAGTCCATCATCCCGAACCTCTTCAGGATCTCTACTGCATACTTCCCTTTTCCAAGGAAGATCCCATCTGTTATCTTCCACACCTCCATGCCTAGAAAATAGTGCATGATCCCCAATTCCTTCATCTCGAACTCGGCAGCAAGCTTCCTCTTGGTATCAGAAATCAATCTATCCTCACTTGTAACAAACAGGTCATCCACATACAATAGTAGTATCACAGGATTTCTTTCCTCAACCTTGTAGTAAAGGTTGGAATCCGCTTTACTCTTGGTAAAGCCCAAACTGGATAGGAAACTGTCCATCCTACCATACCAAGTCCTAGGAGCTTGCTTCAAGCCATACAAGGATTTCTTCAACCTGCACACATATGACTCCCTGTCATGCTGCTCCACATACACTTCCTCTTCGACTACACCATTCAAGAAAGCTGTCTTGACATCCATCTGGTGTATCTTCCATTTAATCACTGCAGCCAGAGCAAGTACTGATCTGATGGAAGTGTACATGGCTAGAAGAGAAAAAGTCTCTTGATAGTCAATCCCTTTTTTCTGGGAGAAGCCACGAGCTACAAATCTTGCTTTGTACTTTTCTATGCTACCATCTGCAACATGCTTGATCTTGTAGATCCACTTGGAAGTCACAACAGACTTCACTTCAGGTCTTGAGACCACATCCCAAACATAATCGATTGGTACTTCGCGACCATGGCATCCTTTTACTGTATCCTATATCATGGGAACTTTAGATTCTTCAATATCTTCAATAGATAGTTTGAACTTCGTTACTGGAACAAATGTTGTAGTCCTTCTTTTGCAGGTGATGGTATACGATCTTTCCCACAAAGAAAGTTAAATTGCATGATTAGAAACATCTCATATTTTTCAGAACAAATTCTTACACATAAAGAAATATTTCATATAGTCATGCAATTATTTTAGCCAATGCTTCAATACAACATTTATCCATATCCCGTAACTTTCTAGATGCCTTCCAATCTCTACCAGAACATTGTTAAGAGTGTGCACAACTCCAAACATGTCAGCAAAGAGGTTTCATTCTAGATAAGTAGAAATGGAATGTTGTACAGTGCCATAGGCCACTTACCCATCACATGCATATTAGTAGTATATTGTTCATTAATGCAATTATTCTAATATATATGATACACACCCTAAGTCTATAAGCATATACATCATTGAGCAATATTATTTAAACAATGACAATTCAAATGCTTATCTTTGTTTGGTTGTAGGGTCGGCTCCCTCTCAATATTTTCTTCCTTGCAAGAACTACTGGAGTGTGCTCCCTCTTGATATTTACTTCCTGGATTACCTGTCCTTGAACTTATATCCATCCTCGATCACTATGCATACTTACTAGTATCATCGTGTTATCCTGTGGTTATCCTCGAAGTCTCATACATACATACATTAGTATAATATTAATACTATCAAAAACATTATGATTCTAAGTAATCTTAAACATGTATGGTCAAGATCATTTCATACATAGATAATTTATCACAATTCTTTTACTCATGCATATTGCTATTTGACCATAGGAATTTTATGGTTAGTCATATCATCAATCAAAGTAAGAAGCATAATATGCCTAAAACCATGATTACTAACTTCAATGAATAATCATTATCAATCATGCCATGTATACTTATATAAGAGATCCTAACACAAGGTAGGATTCTAACTTGATATAGGAAAAACATACCTGGATTAGCATGCTAGCTAGTTATGTCTAACATACCCGCATAATGTCTTCTTGTTCTCTTCAATGACTTGTGCTAGTAACCTGCATATCTCATAGGTTAATCATTATAGAGCCAAGTTATTAATACCTCGTAAGTAGATCTTCTATGTGATCCATGACAATGGATGAATCTTTGTCTTCATGTCACCATGGTCATATGTTCTTGAACTAGAACATGATTTGTCTTTCTTGATGTACCTTTCATGTTAGCGGACAACATCAACCTCATACAACACCACAATGCATTAGTACAATCATAAGTGTCAAAACCCTAATCAATGAATATCTTCTATCATGCATTCATATTTTTATTAAGGTGATACGACAAGTCTAAGATTAATCAAGATTTTACTAACCTTAATGATGACAAACATATCATAAACTTAATCATGAACATAATTCAAAACATACATATAAGTCATACCTGTCGAGATTGCTTGTAATCTTCTTGTGTAAGGCCTTAGCCTCATCTCCCTCTGAAACAAGAACTTCTTCACTTATGCAGGTGACCAATCCATTCTCTTCTAGGATTAACCCAATCCACTTGATTTGTAGAAACTAGATATGGAGCTGGATTAGGGTTTGTAAGGGAAATCCTAAAAATTCAAACTATGAATTTCAAACTTTTGAAAGGATAGAAAGATGCGCCTTGATGAGCTGATCAACCTGGTATACTCATAATTTGAAAACTACAAAGTTTCACCCCCTGAATTAGTGTTTGAGTTTCTCGGAGCTTCACACAACCAAATAGTTTGAGCCAAAGCTCTAAAATTCGATTTTTCCAAGGAGCTTCCAGCTATGGTCACAGATTTAAAAAATTCCCAATTTTGTAGAAGCCCTAATTTTTCACCTTTCCGATCAAAGTCCCGAATTAGGGTTTGATCAAGCCCGACCTTCTGCCCAACCAAAAAATTTGATGTTGGTCTCTAAATTTCGATTTTGATGAGGAGCATCCAGCCATGGTCTCCGATTACAAAAATTCCAACTTTCTCCGAAACCCTAAATTCCCGTAGCCATGAATGAAGGTGCTCAAAATCCAATTCTGTTTTGACAGAAATATGCACCTGATTGTTTCTGATGTAACTCCTACATTTCAGATCTACAGGGTTTGAAAATTCTACCTATGGTAGCCTGACCTATTAACTTTACAACCCCACATGTCTTACCTCAAATGGATTCTCTGAGCGATATTTATTCCAAGTGTCGCAACGTGACCTGTTTATGGGATAAAAAAGGAGAGCAAACTTGTATGGAGTGCCATGTGTCACTGGTTCAATTTCGGATTATGAAAATAGTACCTATGAAATTAAAGTCCATGCCCTACCAATCTTTACGAAATTGCATTTGGAGCTTCCTAGCCCAAGTTGTGACCTTTTTTCCCAGGTCACTTGTTTATGACTGAGATTTGGAAGAGGCAGAAACCCTATATTGTACAGATCATAAATATGAAAGTACAACGAATTAGAGGCTCTCCTTTGGACACAAGGTACATGGGGATCTTATATTCGACCTGTAATATTTTCAGATCCTGAAACTTCTCCAAAATGAATTTATAGCGAAAGTGCTATGATGACTGTATTTTTCTATATCAAGCCCTAGCTTCGCAAGTGCAACAAGTGTCATAAATGCCATACCATGCCTTCTTTCAAGCTAGCTCTGATACCCTGTTAGTTTTTCAGAAATTTCAATCTGATCTAGGATCTTAAATGAGAGAATAACATGTATAGCATATCTACAGCATATCAATCATGGACACAATAATGCAAGCACACAAGAGACACAGAGTTTCACTGGGGAAAACCAAGAAGGTGAAAAACCCCACAACTTCCTTAGAGAGAGATAGAGAAATGATACAACCCAAGTACAAGAGATAGTCCTCCTAACAACAACTTCTCCTCCTCCACTAGTGCGCCACTCTCCAATGAGTGTGTGAGTGAGAAGTGAATGATCAAATAGAGTGCCTCCCGCACTCTATTTATATTTGACTTGACTTGCCTAATAACCTTTACTAGGTCGGCCTTAACTTAACCACATAACATAATGCTAACAGGGCCGAACCCCAATAAGGTGGTCTAATAACCATTTAACCCACATGAATTATATAGGGCCGACCCCAACAAGGTGATCTAATAACCCATCAAGTATAAGTTACGACACTTACAATATAAATGACGACACTTCCGTATAGAGGAATAATAACATCTCTATAGGAATACAAACACTTCCATATAGAAGAATAATAACATATCTATAGGAATACAATATACATATATGAAAAACATTCCGAAGTTACAAATACATCAACACAAGGATGACCAAAGCCTCGACAACCATCCCAAGCCGCAGGAAAAGAAGGGTAATGGGAAATCAAAGAAGGACACTAGAAAGTGGTATGAATTTCACAAGATCCCACGGCACAAAACTAATGAGTACCGCTCAAAACAATCCTTGTTGGCTGAGACAAAATCCCCTGATCTAGACTTTGACTCAGAACCCGATGGAGAGAAATAAAAGGGAAATCATATCACTGACACAAAACCTAGTGCCACCATCGCAACTGCAAATACCTAAGCAGAAGAGTCAGAGGAGCCAGAGGAAGGGGAGTGACTCCTCCATTCACAACTATGGGTGCAAGGAACTCCACTACACTTCATTGTTGATAGTGGTAGCCAGAAAAACCTCATATCGGTCGAGGTTTTCAAAATATTGAAGCTTCCGATAGTTACACATCCCTAACCATACATCATCGTTTGGTTGAGCCAGGGATGAGACATCCGCCTTAGTCAAAAGTGCCACCTTTTATACGGGATCAATCCCTTCAAAGATGAGGTAATGTGCAATGTTGCCCCGCTTGAAGTTTGTGATGTTCTTTTAGGACAACCATAAATGTGGAAACGTCATGTTATTTATGATTCTATACCTCGTACTGTCATTATTACTTTGGGAAAGAAGCTCTATAGGATACTAGAGACACTTCCCACCATTGCAGTGTCCCTCATCATAGCTAAGCAATGCAAGAAGGTAATCTTCCAGACAGGGAAATACGTCCTCTTCATGGTTCATTCTGAATTTGAACGAAATATTGCAACAACATCCACCACCTCCATGCAGAACCCCTCTACGCAACCGAATCAGGAGGACAAGATCGTGCAGTTAAACAAATACATTTTCACCACACCCACTGGGGTTCCAGTACATTTTACAGGCAAGCATTGAGTTGATACCTGGTGCTCCTTTACCTAATGGGCCAATATGCAGGCATTCCCTCATGGAAAATGAAGAAATCAAACGCCAGATTCAAGAATTAATCCAAAAGGGGCACATTCGAACTAAATCCTCACCTTTTGGGAGCCCAATTGTGTTGGTACAGAAGCAATACAGGACATGGCGACTCTGTATTGATTACCAAGCTCTAAAAAATATCACAATCGGGAATCGGTATCCCATTCCCCGTATTGACGACCTTCTTGAACAACTCAAGGGTGCCAAATATTTCAACAAGATTGATTTGAAGTCTGGCTATCATCAAGTGCCAATTGAGCAGAGCAATATTTGGAAGACTACCTTCAAATCTCGGGAAGGTCTTTTTGAGTGGTTGGTCCTGCCTTTTTGCTTGACTAATGCTCCAACAACTTTCATGAGGATGATGGATGATATACTAACTCCACTCTCTAAATATTTTGTTGTCGTATATCTGGATTATATTCTCATCTACAATAGAACATGGGCAGAGCATTTGCAGCATATTAACCAAGTCCTCAGCACCTTGCGCCAGCACAAGTTATATGCTAATCTAGAGAAGTGCTCATTTGGCATGAAGAAGGTTCAATATCTGGGATACATCGTAGAAGAACATGGTGTTCATGTGGATCTAGCCAATATCTAAGCCATCCATGATTGGACAACCCCGAAAACTTTCACAGAGCTTCGTAGCTTCTTAGGCCTTTCCATCTTCTATCGAAGATTTGTGTTGGATTCTCTAATATTGCTTGGTCTTTTAGCTAGGTGACCAAAGGTGGATCTAAGAACAATTTTAGTTGGTCCAAGCCACAACAACAATCATTTGAGGAGCTGAATCAATGCTTATGTTCGACACCTGTCCTTGCCTTACCGGATCTGCAACAACCCTTTGATATTGAAATAGATGCTTTAGACTATGTTGTTGGTGCAGTCCTCACTCAGCATGGCCATCAAATGGTATATCAAAGTGAGACATTTTCAGATGTAGCCCTCAAGTAACCCACCTACGATAAGGAAATGTATTCCATTGTCCAATCTTGCTACCAATGGAAGCATTACATCCTTGGAAAAGAGATAGTCATCCACACTGATCAGAAGCCCCTGTAGTTCATGCAAACCCAAGGGAAGTTACAGAATGACCGACACCCGAAGTGGTCCACTTACTTGCAACAATTCCACCTAAATATTAAATATAAGAAGGGAAGCACCAACTGATTCGTTGATTTCCTCAGTTGGCCTCCAGTAGCATCACTTACCACAGTGTTCCACTCTTGTGGCCATGAGACCTACAGGTGGCTTCAACTATATAGTAGTGATCCTTATTTTTCTCCCATCTATCAAGCCCTATGTGCAGGCACATCCGTAGCAGACTTTCATCTTTAAGAAGGCTTGTTATGCCACCTGGGCCATCTCTGCATTCCTTCAAGCGAGCATGCGAATATGATTTGGTAGGATCATAAGATTCGGGTGGCAGGGCACTTCAGCACCAAAAAGGCAGTGGCCATATTGCATAATTATTTTTATTGGCCTAAGCTCCGACAATACGTCGGTCGATACATAATATCCTGCACTACCATTCCATCACGAAACCTGCCATAAACAAGCATGAGTTGTACACCCATCTTCCCAATCGTAATGGGCCATGGGAATCCATTTCCATTGATTACATATATGGACTACCTTCAACCAAGCATGGAAATGACTGTGTGTTTGTGGTCGTGGATCATTTCTATAATATGGCCCTTCTAATAGCTTGCGGAAAGAAAATCTCTGTTGAAGCCACTGCTAAGCTCTTCTTCGAGTGTGTTTGGGTTCATTTCGGGCTGCCATAGAATATCATTTCAAATCGAGACAACAATTTCCTAAGCAATTTCTAGTCCATCCTATGGCCATTGATGGATACCAAGCTCACCAAATCGACTTTCTTCCACCCGTGGACCAATGGAAAAAATAGAGGTAGTCAACAAGATGATTGTGCATATTCTAAGAATGTAAAATTCTAAACATCCCCGCACATGGGACAAGATCCTTCCTTATGTTCAACATAGCTATAAAATATCCCTTCATAGATCTATTGTCCACAACCCTTTTCAAGTGTGTTTGGGGTTCCAACCAGTGACACCAATTGATGTAGCTCTTCCCATTGCATCCACAAGAGAGGAAACTTCCCATGATCATAATGAGGCTGATAAGTACACCAAATTTGTTGAACGAATAAAACATCTTCCAATAGGTCCATGAAATTTTGGAAAATTCCAACACTAAGTGCAAGCAGCGACATGACCAACATTGAGTTCCACACAATTTCCAGGTGGGTGATAAGGTTTGGTTTCATTTGCAGAAAGAGAGGCTCACATGACCCCATCGCAAGCTTTATTGACTTCAATATGGGTTATACAACATCACCAAGGAAGTCAATGACAATGGATTCGATCTAAGCATTCCTCCATTCCTTTGCATGCACCCAATATTCAATGTGGAGATCCTTCGCCCATATTGTCCACCATTGTTGGAAACCTCGGAGATGGAAGAGCAATTGACACCTACAGAGATTAATCATGACTACATGGAACAGGAAACCATTGATCATATTATGGAAACATAGGTTAAGGGAACCCTCTAGCAAAAAATCCAGTTGTATCGGGTTGTCAAAGCAAGGAAACTACTTCACCAAGGCAAGTGGCTCACCAAGAGTCAAGTTCAACATAAGTTTCCCCACCTGATGAGGGAAATCAACGCAATCGATACCATTGTTTCTTGAGGGAAGAGGACTGATTGAAATGGATATAGGTGTCCACCCACCTATTCCATTGGCTCAAAACAATTTTCTATTTTGGCAGTTTTCTTGTAATTTTTCTACAGTTTTTCAGGTCCTAAACTTCCGGGCTCATTTTGAGGCCCTAAACGACATTTTTGTAGATTCATGGGGGTGGGGGTGGGGGGGGGGGAGGGAAGGGGGGGGTTCCAAAAAAATTCATTGTCCCCCAGTTGAAAGTTGTATAGATCGTATAGACCCTTCCAACGGGATATCGAGCGCCCCAAACGAAGGTCGTATGCAAAATTTCTGACCCCGGGAAGTTGAATGTTCAACTAACCACCTTGGGGCCGCAAACGTTATGACGATTCATATTCTAGGGTTAGGTTTTTGGATTTTTAGGGTTCTTTCCCTCATTCTTACGATAAATAGGCTCTTTTGGCCTCTTCTTGTATTCATCTTGTCACGAATGAGCGTAGTCACCACATCTCTTCTAAAAAATATAGCTACCACCATTCTAGCTGCTTTTATTTTATAGTTTGTTCTATTTCATTCATTTAATAGAATCTGAGTTTATTGTATCGCTGTGCTTCTTTCCATATATCTATATATGTGAATATATATTATCTTTCATTACGTTCTCACATAAATCTGGATCACAAGGTCTCAACCTATAATATATTACTTCATCCAAGATACCAATATATATGCAAGATAATTATCATCATAATCAATCTCACCAAAATATCAAATATATCAATGGAAAACCAGCCTATGCATGTATACATCATGAATCACAATGTGAAGATTATTGATGGAAACAATTCCAACACATGTACACATTATCAATCATATCATAATAAGGATGAATAATATTAAATCATCATCAAGGGTCATTGTTTCTACTCTGTTGTCGTCAAGAATACCAACTCTTCATGCAATATCATCACCAATATCCAAAGCATCGACACATCCATAGGCATGTTAAACAAAAAGCGTATATAACATCAACCATACCATGAAGGAATAACCACATGCTAATCATCATCCAAAAATTATATGTATTACATACCCATTATAAAGAAAATGACATGCTAACTAAATCATTAATTAAAGAAACATCAGTTCTTATCGTAACCTATACAATCTCATAGGTGTCTAGGTTGATCATACTCAACCATTCACAGAAGCAAGAAAAAGGGGGATACTGGTTCTTGGACCACCACCTCCTATTATTGAACTAAAAATTACTACCTACATAACACATATATTGTAAATACGTTATGAAATATAAATAAGGGACACCATCCTAGCTGACCACACAATCAGTGTACCAACATATGAAATAATTCATCAAGGTTCAACTTGCACATGAATCTCATCGAACAAGGGATCATTTTGGAAAAAGGAATATTCCAACTAACAATATAAAACACACAAAGTACAACCAAAGGATAGCCAACAAAATATTTAGAATCTTAATAATAATTAATGAGGGAAATACATCACATGTTACCAAAGTATAATTCATCACCCAATTTAAGTGAATTAAATGTTGATTTCTATTAGAATGAATGAAGTATTGGGTTGCATTCAGAAAATACAACCAATAGTCCTTTACCATCATCCATTGATCTCATTTCACAATGGTATCGATGGTTTGGGGAATCTCCACAATTTTTTTTCTATTAGAGCAACTTGGGGAGGAGGCTATTCACAATGCTTGGAATTTCTCTTAAGTGTATTAAACATAGGAATTGCATCGAAACAAAGAAAACATATAGTAAGGAGAGGGTTGGGCAGGCAACGTGTTGGGAAGAACCAACAAATGACAATCTATGTCGATGGGTTTATTGGTTAGGATTTTTTCATATTTCATCCTCAAAGATCAATATATATGAGGATCTCCTTGATTACTTGGAGGAGTTGCTAAATGAGAGCCAAATTTTCTCTATGTTCTTCCCTAAGCAGAATATCCTTAGTATGGAGAATGTTTATTGGGCAAGGTCCAACTCTTTTTCACTACAAAAGACTTTAGGTTCAACTCATTCTATTGCAAATGTTTTGATAGATCTAGGATTGTCAAAACATCATGTTGGGTAGCCTTGTATCTTATATAAAATTGGATTCTAAAAGACATAATTTCATGGATGGAAAATTCTTTGAAATTCATATGATTTTACTCCATAGTAATTAGGACACAAATAGACAACATTGAGTACCAAACTCTAATTCGAGATTAAATGGACGACATCTATCACTCGAGTGACATTTTATTTCATTTACAGAGGTAACATAGGTTCACAAGTTGTGTAAAGTATTTCCATATGGTCATATCAATTTATGGTTCATGAACGTGTATAAACATTTGAGTTCTTTAATGGATGTATCTTTATCACATTTCCAATCAACATCAAAGGTGAGTGGTAATTTTCTAAAAGAAAAGAGGGCCATATCTTTATCTTGAACTTGGAAGGAATGAAGAACTCACTTGATAACTTTTGGGGCTCTAGTTTTGTGGAAAATAGCCTAGAAATGTATGCACTTGAAGTCATAAGAAAAGAAAAGGATTTATAATATCCTATTGAAAGATAAAGTTCAAAAACGGAAGAGAAGGTAGTTAAGAAGAGGAACACTCCAATAAAGATGAACTTGGAGGAAAATATAAGGGTTGATAATTTCATGGAGTATATGGGGAATTCATTGATTGAGAGGTTTCAAAGAACAAGGTTCAAAAATAAGATTTTAAATGATTGGCAATAGAAATAATGGGCCCTCATCTTAGGTTATTGACCCATTTTTCACATTCTTCCTTGGGGATGGATTGGATTTATTTTCAAATGTGAAGATGATGCATCCAATATATTAAGGGGTTTATGGTATTTGAATATGTCATACTTGTCTTTAATTCATTGGTCTATCTATTTTGACCCTATATTGATGACCTATTGAAAAATACCAATCTATGTCAAATTGTTAGCATTGCCTATTAAGTTCTTGTTAGAGAAGGAAATAAAGTCTTTGAGAATTTGATTGGCAGAGATTTGGAGATAGATATCTCCTTGTTACTAACCCTTATTGGAATATCACTCAATTTTTGGTCAAGTTAAATATGACCAATGGCCTAATAGTTTCTTTGGATATTGTAGTGTAAGACAAGTGACTTTCTCAATTTTCAAACTAAATCAAAAGCTCATTTCTTTGTATCATGTGCCACTTGTATGGATATTGGATTGAAAACTAGCCAAAACCCTTATTTAGAAATGAATGGAACAAAAATGAGACTTTTCTTGATGGAGGGATGTCAAATGAAAATTTCAATCAAGAAAGAGATCTAATTATGAGTCATGCAAAGTTAGTGCCTTCCACATTTTGAAATTAGCATAAGATCACGATGTATGAGTATTCGATAAGTATAAGGGTGATGGGATGGTAGATGTCATCTAGAGTTCCCCTCAACCTCATGTTAGTGGAATATTTTTCAAGGATTTCAAGGAGTAGTCGCAAGAGAATTCCCTAGTGTTAATATCAATTGTCTACTTTATCCCTTGATGGAATCAAATCATCATTCTACTTTTGCTTCCATTGTTAATTCTATGGCACATTTAAATTTTCCAATGCAATTTCGGTTCAGGAGATTTTGGGATGGGTTACAAACCCAAACTCTGTCAATTATTATTAAATCCATCAATAGTTATTTCTTGAGCTACATGGGGATAAGGAAAATATATTCTCTATGACTCCTTTTGGTAGTTCCTTTTCAAACCAAGGATTTTTGTTTTCCAATATAATCAATGAAAATAGGGAAGAGTTAGACAAAATCTCTTTGATTAGATATATCCGTAGGCCTTGAAATTAATCTAAAAAAATTGGGGCCACAATTTATCTAGGGGGATTTGGAAAATATTATCTATCCTTCACCAAGGAGAAGGCATAGTTTGAAGAAAGTATTTTTTGAAACATGATTAAGACATAGCTTTGAAATAAATCAAACAATTGAAGTAAAAATTCCTTGAGGGTGTCCTTAGAGTAGGAAAAATACCAATAGGGGCTTATAAATGAACTTGTATTCTCTAAATATCAAAGTTCTAAGAGTTCCTCAAAAATAATTTCATTGGCTAGACAAATTGATATGAATAGGCTAAATGTTCTAATGCTTCAAAATTGTGGCTGAAGGTCAAAATTTGGTTAGAGAATTGGGAATGTTGTTAAAATTTTGGTATTTTATCATTATATGAAGTTAGGATTTATGGGGTGTTATGGCACGCTGGAGGAAATATACCATTTTAATTGATGCATTTGTCGTTGATCCAAGAATTTGGACCAAGTTCATGTTCCATACTCTCTTTGTAATTAATTTATATGGTCCTTAAGAGGAAAAAATGGGATTCCCTTTTTAATCTCCATTAAACTAA
This sequence comes from Larix kaempferi, assembly GCA_027924585.1. Classification (NCBI taxonomy): domain Eukaryota; kingdom Viridiplantae; phylum Streptophyta; class Pinopsida; order Pinales; family Pinaceae; genus Larix; species Larix kaempferi. The sequence continues at coordinate 3,884,345 of BSBM01000825.1, forward strand.
ATAAGAAAAGGTGAGCATTGAAGATGCCCCAAATTTCAATACTTCACAAGCTAATATATGGGGTTGTGATGCAAGATTTAATACATAATTTGATTATTTCAAGAATAAGATAGAGGATTCAAGTTTTATAGACATTGAACCCTTAAAGCTAGCTCCAACATATAGGAACAATAGGGGTGTCACAAAAGGTGTATCCAATAGGGTGGATAAATTATTAGTAGTGGAAAGCATTATGTATGGGGAAGACTAAATCAGAGCTGGGATGATATTTATGGTTTCTATGAACATTGTGCAATTATTCTACAAATGGATATTCAAAATGACAAGCCTCCTAGCCCATAAAAATTTAACCCTTTGTGGTTGAAAGATGTAGAGTACAAGAATATAGTTGAAAAAGAGTGGATCTATTTTTATCAAGATTCCAAATTCTAAAGAATCAAAATGATTCTAGTTCATATATCAAAAATATGAAGAAGGCAATTCTTGTTTAGGTCTCCAAAAATATAGAATATATGGATAAGGATTTGAATCCTTTAGAAAAAAACATGTTGTATATATTTGAAAAGGATTTCCTAGACCGAAGAGTAATGGAAAATGGAAAGTAGGGCTATATAGATTGAGAGGGTACAAAAACACACAAAAAATGCATAGCTTTCACAACCTGCAAAAAATAGGCTAGCACTATTTGAGTGATGAATAATTATGAGGGTCACATGGCTCATAAATTTTATGAAATTGATAAAGTAGGATCTACATATTTTTAGAACAACTAGAAAGAGTTGGCACAAGCAATCATAGAAGAAATCTCAAATATTGCATCTTACTTTGCTATCTTTCTCACTAAGGAAAATAACCAAATTATAATGGAGGAGGTCACAAAAGAAGAGTTGTAAAGTATTTTGATGTCCTTCAAAAAAGATAAAATCCCAAGGGCGAATGGGTAGAAAGTCTATTTCTTTATTTGTTTTTATGAGTTATTAGAGGATGATTTGCTAAAATTAATTGAGGAGGGGAAAAGTTATGGAAAGGTAACAATTTCCCTAAATGTATTTTACATAACCTTAAACCCAAAAAAGGACAACCCATATTCATTTTATGAATTTAGAGATATTTCCATATGAAATTGTAAAATTATCTAAAAGGTCCTAGTTGTCATGGTCAAAAGGGATTTCTTTGATGTTATGTCACAAGAGAAATTTTTGTTTCTGGAAGATAGGAAAAATTATGAAGAAATAGGGTCTACATAATATTTGTGCATCCTACAATTATGTACTTATAATACTTTGCACACACATAATATTTGTGCATCCTACAGTTTTTAACTTGTATTATTCTATTTGGTTGTGCTTGTGCTTCTTATCATCAGGTAAATGCCATTTAGAATCTTAGATAAAGGCCAACTGAAATATCTAGAGGGTGAAGTTATATTCTCTTTGGTTTGTATTTGTAGCTCAACTTTTATCATTTTTCCACGTGTATTATAGATTGTAATTTGGTCAATTAATATTGATAATAATATGTATTTTCTATTAAAGAGTGACTAAATGGAAATGAGGCTTATTGGGATGTACAAAATTGAATGGCCAAAACAAGTGGCCTTTGAGGGTGATTTTTCATCCTTGTTGAGGAACATAATACCTTTTTTTCTTGACATCACAGGGTATGGCACTCATTTAATGACTACGTATGAATGAACAAATAGATGGTGCATGATCTGGACCTTCCTTGACATACTCTTTATCATCCCAGTTGTATTAATCATGTATTAAATCCTAGCTTTCCTATTTCATATTCATCTTAGAATTTGTCCACATTGTATATATATCCTTCCTACCTACCTTTAATACATTTTTCATATTTATTAATGCATTGTTCAAAGGAGATGACCTAGCTCTGAATAAAAAAAATAATCCAAAAAAAAGTAGGCATTAGTTATTCAAAACATGTTTGATGTTTAGTAAAATAAATATTCACTTATTCGATGCTTTTTTAATGTCTCAAAAGCTTCTTTAACATCGAAGCTTCAACAATTACTTTGATCTCTTATCACTAATCTAATGTTCCCCTAAGTCGTCATTATTGGCTTTCCTCGTTGATGTCAGTTAGATGTTGGATATTCAACGTCTATGCCTTCTACACTAATTTTTAAAATATGTGATTATTGTGGGTTTTTCAATACTTAAACTGCAAGTAATAAATTGCATGAGCTTGCCATCAATTTGGTATTCATGAAAATAATGTTTGATATTTTATACATTGCTTTCACATCGAATTTTGAGCTCAAATGTAGTAATGATTGAAGAGAATATATACTAAAATGATAATAATAAAATCTTCATTAAAACTTTGATGGTTACCAAGAAGAAAGAAAAAAATAAATTAGAGTTAAATATTATGTATCACTATGTTCTTAGTGAATTGATTATTGATGTATTATATATGAGCTATTCATACGTTTTACTTGGCCTACTTGGTTCGAAAGAGTCCATGTTTGTGCAACAACCCTTAACCTTCCCAACCAAATTTTCCAAAATCCTGCACCTCAAACTAAAAACTTTAAAATCCTCTCAACTCTGCTATCATCACAATTTAAAATCAATTCTAATTCAAGTTGCATCCAATAAACCAAACTTGTGCTTAAGGTCCAAAGGCATAATATTATTAGAATATAGTGTACTTTTTATATCATAAAGTTAATTGTTCAAAGTCAAAATAAGATGGACTTGTACCATTTGATTATACGTTATTACATGTAAACATATAACAAAAAACATATTTAATTAACTTGTGCTTAAGGTAATTAACTTGTGCTTAAGGTCTAGAGGCATAATATTATTAGAATATAGTGTACTTTTTATATTATAAAGTTAATTGTTCAAACTCTAAATAAGATGGACTTGTACCATTTGATTATATGTTATTACATGTAAACAAATAACACATTTAATTGATTAAAGATGAAAGCTAATTATCACTCCAATATCATGTAATAACGTCATAGTTTCCACATTTAAAGGTCCAAAATTCTTTAATTGATACTAGATTATGTATGAAGCATTTGTGTATACTGTAATTTAATTCCCACATATAAGATGTGTAACATAAGTTCTCAATTGATAACTTATGAACAATATGCTTGCATGTATTTATGGATTTTTTTTAGAAAAAACAATTAAAATGCTAAGGTTTATTGGCGTTGCCTCTCTTGATACAATCTCATAAAGCATTGTCACTCTTGATACAAACTCATAAAACATGGTCACTCCTAGTAGTGGTTGCCTCTAGATATTGGGCCACCTACCTAATTCTACATCAAGGTTAGATGATCTCTTGTACCCACTCATAAAACATGGTCACTCCCAGTGGTTGCCTCTAGATATTGGGCCACCTACCTAATTCTACATCAAGCTAAGATGATCTCTTACGCATAAGTAGTTCAAGGCCACACTCTAATACCAAAATAAGGTTTCAATGTAGATAGTAATTCCAAGAAAGCCAATATCCCTAGTAGTCATCATTAAGACTACCTTTATAGTAGTCATAATTAAGACTACCTTCAGTGGAGTCATGTGCTTTAGAGTAACATTTAGTCTTAATTCCATACATGAGACCATATACTACCCTCAATTAAGATCATAAGTTTTAGTCCCATACATGAGATCATATACTACCCTCGAATAAAAAATACATACAAAAATATTGATATAATTATTATTTGTTCATATAAACAATAATTAATATTATGGAATAATAAAACAATACATACAAAAATATTGATATAATTATTATTTGTTCATATAAAAAATAATTAACATTATGGAATATTCTGGTATGACTAATTTGAATTTGAGTTTGAATTGTGTTTCAATGAAATGTTAAATATTAAATGACACAAGATTGTAATGGAATGTTAAATGAGATGAGATTGTATTGATATATGTATATATTTTAGTTCTTTGTATGCCTTGTAATGTCTGTCGCTTGCAAAAAAAAAGGATGAAACAATCACAGACAGATTACATCGTTCTTTTGTGAGAGATGAAGATACTTGAGAATTAGTATTTGGAACTTGCTAATGAAGTGTGGACGAGTCTCTTTCGAAGACCTAGTATCCACATGGTTACTCTACGATGAATGACAATGAAAAATTACATCGTTGAATGATACTTTGAGATTTAAGCTTGTGAATGACAATGGTTACTCTACGATGAATGACAATGACAGCCAAAATATGTTTCAAGACATAGCATCCACGTGGAAAGCCAAGCCGAAGATGTTGGACTGTAATACATACAGAGAGAGCTACTTCGAACTCGGGGATTTTTATGCAGACGCTAAACCCTAAACGCTAGTAGAGTTGCATCCTCCTGCTGCTTGGGTTTTTTTCCCTCGCAAACACACGTACACGCCTGCCGTACTCGTTGTTTTTCTTTTATTGTGGCGAGAGACTTTCGAAAGAAAAACCAGTTCTAACAACAGAAAAAATAAACGCCAAGCAAGAAATGAAAGTGGTGGTGAGAGGGCAATTACAAAGGAAGGAAGGAAGGAGATCAGCAAGGGGGAAGGTCGGAGGGCGGAGGCGGGAGAGATTGAAGGGGACCTTTTCCGTTCTTCACAACCCATGCCATTTTCAGTCCCCAGGATGTGTGAATTTCCAAATGACAATGCATGAACCACACGCCTGCATATCAAATAAACGAATTAATATATAATTCATACAACGAATTATACTGAATTAATGCAATGCAATGCTGAATGTTAAATGAGAGTGATATATAAAGTACCTGGATTGTCCGCGCGGAACCTGAGAGCCGCCCAACCTCCTTTGGGGACTCCGATAGTGTTTCTCTCCACAGGGTCAATGAGGTTAAAGTTTGGCGCATCCGTGGATTCGTTGTAGTTTCCAACACCTTCGCCGACCACGAAGAAATTGAAACCATGGAGATGGACAGGATGACTGTCCGTGCTGAAAATGCTGGTGTCTTGAAGAACCAATTGAACGGTTGCGTTGAAGGGAAGGACTTTCACTCTCGTCCCATTCACAGCCGCTGTATTATTGGGTGGAGTGCCCGTGTAATTGAACGGGAACGGAGGATTGTCTGGAAAGTTGGTCTTATAGATTCCCTTCATCTGCTTGTAATAGTGGGATTGAAGAAGAGCAGTGCTGGGGAGAACAAAAGAAATGTTGTTCACGGACGCAGTGAATCTGGTTCCGTTGGGTCCCTGGCATGTGGCATTCCCCATCCCCTTTGGACAAGGATTCAGTCCCAGACCGACTGTGAAAAAGAACTTCTTGTCCACCTGCTGAGGAACCAACGCAGGGAATTGCGAGTTAGCCAAGCTTCTAAGTTTGGCACTAAAGTTGGCGGCAAAGGCTGTATCATTGAGGGCTGGGAGTTTTGGCATCATAATGGTGGAAGAGTTAGAGATAGCGTTGTTAGAGTTGGGAATATTATAGCTCACTATTCCTGCGACGGTGGAGTTATCAAATGTTCCCCCACCCGTAGCAAATGGCCGAGCTGCTATAAAAAACTGTGTATTAGGGGTAGCAGTAGCAGTAGCATTAGCAGTGAATAATACATTGGTGGTCTGGCCCGGTGTTATAACTAGAGTGTCCGTCTGGAAAGGCTTAACATAAACGGCATCCACCTCCACCACTGTCAGACTGTGATTTGCAATGGCAACGAAGAGTTCATCATTGAGTGCAGCGTTGATGATACGAAGAAGATATGTCTTCCCAGGATCCACATTCAGAACGAATGTATCTGCATTGCATGGCATGGTCAGTCAGACTTCCCCATTTCTTCCCAATACATAAAACAAACAATAAGATTGTTGAAAGAGATTTAAACGCAATTTGTACCATTAGCAGAGGAGCAGTTGTAAAGAGGTCCAGGAAATCCGTTTATAGTGTAGGCATCGGACACATTTGGACCGCCTCCTGTTTGGAGAGCCTGCTGGATAACCTTCTCCGTATCTGCATTCCACCATTCTCCTGCAAGATGAAGGTGAAAGTATTAATCCCCATCTGGGATGGGCTCCGGCCATAGTTACAAGGTCCATATCATCCATAAAAGTAAGGAAAAGAAACGAAGATATAAAAACTCACCCAGAATAACGGGGACTTCTTTGTGTGGCTTGGGAAATGGGTAGGGAACGTGTGGCTTGGGATATATAATGATGGCGCCGTAGACACTAGCTCTTAACCAAGAAATGTGTGCGTGCCACCATAGAGTTCCCCTCTGTCCTGTGATGGTGAAATTATAAACATAACTCATTCCAGTTTGAATTGGACATTGGGTGACATAACCAGGACCATCCGCCCATCCAGATCTCAGCTGTCGAATCCCATGCCTGCATGCAAAAACATACATGATCTCTACAACTATTAAGTAGAAGTAGATTGCACTGCTGCATGCAGGCCAAGTAAGTATTATGAATGAATAGAAATAAGAGATGAATTACCAGTGAATAGTGAAAAGAAATAAGAGATGAATTACCAGTGAATAGTGACGTTGTCTTTGACGTGGTTTACAAGTTTGATAATGACCCGATCTCCCTCGTGAGCAACAATTGTAGGTCCTGGATACTTTCTATTCACTGTAATCAAAGGTTTTGTGTGGCATAGGCGTGTCACATTACTTTGCCTCACCTGCAATATAATACATGATATATAACTCAAGCGGCAGTATACATAATATAATCAAGCAAACCCAATGAACTCCAAGCGGCAGTATATAAAATTTGCAGTATGTATAGCACTTACGTTGAACTTGTAATGCCTGGTGGTCTGCGCATGCTTTCCTGCTGCTATATCCAGGTACTGAATCATGATCAACAGGATGCTAATATTTAACAAGCACTTCAGTACAGCTGGGGAACGGCAAGCCAACATTTTCGCCATTCTACTTTACTTATTATGAACTATAGGATTGCTGCCTGTCAGCTCATGAGAGATCAGCTGGGATGCTGCCTGTCAGCTCAGCTCATGAGAGATCAGCTGTGAAGCTTTGCGAATCGGATAGAGCATTATATATACCCATCGTCATCGTTTGTCTAATTCAGTCCTGCAGAAGAATACCCCTTCCCTTCCCTTCCCTTGTAGGGTATAATTTGGTGTAGTAGGAAATCACAAGCAACCGTGGTGGTCATTGCACAGAGAGATAAGCAATATTGTTGCCTAATTGCTGAACTGTGCGGATGTACCAACTCTCTCCGAAAGAGTCGTTGGTGGTACTACTTAAAGATTAGTGTGTAGGTGGAGGAGGACATAATTGAAATCTGAAAGACTTAATGTCTGGTTAGGACATCCATGCCTTTCCGGAATGGCATGAGGTCCTATATTTCAGTTAAGATATGTGTGTCACAGGATTATAAGATATGCCATACAGAATGGAGGAGTTAAGTACACTCGCTGACGATTCATGACTGTAATAGTGGTAGTGGTCGGTCGGCGTTTCAACGATTGAACCTCCGTGCATGTGGCTGCCGTAATTTTCCCGTAAAATTATATCCATGAGAAACTGCATAAGAAACTGCGAAACCTATCATTAACAGCCATTGCTACTACATTAACGGGATTTGATCTTTCACACGGCATGGCATCTATGGACAAATGGGTCGTTTCAACATTGATTTGGTGGAAATTTCTTTTGCTTTCGTAGTACATAATTGACCACACCAACCGCAGTCCAATCCAACTCTTTATGGCCCAACACTCCCATTCAACTCTAATGACACTACTCTTTTGAACATCCTTATATCTAATTCACATTATAAGAAAGTATTGCCATATGATGTAAAATCTTTTACGACATTTGCAACCTCTCTTCTCTTGTCTTAAAATGTTTCTCTTCCCTTAAAAGATGTCCTCACTTTTACTTCTTCTACCCGTTTTACAATGTTTCTCCTCTCTTAATGAAATGTTTACCTCTTTAGGGCCCTTTAATAACATTTTTACCTTTTTAATGATATGGCTGGCTATCTTAAGCTTTGTCGGTGGGATATAAACCAAAATTTATGTCAAGTTCTTCTTTCTTACTAAACAAATGAATGGTCATGAATATTCCCTTCCTCAATATATGAATGGTCATGAACGAGGCCTCAAAGATGAATTCAATTGAAGTTATGTTCTGTTCAAGAGATGATGATCGGATCCAGCGAAGGAGATCAAGCTCAATGAAATTGGGTTGAGGTCGATTGATCGATATTCTGATCAATCAGCGTAGAGTTGCAAAGGTTGCATTTGAGAGAGTCGAATGGTCCAAATCAAAGGAGAGAAGGCACATCGACGACGGGGAAAGGATTCACAAAGTGAACGTGGGCGGGAGATAGAGTTACGCAAATCCAAAGCTAGGTGTTATGCATTGGTAGCAGGTCGACGGACGGGAGAAGTCGCCAACGAGATCAACAACTCATTTAACGTTCCGGAGGAGAAAGGGTTTGGAGGTTAACGGCCCAAGCAGATGCCAATTTAGCACAAAGGTTCAAGTCCACCATTGATCGTATATCCAACGACCCACATAAACTGTGGGAAGCACACTTGCGATTCGACGGTCGTAAGAAGTTGCGGAAGGAACTTTGCAGGAGACAATTTGCGAAAGCAAATTCCAGAATCCAATTTCGAGAAAGTTGTAGAAAGCATCCACAATTTCAGAAAGAAGTCAATTGTTGCGGGAGTCGGTTGCAAAAAGAATTTGGGAAAGCACATCAGCAATTGCGGAAGAAAGGTCGTTGCGAGAAGATAATTGCGGAAATAAGGTAATTCCAAAAGGCATTTTTGGAAAGTGACGCCCGCATTTTTGGAAAGAATTGGCTGGGTAAGCTAAGTTTGGAGGTTCTACTAGAATTGGAACCTAACTATTCCTGGGGTAAGCGGGTTGGATTGGATTTTTTTTGTCCCTCCTGCATCAGTTGCTAAGGCCAAGGGTTATGATATTCATTTATTATATTTTTATCAACCCTATACATGACCACCCTCTCAAATAGATTTGGAAGAAGAATGAAAAGCAAAGGTCATTCCAAAAAAATTGAACACCTAGCCATGGTGAAGCCATCGCCAACATTTACCTACTATCTAGCTATGTGTTAGGTATTGTCTTTGTTGATAACATTGTGTTTTAAGTCATCTGGTATTGAAGCAAAGGGTTACAAAAAATATCCAAATGATCAATTGTATATTTTCATGAGGTTTGGCCCACCAAAATGGTAAAAGGAAATAACCATATGTATAATAAAAATTCCTATAATATCACATTGATATGTTACTCTAAATATATGTTTTTTCTTCAATAGCAGTGGTTCTACTTGAAATTCTATATAGACTACAAACAACCAAATCTGCATATCCACAAAGAACTTGATACAAGAGTCATGCCATGAATTCCAAAGGAGTAAACACAAATAAATTAACCAAGAAAGATAATCAAGAATCACAACTAATAAATAAATGTAAAATACTTGTAGTCCATAATCTCTTTATAGTCCAAGTGTTGATCCAACCACACTCTAGATCCCACAAACTCATCTTCAACAAGAACCCCTGAACCAACATTAAAAAATATTCCATAATCTAATCTTCAACAAGACGGTGGAAATTTCACTACTCAATTATCCTCCCAACCAATGCAACCACCTTCATATTGTTCCCCCCAAGCATGGCTCAATATTAATGACGTGAGGAAGTTTAGGGAACATGAAAAATTATCTATAGAAAATCATTCCCATGCCCGCAATCTATGAGTTGCATGGATCTTCCTAAAAATCTTCCCTCGGGCAATTGCAACCACACTCAACAATAGCACCCTCTACCACTAATTTACACAAATCCCAACAAATTATCATATATCATATTCTCACTTTATTAACCTTAGTTTGGTGGAGAGGCTCTTAGACTTTCAGTACCTCCAAATCCCATGGGATTATGGTGTGTAGGTTTCTTACAACCACCTTCAACCTTAGTGATTACAACCACACAAGATAATAACACCCCACTACCCTGCATTGGAAGAACATATTATACCACCTTTAGCCTCTAGCAATTACAATCACACTCGATAGTGGGATCCTTCTTTGCAACTATATTACTACTACCTTCGACCCCCGGTGATGGAAACTACAATTTCTAATGATATCCTACAAATGTAGACCCAAAATGGTACAATGAATGAGACACAAACTAATCTTAATCACCACTTCGTGATGCAGGAACACTCATGACCCCTTAGTCCACACAAACAAGGTTAGATCAACTAAGAAAATTCTCAACCAACACTTTTAGAGAAAGAGAAATACACTACTATAAAAAATACTAAAATTTGTATATAAATGACTAAATTTAGCCACACGACTAATAGTAATTTATTTCCAGTCACTTATAACACGATTAAATTTATGACGAAAAAATTTAGTCATTTATTGGTTGTTCTAATTCGTCAACTTGGTAGTATATTTAGTAGTTTTCTTAGTCATTGATTTTTGTTAATTGGTTGTTTATTTAATAGTTCTAGTTATTGATTGTTATCAACAAGTAGTATATTTGGTCATTTTAATCATTAATTTCCGTCAACTAGTAGTATATTTAATCATTTCGATAATTAATTGTCATCAATTGGTAGTATATTTAGTCAATTTTATTCACTAATTTCCTCCAATCGGTAGTATATTTAGTCATTTTAATCATTAATTGCAGTCAATTGGTAGTGTATTAAGAAAATACATTGCAATATCATTTATTAATTTATGGTAGGGTATGGAGAAATCGAACCACCAACCTTCTGCCTATAAGGCAAGTGCTCTTCCATTGAGCTAGCACCCATTAAGGATTGGGGAGAGGGGCAATATTAACACCCAGATTTCATTATTTGTAATTATAGCTGCCAATTCCAACATTCAAACTTGCATCTAAAATGTGCAGTACTTAAAAGAGGATTGTAAGACAACACTGCTTGTCTTCCTAAATCCTAGTTTTTTTAGTAAATGAGGTTTGTTTTGGGAATTCTCCAGTGGTTTTCCATAAGAAACCACTATCAATTTATAACCATTCCAAAATGGATGTATAAGCAATCTCTATTGGTTTCTCATAAGAAATATATATAGACCATAACCTAGTCACCTTGGCCATTGGTTGATCTCTAGATTCCTTGCTAGAACCATGGGAATTATGTAGTTCTCTAGGTCAGTTCATCTCTATGGTTGACTTGCTTAATATTTGACCCTCAATAGCCCATAAATGATAACTCCTTCACTATCTAAGTGTGGCTCGACTAAAGTTCCCTCTTTCTATGAAAAGAGAAATTGTAAAGTGCATTTTATGAATCCATGAATTGGCTAAAACATATTAGTATTGGATATACAAGTTATGTAGCCATCTTATCCCCTCCCCCATTTCCTAGGAATCCACTCTATATTCTAGGGGTAAAAACTCCTTTGGCCATTGAGTTCCATGAAATCAAGTGCCCACTTTTTGAGTAAAGTTAAATGTATGAATCTATAACTTGGATAAAAAATATTCCATTGTATTTACAAGTTATGTTTCCATCTTCTCCCATCCCCCATTTCATAGGAAGCCACTATGCTAGGGATAAGCTTCAATGGGCCATTAAGTTCAATGTTGTGTAAAATTATTAGAATTCAAATTCTATTTTATATATGGAAAAAAAGATTTTGTTTTAAATATATTCAAACATAATAAGTGCTTTACATGGCTTGATGTCTCTAATTTGTTTAAGCCCCCATTTGCAAATAAAACACTAGATCAATAAGGTATAAAGGAAGATTGCAAATATGTGACCAACTATGGAAGTCTTGAGGTGGTGCATCTTACACCATAAGAAAGCAATCCCTTTATAACTCTCTTGCCCTTTCTACTCAAACTTGTTGATTTGAACACTATCTGCATAAGCACTGAGTTGTCTATGTTGTTCATGAACACTTAGAGATGTGACATAGCTTCCCTCTTCCTCTTGCTCTGAAAAGGACAAGTTCTAGAATTTAGGGTTATCTATTTCTTCGTTGAGAATCCTTTGAGCTCGAGCAAGGAGATTAGAAGTGGAAGCCCATTCTTATCAACCCTAATCTTGTTGTTAACTTTCATGTATCATCCCTTAAAGACAAAGATAACCATTTTCTTAACGTGGGCATAATCCCTACTACTATTTGATTTGATGGTTTATGTGGAGCAATTAATTGAGTAAATTTTTAATATATTTATTTCAATTTTTATATTTAACATAAAATTATATAGAAATTTTATTTTTGAACTCACATTTTTTAACCATGTTGCAATCTAAGCTTCATCGACACATATATAGAGAGATTCTCAACTTAGATAGTTTTGTTCCACAAAATTGCTATATATATTTTTGAAAATATAAAATATGTGAAATCTCCACACTAAAAGGTGCAAACCTGTTGAAAAAGCGACTACATTCAATATTTGAATATGCATTTGAAATGCACCCTGGGATTAAACTATAGAGTCTTTAAGTGCTTCGGTGCTTGACATTTCATCATGTGCCAAAATCAAACTAGAGACTCTTTAAGTGCTCAGGTGCCTGTTTGTTGGATTCTTGAATTGTCTATGTTTTGACCCCTATTTTGATTCTTTTTGTGTCCTCCAAAATGTCCTTTTACCTCCCGGATCCTTATCTAAATTTCTTTAGACATTAAGGATATTCATATGTGACATGGGAAGAATTCTAGGTTATATTCCAATTCATTCATATGCTATTATTGTCATTATTATGTTAAAATAAATTGATTTTTATCCTTAAAACAATTTAATAACGTATATCTACGCGCTTGGCCTAAGCAAGTAAGTTGATTTGTTTTTTATACTTACATATGCACAAATGGAAATCGAACACATGGGTCTTCTTTGGAATCATGTCACCCAGATCATCCTATTGTTGGTTCCTCTGACTTCGTTATGATGTTACCCGAGGAGCATATTTATTGCAGACTGGTCGTGGAACAAAGGAAGCACATTGTTTGCCTAGATTAGAAGATCTGTCAATTCTTTGAATCTTGATAGATCCTCCTTAGTCGTTGAGTTGGAAGGTAAGAGCGTTTCCATTAACATGGAATTAGTCGTCACCCCATTTTATTATAACTTGTTACTTGGTTTAAATTGGTTCTATGCCATGACTGCAGTCGCATCATCCATCTTCTGCATTGTGCAATTTCCCCATCATGGGAAAATTGTCAGTATCGACTAGTTAGAGTTTTGTACACCGGACACCACTACTCATCCTGCGGATAATGTCCCTCTCTTGGGACACTCATAGAAAATATATGAGAGTATGGGGGTAGGACTCCTAAAATACTCATCACCAATGGGAGTCTTTCCAACACCTGATCCCCCATCACATGTTTCCATGGTGAACATGATCTCATCCTCCTCCAACACAACAGACCCTTGGATTGTGCCCGATCTTAATCATATCAATTCGAATGGAGACACAATGCCTCTCATCCCTGTCGAAGCTACTTATGAGTCCATCCAATCGGAACTAGATTTATCCGATGACCACCACTCGGGGGCATCCGAATCCGGTTCTCTGCCCTCTCGGCGGATCTCATCCTCACCATCATCACATCATCTCCTCCAGAATTTTCACTATGATGAATCGATCATGGATATTATGATCTTGGATGAGCCTCCATGGGACGACCACCACCATCGATCATCTTTCCTCCCGCCTTTGGACACAATAGAGAATGCGATTCATACCATTGTTTCACTGGATGTCTTTCCTAACCCTCAATCTCCTATTCTTACCCAGGATACGATAACCGAGGGGAATTTGGCGAACATCTCCTACCACCACGATTGACATCTCGGTAAAACCATGCATCGTGGAACACATCCACATTGGCAAAACTTGTTCTTATGACAAACTTAAGACTCATATGGCCTTGTTTAAACAGTTCTGCGACATATTTTCTTGGAGCTATGAAGAAATTCTCAAGATTGATCCTTCCATTGTTATGCATGAAATTCAAACATATCCCGACGCAAAACCTGTCCGACAAAAAATCTGTCACGTGCACCTTAGAAATATTGTGACTATCAAAGAAGAGATCGAAAATCTATTGAAAGTTGGTTTCATTTATCCCATCCCCTTGACCGATTGGGTCTCCAATGCTGTCTCGGTTATGAAGAAACATGGAACCATCAGAGTTTGCGTTGATTACAAGGATCTTCAATAAGGATTGTCCCAAGGACAATTACCCTACCTCATTTATCGACCAAATTATTGACAAATGTGCCATAAGTGTCATCTTCTCATTCATGGATGTCTTTTATGGCTATAATCAGATTGAAATCCACCAAGCCGATCAACATAAAACTGCTTTCATCTTCCCATGGGCTACGTTTGCATATCGCAAATTACCTTTTGGACTTAAAAATGTCGGTGCCACATACCAGCGGGTCATGTCGTATGCCTTTCACGATATCAAGTATTTTTCATGGGGGCTTCACTAGAAGGCAATATAATATCACGTTCATTCATATTGGGGTATCAAATAATCATGAAAACCTAAAAATTATATTGCTTATATATTAAGGGACAAAGGGTTTTTTTATTTAATGTGACAATACAAAAATACTTTGGGGTCTTTTTTATATGGGCGGGTTGACAAATATCCGCCAAATGGAGATGGCGAGATCACGGCCAGATGAGAAATCAGGTTTAGGAAAGGCTCGGGCTTACCAGTACGCAGGGAAATCGCATCTTGAGGAATGCTTGCGGTCAGGGGTTTCGTGGTGAAGAGGGTTTCCAGTCGATCATAGTCGAGAGAAAGTGGTCATTGACAACCAATTGTTACCAATAGCACTCAGCCAGTTGTTACCAATAGCCTTGGGAGGCTCTAAGCCTCCAGGGACTGTTATAGGCCCTTGATAGGCCTTAGGGGCTTGAATACCCAACCACTCGTGCCTATCAAAGGCCTTGGGAGGTTTAGTTAGCCTCCTAGAGCTTGTTACAAGCCCTGGGGGCTTGGATACCTATCCCACAACAGGCTTAGTCAGTGATTGGGGAACTGCAACATGCAATCTAAATGTTGTGATATGTGCATTGGCTCTAGTGACATACAAGAAGTGATCTCCTATCTCTTCATTAGACCATTAGATGTTTCAAACCATAATGATATGTGGTTGAGTAATTGCATTGTGGCTAAAGTAATGTGCATCCACAATATACATCGAAAGAATCAAGGTGCATTGTAGAATGCATGTGAGCTCATAAGAGGGGTATCATATCAATATACTAGGTAGAAATATAAAGGGGTATAAAAAGTGTTAATGAAAAAATTGATACATACGATATCTAGTAAAAATAGGGGTTTTTTTAAATTGGGAAGGCATATTGGGAGGGGGTTAAAAAAAATGATTTTGGAAGGTATTTTCCAATATTTAGTGAAATTAGGGGTATTGTTTCATATGCCACGAACGAACGTGCTATGATAGCGGTTTATTGAGTGAAGCCCCCGTGGTATTTTTTGGAACACTACCTCAATGATTTTCCCGCTCATTCAAATCGTCGTGAGTTTCACATCAATCATCTGACAGATGTGTTTCTCAGATGTCGACGGTACAATATCCGTTTAAATCCCCATAAGTGCATATTATGTGTGGATCTTGGATATCTCCTTGGATTCATAATTTCCAAAGATATGATCCACATTGATTCCCTCAAGGTAGAGGCCATTGTATCCTTACCCACACCCGTAGATATTACAGAACTTCAAAGTTTGGAGGGGAAGGAAAACTACCTGCGTCGCTTTGTGTGTAATTTTGAAGAAAAAACACACGGTTACATGCGATTGTTAAATAAGGACACCTCATTTATTTGGGATGCCCAAAAGGAATTTGACAGTCTCAAGTACTCTATTACCCATGCACCTGTGTTACAACCACCATATTACACCATGGATTACATCATTTATCTTGTTGCCTCTAGCTCAATTATTGGTATGGTTTTTGTAGCTAGATTTTTCACACCAACTCATGCTAAAGAGCACCTACTAAGGATTCAAGAACTCTTAGTAGAAGTTCATAAACATGGATACAAACTAAACAATAAGAAAATGGTGTATGCAAATAAAAAACATGAAATAGATCTAATTACTGCAGTAAAATGGCAAATCAACAGGAACCCATAAATGACATTTGTATTTTTATATTATATGGCAAACAAGGGTTTGCGGTAATGGTTACCTCAAAAGAAGAGGTGACGAGGGCTCTTGCAGCAGTACGAAGAGTAGTGTGTCGGGTCTCCATATTTCCTTGCTCTTCTCCAAATGCTCAATGGGTTGGCCAAGATTCAACTAACTGGGCACAAAACCTTGAAATGGGAGGCTAAAGTGCAATAGGGAATTTGGAAGCATGAGGATGTGAAGAGTGATTGATGTGAAATGGGGAGCATCCATCACCTTTTTATAGTGATTTCGAGACGTGGAGTATTGGCCCATAGTTTTGGGAAACTAATGGTATTAGGCATTTTCCCTCTTTTTTGAATTTATTTTGATTTTTTCCCCTTTTTCTTTTATTTTGGGGATTTTTAGACCCTTTTTGTGGGGTTTTAACCTTTTTTGAAGGAATTTAATCATTTTCTATGGAAATAATGTTTTTTTCCTATTTGGTTACCAATTTAGGTTTTTTTTGTTTTGGAGGCCAAAAATGTGGGAAAAGTGGACAAATGGGTTATGTGACTAGGGAGATGACTTGTGAACAATTTTTGGGTGTTAATAGTTTTAGTTGATAAAGATAGAAACGCGCAGTAACATGTGATATACTACCTCAGTAAGGGTCTCATGTACTTTGAAACTTGTTATTCGCATGTTGAGAAGTTAGCTCTAGCAGCGGTCATTGATGTCCATAAGCTACATCACTATATCTTGCTCCATACTACTACTATCATTGTCGATTCTAACCCTATGTACCACGTCCTCACACGTTAGGTACTAGGGGGAAAATACTCGCACTGGATCATGATTCTCCAAGAATTCAATCTCCAGTTTGAAAAGGCTAAATCCAAAAATTCATTTGTATTCAAGGAGCTCATGTGTGATGTTCCCCATACTGATCAAGAATCTGATCCCATTGACTCTCTCCCCGATGAGTCATTTTTTTATCAATACTACTGACCCTTGGTACGGAGATATCACCTTATATCTCCAGACACAACGCTTTGGAGCTCACTTATCCCATGATGAACGTCGTCGTATCCACCACCATGCGAAATATTACCTCATCATTGGTGATACTCTATATTGTCATGGTATTGATTCCATCCTACGACACTCCTTACCTCACGAGGAGGCCGAGCATGTATTAAATGATTGCCACTCGGGGGAATGTGGCGGTCATCTTTTTGGGATGGATACATCCTAGAAGATCTTACACAGTGGATACTACTGGACGTCCATCTTCAAGTATTGTATGGAAGCAATCAAGAAGTTTCCTCCCTGCCAGCCACTGGTTTCACACCTTTTCAGTTGGTGTATGGACTAGAGGCTCTATTTCCTAGTGAGTGCGAAATTTCGTCTTTGAAACTAGCCGTTGAAATTTCACCGAACACAACAGTTGAGAAATAGAGATTCTTATACTTAGATAAACTCGATGAGACCCACCGTGATGCAACTCTAGCCAATGAAGCGCATAAGAAGCACATCAAGGCCCAATATGACAAATCTGTAAAAACTAGTATCTTCAATGAGGGTGATTGGTGCTAACTTACTACCAAAAACATGATAAGATGGGGACAAGTAAACTTAAGTCCATGTGGCATGATCCATACATCATAAAATGTGTTTTGGAGAAGGGATCTTATGAGTTGGTTGACTATGACGAAATATCCTTAGGGGATCCTCAGAACGGGCTCTACCTAAAACAATACTATGCTTAAGTTATCTTGCGTCAATACCCTATATATATTGTATATGACATGTGTTTGTGTTGATGTGACACTTTCATTTTAGTGTGTTAGGATCTTATCTGGATTTTCTCTTATACCATGTTCTTCCTCGATGTGCATATGAAAACTTGTTATGGATTCGCGGACGACGCTAACCAGCACACTCGAAACCTCACCTTGGCAGCTTGGGTACTCTATTCCCCTGCCGATGAACTAATAAGCTCAGGAGGAACTTGTCTAGGTACTACAACTAATAACATCGCCAACTATCATGCAGTGATTGGATTATTGATCGACGCCTTTTCTCTCGATGTGAACCAGGTTGTCATCTACCTCAATTCTCAACTAGTAGTCTCTCATCTGAACCGATTCTACACTATCCGTGATCCTATCCTACTTCGCTTATTTCGGTGAGTATGTCTCTTCGAAAGGTCTTTTGAGTCTATTCAATGCCTACGTATTATGAGATGTATGAACACTGTTGCCGATTCATTGGATAACTTTGTGTTAGATTGGCACATTGCACATTCGTAAGCATTTATATTAAAGATGAAAAATTGACATCACATGTAAATTATCCATTAATGTATAAGAAAACATATGTAATATTTGTATCCATCATGAAAATACATTGTATAAAAATCGCTAGATAATCTTTCATATTACGTGTGTCAAAATGTTGTACAAAAAGGTATTGATACAAAAAATATGAAGGTCATGGCATTCAGTATGTCACATCTACAAAAATTTGAATCCTGTGGATTTCAGTACATCATCTCATATATATCATATCCCCGAGTGTGCTCGTGGTATCATATCATGGCCCTAGCCACCCGACGGAGTAACCGACCAAAACGTCTTGAAACTCCAGCTGTCATATGCTGATAATTTCAGGGAAGATCATCTATGGATATGTCTGGAATATTTGCAGTCAACCGTTGTAGCTTATCCTCCAACTCATCTAGCTCCTCCACAACCTCCTAATGGACCGCTACCATTTGACGAACCAATCCTCACCTCCCGATGGGTGAGGATCCCCCCGGTCTCGATGGGACAATATCTGTGTAAATAAGATATGAGATATCAGTATTACAAAAAAATGAAAAAAAATCATAAATACATAAAAACACGAGAGTATTTTTCTTACCAATCTCTCCCCACTGCTCTCCATATAGAGAAGCTGAATCAGGTTCTCCTCGGAATTTTTCCCTCGCATACGCATAATCCTCAACCTGAGGAGCTGGCTATGCAGCCACCTAAAGAAAGTGAGTCCATAGGTGATCATTGGCCCATCGTCACCATGAAGGTCCATCACCCCAGACCACTGCTGCATACAAGGGTCACGTGGATCGAGATCATTGATATCGACTTGGGGACGGAGAAGTGGAACCCTCTTCAAGAACAAAGAGACCATAATGGAGCCATAACCAAACTGTTTCAACTCCCCTCTATAGCACTTGGTCAATTGTTCCTTCAATTTTGAGAGGATCCCCTCGCACTAGTTAAACACCGTAGGAGCCATGCACTCGATGGCATACAGCATGTCGGCCTTGGTGGCCTGATGTGGGGCCCTAATACCTATCACTCACTCAATAGTAAACAATACAGTTCTCAAGGGACGATTGTTGGCTTAAACTGACCCAGAGGTTTCCAATTAGACCCAGGTTCTTTGCGGTTCTCAGTTTGACCAACAAAACCCCTTCGCACCGACCCTTTCGGCAACAACCTGCGAGCAGGTTGAGGTCTCACCCGAGGTGTATCTTATGAGGTACTGCGGAATCAGGTTTCCATAGTAAATGATGAGTTGTTTATATGAACAAGCTGCGCAGCGCAGGACAGAAGGAGTGCACTGCAGGGCAAAGTGATGCGGTACGCAGCAGGATCTACGCTGCGAGTAGTACTGCGCGATGGAGGCAACACTGCAAGCCTCACTAAGGGTTTCTTACTGCTGCGAATCTTCTACTGGAACTGCGAATTACCCACACTTATCCTCTACTTGGAAGATCTCGAAAACGTTAAGGCACTGAAATGAATATCACTCATCCATTCATTCAGGAACTTACGGGTTATCTTTCTAGCATTCATTCTAGAACTTGGATTATTACAACGTGAACTGAAATGATAGACATGACTAACTGTGTTGCGTTTCTTCACTGTGTTTAAGAAAGTAATTAAACTTAAATGACTGATTCACGATCTTAACATAGAATTGAAAGGAACCTAGCATATCATTCCCTAAACTTCTCCTATTGGAAAATGCATATCAAAGTTCTCATATTATAGCATGCAAGGAAACATTCAAGCATTCATTCTACAGAAAATACAGACAGTCATTCATTCATAAACATCATCGTATAACATAGGATTTAACGTGGTTCACTTCCTCGGATGGAAAGCTACGTCCACAAGAACGGTTGGTAATATATTTATTTCAAAAGGGATGGGGCAACCGTTCTTAGTCTGCGCACTCAGCTGCAGACTCTCCTTTCTCTCGGCTAGGTCTCTATGCACACAGCTGCAGAGCCTTTACAATATTCTCAGCTTAGAGAGATTTTACAATACCAAAAGGTTATCTCAAGATTACTCTAATAACTAGCATCTAGTATCCAAAATAGAGCAACCCCAACAACAACCCCCATCCCATACAAACGTGTCTTCTTAAATAGATCATGCCCGAAGTTCATGTCTATACAATGTCGAAGACCTAAAACCCAAAACCCTAAGAGTTTCCAAAATTGCGTTGGTTTTCCAAACCGGCTTGCTGGCTCCTCGTAGCGTCTACTTAATCATGACAGATCTCCACGTCCTCATTCTGTCGCTATCGGCCTTCTTGTCGCACACGTGCCTACAAGCTGCTTCTACCGAACCGTTTCTCTATAACGGTTTTTCCTTCTAAGCGTGCCAAACGTCGCTTTCCTTAACAACCCACGCGTGGCCGCCTTCCTGTTTTTCCTATGTCCACCGCTCGGCAATACTGGAATATCTTTCCAAAAATGGCTGCCACCAGTCGAGCAGGTAGCTACACTTGATACTTGTCCAGCAT
Organism: Larix kaempferi; assembly: GCA_027924585.1. Lineage (NCBI taxonomy): Eukaryota > Viridiplantae > Streptophyta > Pinopsida > Pinales > Pinaceae > Larix > Larix kaempferi. Next base: position 3,905,309 of record BSBM01000825.1, read on the forward strand.
ACCGCTTTTTTGGCTCCACGTGGCCTCCTAACTCCGCAGCACTGCTTCGGCGCAGTACTGGTCTTCGCATCACGGCCAAAACTTCGATGCTGCGCGCAACTCCACAGTCTGGTCAAAACTTGGATGTTTCGCGCAACTTCGCAGCATCTTCAATACTTAGCCAAAATTGTATTTCTGAGCTGCGCTCAGCTCATCTTTCCCTGCATGCCTCAAAAAGGTGCTTCCAAAACTTTATCTCAACCTGGGCCCAACATGCCCCTAACACTTACATGTGGCTCGTCCCCGAGCCACTCATTGTTTCAACTGTCTCACTCTGCGCCACGACCGGTGGGACGAACTTGGCCGCGAACTCGTCATATGTACCGCACAACTGCACCACTGCTTCTCTTATGTCGTGCTCAACCTGTTTAATTGTCTCAAGCAATGTTGGAGTTATTTCTTGTCCAATTTGGTCTTGTACTTGCTCCTGGTTATCGCGCAGTTCTACTAACTTATCTTCAATTTGCTACGATACCGCCATGGCATTCTCTAGGAGCTACTGCGACTGATTATCCATCTCAGACTCTTTTTGTCGTAATTCCTGTACTTCTTTCTTTAAGCCGGATATCTCCTTGTATCTCGGTAGCCTTTCTCTGGGTGGCAGATCTTTAACCTCTGCGTTCAACTTGTCCAGCGCGGTCTGTTTTTCTTGTACCGCAGTTTTGACCTGTAGCAACCCTTGATCCTCTTCAAGGGTCGTGATTGCCTGTGAAACCTTATCCAGGAGCGATTAGCACTTATCCATCTCACTTGTAATGCTTTTCGAGGCGGCGCTCACTGCTTTCTCTCTGACTTGTTGTTCAGTTAATGGCGCCTACTTATTCAACTTATCCTTCAATCTGGCAATATCAGCCTCATAATAAATCTCTTTATCATGCATCTCCGACTGCAAGGATCTCACCTTATCTCCGATCCTCAGAACTGTGTCTGCAGGATCATCCTGGATTTCTATGCCTTTAATATCCTTCGCCACATTGGATATGGTAGTCTCCAAATTCTGTCGGCGGTCCAGTTCATTCCGTAGCTGTATTTCTACCTGCGGCTGAATTTGTTTGTTTGTTGCGGTGAGCTCTTCTTGTGACTTCATCGATTCAACCGTCTGTTCATGCATCTCCTCAACGATCTGCGTGTGGATGAAGTGCAATCCTGGTAATGGGATTTTGGCTAAGTCGAGCTCTACCCTCTCGACCCCTTTTGTGTCCATCTCAGCAAGTTCAATAGCCCCGACTGAATGACAGGTGCTAGCCAACTGTCAGCTACCAAGTTCAAAGTTCCCTTGGCGTCCTTTTTCCAGCACATATATTGGTCTGGTCTGGTTGAAAATCTGGGTATTTGGGAACATCTGGCTCGTCTTACTTCATTCCCAAGAGGTCATAATCCTCCCATTTACAATCTGCTATCTTTCCCAACAAATTCTTAGCAATGTTTACATGCTTTGAGATAGGTGATAGCGGGATGTCGTATCTCACATTCTTGGACAATTTAAACACAGGGGCATTCAGTGCCCGTGGGGAGATATATTCGGGTGTCATCTTCAAGGGTTCTCTTTGAAAGACTGGCGATTTCTGTGTCGAGGAGCCCATCTTTATGATGTTGGATCGAGGTGCAGTTACGACTTTTCCTTTATCTTTTTCTTTTTCCTACATCGTCGGATTAATTCTTGGTGATCTGTGGGATCCTTCACCTTGTTCTACGGCGACCTTCTTAACTGGAGTTTTCATTAACTGTTGAATCCCTCCGTGCTGAAAGATCCTCAGTGCTTCTTCAATGGTCAGTTCTTCGTCTCTATAGGAAGGTTTGGACATTCACTAATGAGGTAGCGACTAAGGCAGACAGAATACAGATGGCTACTAGCTCAGAGAGTTTAATCACAAGAAAATTCTAAGTGCTTGGTAACGCCCGCGAGTCTCCCAATGGTGTTATTTATAGGCGCAGCAGACCCTCTCCCGCGCCCTTCAACGACTAGATAAGAAATTAATGTGGTGTTCGTTGGTGAATTTGAGTGGATCCTTCAGTCTTTTCTGTCGTCAGCATGCTCAGAACGGCTATCTTCTCTTTAAATGCTGAAGCGGTTGCTGCAACAGTCATCTAAAGGCTATTTTTCTAAAAAGCTATGCAACAGTTATTTTTCTCTAAGTGCTACGCCGAACTGCGCGGCAAGCCATCTGCAACCCTGCGCGGCCACTTCGCAATGCCAAAAATTTCCAACTGCGCGGCTTCCACTATAAATATATATAGATATAGATATATAGATATATAGATATTTATTTTTTTATTTTTTTCCTTCCGCGCAGCTTCAACAGTGCTACGCGGTGCATAGAGCATTCTTCTTATCATACCTTCTTCCTTTAATCATACATGTACAGACTCCTTTACATTTCTAGTGTCCACTTTCAAATGTACTTGACACTTAAAAATTCCTTCCTTTGTTCATTATTCAGGGTTCTGCGAAGCAGTTCTATCATGGTATAGCTTTATCCTACTTCCATTTATCAAAGTTGGCAAGGTATCACCAGCTAAATTGGCTAACTGGACTGCACCAGTGTTAGTAACATGTATCACAGTATATGGGCCAAGCCAATGCATCTTAAATTTACCAGGGAATTTCATGAATTTGTTATCATACAGGAGGACTAGATCACCTACCTGAAAACACTTGTTTTTTATATGGTGATCAGGCCATGCTTTCTCGCGGTCCTTCTGAGCTTGCTGGTGGAAGCCTGTGATGAAGCGATCTTCCTCCAATCCCAGTAAGTGTAGTAATCTTTCTTCTAGAGCTTCGCAGTCTGCCATCCCTGTAAACACAGTGATTCTCAAACTAGGGACAATATATTCCATAGGCATTATAGCCTCTTTCCCATAAACCAACCGAAAGGGTGTCTGTCTTGTCAATTTCTTACATGTGGTCCTGTATGCCCATAGCACAGATGAGACGTGCAGGTCCCAATCATCTCTATTTACATTGCACACCTTAGTGAGTGCGTTCTCCAATATTTTATTGAAAGCCTCTACAGCACCATTTGCCTGTGGATGATATGGAGTACTGTGCTGATGACGAATGTGGAATTCCTCTGTAAGCGCCTCAATCGTCTTGTTCAAAAAGTGAGTACCTTGGTCACTCATCAAAATCTTCGGACAGCCAAATCTGGTGAGTATTTATTCAAAAATAAACTGCGCAGCAGTACTGGCGCTGCAGTCCTTAACTGGTTTTGCTTCTGCCCATCTGGTGAGGTAATCCATAGCATTAATAATATACCTTGCACCCGTTCTTTTTACTGGTGGGTTTATAGGACCCACAAAGTCTATTGCCCATTTTTCAAATGGTTGCAGTGTCAACTGTGGATTCAATGGCATCTCATCTCGGCGTGATGGTTTTCCTGTCCTCTGAAAGACATCACAGTTCCTGCAATTTTCTTTGGCATCTTTATGGAGCGTAGGCCACCATAACCCTGCGCACAATATCTTATGCGCAGTAGCCCTTCCTGCATAGTGACCTCCCGCGATTCCTGAGTGTGCGTCGGCTAGAATAAATGGCTTCTCATGATCAAGTACACACCTGCGCAGGACTTCATCCGGCCCAAGTTTGTATTACTGTCATGCAATTATAGTGAAGTCCGCGGCGTGCACCACTAACTGTTTTTTCTGCTGAACCGAGAATTCCTGGGGTGCCATCCCTGTGGTTAGGAAGTCAATGATATCCTTGTAATAATCATCGACAACCTGTATACTAAATAACTGTGCATCAGGAAGACTGTCTTCAATATTCGTCGGCTCCTCTCTTGACTCGATCCTTGACAGATGATCAGGTCTCAAGTTCAGTCTACCTTGCTTGACAATAATTTCAAAGTCCTATTCCTAGAACAGCAGTATCCATCGACATATACATCCCCCTAACACTGGCTTGTTGACCAAATATTTCAATGCAGAATGGTCAGTAAACATAAGTGTGATCCCAGCAAATAGTGTCTAGATTTCTGTAGGGCATATACCATCACAAGGCCTTCCTTCTCAGTAGTAGTATAGTTCTTCTCTGCTGTTGAAAGCTTTCTGCTAGAAAATGCAATAGGGTGGTCAATACCTCCCTCTCCTCGCTGAGCTAACACGATCCCCAGGGCAATACATGATGCATCAACAAGGACATGGAATGGCTTCGTCCAGTCTCGAAAGACTAGAATAGGCGCGGTGACCATCTTTTCTTTTAATGTGTCAAAACCCTGTTCGCATTATGCGTTCCAAATGAACGGTGCGTCTTTCTTCAGCAGCTTTTCCATTGCTGCGGTTATCTGTGCATAACCCTTTATAAATTTCCTGTAATATCCAGTATGGCCTAATGTAGATCGCAACAACTTGACTGAATTTGGTGTTGGTAAGTTTGCAATAACTGCAATCTTTGCAGGGTCTACCATCAATCCTTGCTTACAGACAATGTGGCCAAGTAAAATTCCATAGGGCACACAGAAAATACACTTTTTCAAATTCAAGGATATTTGATGCTGTCGACACTTCTCGAGCATCATGCGGAGATTCACACAATGATTTTTCAATAGACCAAATACAGTCCAATCATCAAAATACGCTTCTAAAAACTTGTGCATAAAATCTTTAAATGTTGCGACGACGACTCTAGAGAATATGGCAGGTGCGTTCTTCAACCCAAAAGGCATGACGGTGTACTAGAATGACCCCCATTCTATAGCAAATGTCGTCTTATGCCTATCCGCAAGATCAATTCTGATCTAATGGTAACAAGAGAAACCATCAGTGAAAGAATATGCCTCATTTCCTCCAACGTTATCAAGCACTTCATCTGTGACTGGAGTAGGAAATGGGTCGTGCATGGAAGTATCATTCAGCTTTCTGAGATCCACACAAATCCTAATCTCGCCTTTTTCTTTCTTGTCTTGAACAACCATGGGGCTAATCCATTCGAATTCTTCAACTAGTTCAATGATTCCTGCTTCTAGCATCTTATCGAGTTCTGCGCGGACTTTTTCCTTATAGCGCAGATTCAATCTGTATGGCCTCTGCTTGACACTTAGCACCTGGCTTTAAAGGTATTTTCATGACCCCTAGGTCTCCCAAAATTCCTTTCATCTCTATAAATTTTGTTGGAAACAGTTCCTGATACTCATGTAAGGTATCTGCGATCTCTGCAATAGTCTGATTGTCCCAATAATCTCCTATTGATGCGAACTTCGGCTCTTTATTTGTGCCAATGTTCACTTTTTGTGTTTTTACTGGTCCAGTCATTACTGTGATTTCCAACGGAGTTCCTTCTACCTCACGCGCGCCTTCTGAATCTAGTATATCTATGTTGCGCGGGTCCTCCTCATCATCTTCATTTGTATCATTGGTATCTTCAGCTAAGTTGTAACACTCAATAAAGTGTTCTTCGTGTTCCTTCCATTCTGATTGTAGGTGCACAGGAACGCAGTCTATCCCAAAAAACTCCTGCAATGTTATGTTTTGATGAGGACAGTCATCCTGGAATATGCGCTTCTTGATTAACTGTAATGCTTCATGGATTAATGGATTCTCGTCTTCAAAACTTAAGTCCTTCCGGAAGTTCGCAGCGAGCAGCTCTAGGTCGAGGTACCATTTCCCTGGGATACCCGCATCCAATGTATGTACAAATAAATGTACCCATTTTGTAAGTGGTCTTTCTACCAATGCCTTTGAACATACTTCAATATGTTGATTAGGGTCTGTCTGTCCATCATACTTTTCAAAGGGTAAAATAACCTTTTCGACGAACCGGATCTGCATCTTAGTTCTGCATTGATCCCAAGTGGTCAATGTTTTCTTATGTGTATTCCACCATCTGGCAGGTGTATCACGCAATGCTATATCTAAAGCTGGCAGTCTATGCTCATCTGGTATAGCTGCAGTTTATTCTCTTATGAAACTGTAAACATTAACAGAACCATCATATGTGGGAATAGGACTCACCTCTTTTCCGATCCAGCACAGTGATTTCATAGGTTGCGCACATCTTCTTGTTGATACTTCATGCATGCGACTTTGCCAATTCTCCGGTCCTGTATCCGAGTCAGAGATACAAGAAGTGTCACATCGCCAGCTGAGCGTACCATCCGCAGTAGGATTAATGTAGTCTTCCTTGTTCGCAGTCAGCTGGTATAGTCGGTCTAAATCTTGAGCTTGGGATTCCTCCTGAATCGGCTCACTGTATCTGTCACCATATTTAGGATCCAATGGTGCGATGACCCTAAGATGCTTCCCTTCAAAGATCATCTTCTTTGTCTTCAAGTTTATGATAGCCAAGTTATCCATAGCCCAATCAATTCCCAATATTGTTGGAAAAGGTTGACTATCATCCACAATTTCAATAACCTCAAAGTCTGCATGACTCTGTACTCCGTCGATGTCAACTACTACATTAGCTAAACGGCCAAAAGGTATGACCTTCTCCTGATTAGCCATTCGTAACTGGATAGGTGACCAGAGCAACTTTGGTTGACCCATCTGCTGCCATGTCTTCTTAGTCAAGACATTCACTTCTGATCCCAGATCAAGGATGACTTCATCCATTTCAAAATCTCCTATCTGCGCAGTAAGCCTCATCTCTCGGCCTGTTCTTTTGTGCTTCCTTATATGATGTACAGCGCTATCTGGAGTCTCTGTTGCAATCTGAGGTTCATACTGGGTGATGACCTTCTGGAGCTCTACTATAGCTTTTTCACTTTTTAGTAACTTCATGCAGCTTCGCAAGAACTGCACAACAGAAGTACGGACATCTGTCGCAGTACTTGTTTTGTCATACGGTGCTGGCATGTCTTCAACATGTGGTGTTTCACTGCGCAGCGGGATCCTTGATGACTTATCTGCTGGTTCTCTAAAGGTATCCCGCATGTCAATGAATATCTCCTTGTTCTTCTGTAGGTTAAGAGGGGGTGCTTTTCCTGGAGCTTTCCTTATCCATACTGTTTCAAGGGGATCCTTCTTCGTATGTGCCTCCCCTAATGTTGAAGCTTCCGCTCCTCTTTCGCGACCTGTCTCAACGCCACTGCGTGTGACCACATTAATGCTTGGATCCACTGGTCTATTTTCTACTGTGATCCACTGGACATTTGGATTCGGACCCTCTGTTCCTCTTCTCTTCTGCATTTCCACCTCTAATACTGGGCAATCTTCAATGACATGCTCAAATGATTTACAATAATTGCACGTATTGCATGGGTTAACACAATCTCTAGATACGTGCCCGGGTTGGCCACAATTATAACAAATGACTTGGCCACGGCCTCTTCCCTGTGCCGGACCAGCATTTCTTCCTCTTTCGCAGTATCCACCACCACGACCTCTGTATCCTCCTTGGTCATATTGTGCATTTTCTTGTTTCGGCTGGGTATCTTCTTGTACGCGGTACAAGCCAGCGCCTCACATTGAGTCCATATCCCTTTTTCTTTCATTCATTAATTCATATGCGCAGCAGTTGGATTCATCATGTCCAACTGATTTACAGAAGTTGCAGTATAAATTCTTAGGAGTTTTGACATATTTCTGGATGAGGTAACAGTCTTCAGGTATGTGTCATGTGGTTCTGCAAATTTTACACCATGGGGCCTGATTCTGATTTAATGGGTTAGGCACACCACTATTAATATAGTCACAGAATAGAGGGCAATGTTCGCGGTCATGACCTTCTCCTTTACACATTGTACACCAGACCTCCTGTCTAGGTTCATATCTTTGTTCTTTACAACTTTTTCATACTTTGCAGTTCAAGTGTTAGGGTGGTCAGCTGGTTCTGGATCTGAGACATCCCAGAACTAGTATCACCAATCGGCGAAGCTTCCAGCTTCATTGCAATTTCTAAGGCCTCTGCCTGGGATAGAACCTTCTGCTGCATCAATGGTAATCTGATATGAGGTAACAGCGCAACAATGAACCATTCTTTATGTTGTTCTGGTGGTATAACAAAACTTACTTGGTCTAGTAAGGTCTTAAATTTCTAATCAAATTCCCAGACCGTTTCAGTTGGTCTCTACTTTATTTCCTTCAGCTCAGTTATACACTGAGACTCAGACTTCGGTTTCTTGAACTCCACCACCAGCGCGACTTTAATTTCTGAGAGGGTTCTCGGCTGTACGATAGAGTATTTCATAAACCAATGTAGCGCTCGATCCCTGAAAGTGGTGATGAGTTGTGCTTGCTTCACATCATCGTCCTGGATTTGTCTTACACTCCATACAGCTTCACAAAGGAACCAATGCTGATCAGGGTCTTCTAGGTCAGTTCCTCTTAATATTGGCAGTTTCATATCAGTGTTTTCCATTGTGCTATTAGGTGGTGGAGCATCGGGATTAGTGCATGGCTGGTGTAAAGGGATCTGCGCAGTAAATACAAATGGGACTATCAGGAGAGATGGACTAGGCTGAGTCTTCTATGGGGTGGGATGCGTAGCGGGTGGGTTTTGCGATAAGGGTGGCGCGGTTTGTGCAGCCGGCAGATTCTCAAGGTAAATGGTTGTGCAACTTCGCTATCAAGATCGCAGGGGATCTCAGTATCTATATGAAGTTTAGGGCCTTCCGGATTCTTTCTAATTTTATATCTCTTACCACTTCTAAGAGTATGTGTATCTTCGTCAAAATCAATATATGTATTGTTTATCATGACAAACTTCAAGAATATTACTGCATTCTTAGAAAACCTTTCTCAGCTAATGAACATCTTAATGTATAGACTGAGATTGTTCAGAAATTTACCTTGGAATCCTATGAAAAAGTGTGCTTATGCTTGGCTGTAGGATTTGAGTGTGTCTACAGCAAATTCTGTTACAAAGCCTTCTAGCATATGATCACCCCAATAATCAACTGCGTGTGACAATGGGTTGTCTAATGCTTTAAGCTGCGATGTGAGCTCAGGAGTCCACCCTGTAGGAACTCCTCCTTGGAAACAGTTTTTCTTCTCTGCAAGCCGCGAGATCCACGCATGCAGCTCGTTTGGAAACGATGCCCAAAAGAGCTCGTGAATGTCGTCCAATAGATATATATCCGACCACTGTGTGTTGTTTAGACGCGGATGTCTATTTTCTTGTCTGTTAAAATCGTTTATGGTATTATCCCACCAAGATTGGATTTCTGTCTTTTCAGGATTCCAATAGTCAAATCCTTCGGGGAACTGATATTCTTCTTCACACATTGTGATTGCAACTCATCATGGATTCTAGCGCGGCAACGGAACCATTTGTTGGCTTAAACTGACCCATAGGTTTCCAATTAGACCCAAGTTCTTTGCGGTTCTCCATTTGACCAACAAAACCCCTTCACACCGACCCTTTCGGCAACAACTTGCGAGCAGGTTGAGGTCTCACCCAAGGTGTATCTTATGGGGTACTGCGGAATCAGGTTTCCACAGTAAATGATGAGTTGTTTATATGAACAAGCTGCGCAGCGCAGGACAGAAGGAGTGCACTGCGGGGAAAAGTGATGCGGTACGCAGCAGGATCTACGCTGTGAGCAGTACTGCGTGGTGGAGGCAACACTGCGGGCCTCACTAAGGGTTTCTTGTTGCTGCAAATATTCTAATGGAACTGCGAATTACCCACACTTATCCTCTACTTAGAAGATCTCGGAAACGTTAAGGCACTGAAATGAATATCACTCATCCATTCATTCAGGCACTTACGGGTTATCTTTCTAGCATTCATTCTAGAACTCAGATTATTACAACGTGAATTGAAATGATAGACATGACTAACTGTGCTGCGTTCCTTCACTGTGTTTAAAAAAGTAATTAAACTTAAATGACCGATTCACGATTTTAACATAGAATTGAAATGTTTGTCATTCATCTGCTTCCGTGGAACCTAGCATATCATTCCCAAACTTCTCCTATTGGTAAATGCATATCAAAGTTCTCATATTACAGCATGCAAGGAAACATTCAAGCATTCATTCTACAGAAAATAAAGACAGTCGTTCATTCATAAACATCATCGTATAACACAGGATTTAACGTACTTCACTTCCCCGGATGGAAAGCTACGTCCACAAGAACGGTTGGTAATATATTTCTTTCAAAAGGGATGGGGAAACCGTTCTTAGTATGCGGACTCAACTTCAGACTCTCCTTTCTCTCGGCTAGGTCTCTGCGCACACAGCTGCAAAGCCTTTACAATATTCTCAGCTCAGAGAGATTTTACAATACCAAAAGGTTATCTCAAGATTACTCTAATAACTAGCATCTAGTATCCAAAATAGAGCAACCCCAACAACAACCCCCATCCCATACAAAAGTGTCTTCTTAAATAGATTATGGCCGAAGGTCATGTCTATACAATGTCGAAGACCTAAAACCCAAAACCCTAAGGGTTTCCAAAACTGCGTCGGTCTTCCAAACCGGCTTGCTGGCTCCTGGTAGCGTCTGCTTAATCATGGCGGATCTCCACGTCCTCATTCTGTCGCTATCGTCCTTCCTGTCGCACGTGTGCCTACAGGATGTTTCTGCTGAACGATTTCTTTCTAACGGTTTTACCTTTTAAGCGTGCCAAACGTCTCTTTCCTTAACAACCCACACGTGGCCGCCTTCCTATTTTGCCTATGTCCGCCGCTCGGCAATCCTAGAATATCTTTCCAAAAATGGTTGCTACCGATCAAGCCGGTAGCTACACTTGATACTTGTCCAGCATACCACTTTGCTGGCTCCACGTGGCCTCCTATCTCCGCAGCACTGCTTCGGCGCAGTACTGTTCTTCGTATCACGGCCAAAACTTCGATGCTGCGCGCAACTCCGTAGTCTGGTCAAAAGTTGGATACTGCGCGCAACATCCTCAATACTTAGCCAAAATTGTATTTCTGAGCTGCGCTCAGCTCAGCTTTCCCTGCTTGCCTCAAAAAGGTGCTTCCAAAACTTTATCTCAACCTGGGCCCAACAATGATCCAGTTCTTGATGGGAATTTTCCAACCCAACATCTGTGTGCCTGGAGTGCAGAACTGTGCAATGAGATCCTCGGTGGTCCGATCACCACCCTTAGGTCCGGATAGTGACACTAGGGCCCCACACCTGGATAATCTTGTCAGGAAGTTAAACTCATCATCCAAGGATTAAACCTAGAAACCATTCGAGTAACTTGGGCCTGCATGCCTTAATGGAAGGTTACATCGCTTTCAACAATAAGTTCACATCATTGACTTATGATTGAAATATTCCATTGAATGTTCGACCTCATATCATTGATTCATAAACGGTGGTATGTACTATGATACATTGGGGATCATTGACATCAATGATGATTTCCCTAACACTTGTTAACGATTTATATCATTGATTGGTAATCAAGTGGCTTCTACCATGTTCGACTTCAACACATTGTAATCACATGGTTAGATTTGTATCATTGCGGGTTCGGTTTGAAAACCCTAGGTTAACTTATGTATCTTACCCAGGTTGTGATGTAGATTTTTTGAGTCATACCACACAGATCCACTCTTGTATTGGTCATGGTTGTGTAATTATCTCATCATGGATCTATGATTGTGTCTAGTAGCCATGATTGTGTTATGTCAGTCAGTACTAACATGGATCTGCAATGTATTGGTCGGCAGCTATGTTATCAGTCAGCTGAGACGTATATATCAGAGTTAGTTATACTGCAAAAGTCTTTGTTTTGGCACTTCAACCGATGGTCCTTGCCTCGAACTTTTGTATCTCAAAGCCCCTCATCTATCCCATTCTGATAGCTTCATGCTTTGGGGGGCATTCTATTACACCAAAATCTTGTCATCATGAGTTATGTGTCCTTTATTTTCCCTGAGTCCTAAAGCACTTAGGCCAAATTGCTTGAAGGGGGAGTTGTGGTTACCTCTTTTTCCCTCTGTTGTCACCCCGACGCACTTTGTGCGTTGACAATATGTGTCAAACACTTTGTTCTTGAAACCAATTTGAAATCTATATGAAGTATCAACACATATACAGGAGCCAACAATTGCAGGAGCCAACAATACGCAATCTTGTTGCTCCATTTTTTTTTTTCGCTCCCGGACCGAAAGTCACCAAGTGTCCCTGAACGGGTCAGACGTAGTTATTTGCAAATGAATGGTGCAAAAAATGTGTAGTGCTGATAACGAGTTTACTGTTTGTTGAGTTTGATACTACATCCAGGAGCCACTCAACAAACTTTGAGATAGAAAGCTCTGTAATTTTAGGATACTGATTCAACCACTCATATAGTTTCTCACCTTCTCGAGGATCTGAATCCCTTCCAATTTTCAGCAATAAAACAAATAAATTCAATGTACAGATTTTCAGGCAAGCTTGTCAACCAATCAGATAACCGAATATAGGGAGATAACCACGCCCAAAAAATTCAAGCTATTATAAAACTCTTGTTTATCAAGATAAGGATGGACTATGTGTACATTACGAGAATATAGATGAATGAAGTCGCTTTGATGAACTTGTCCTCTTGCTTTCTACAGAATGCGTTTAAAAGCAGGGAGTATTGTTCGAGCTTCTGTTGGTTTACATAAACGTTTATTCCCAAAGCCGACATCACATAAAACCACTTCCTCATCTTTCAATTGGGTCTGAATGGCATCTCTAACTTGTGTTAGTTGTGGATAACGAGGAATATGAAAGGGAAGGTACCTATAGACCCAAGTTTTTGATGATAGAGGTGAATTACCACTTATCAGATCACGAAATGCTGAACAAAAGGATAATGGAACACAACGAAGGATTCCTTGGTTCCACTTGTTATTGAAAATGATACTTTCTCTTGACGAAACCAATAAAAAATATGCTAGTATTATAAATGAAAATCCTGTTACAATTTTCATCGGAAGAAAAAAATAGATACCTACAGCTGCCATATTTCCTTCTGTAAGTCGCTTGTCCATCGGAAAAGATAATGTAATAGCCCATTTCCTAACATCTTTCCTCTGCTCAACCCTACACTCGTTTTCCACGGGAAACTGTTGCCTCCACATGTCATAACTACATTGCTTTGTCGAAAATTAATCTTCTTCTGCTAGCAAATGCAAAATGAAGGATTCATTATCATTGCTACGAGAAGTTCTAAGGTTAGTTTCTCGTAAAACAGAGATTGTATAAATCCTGTTAAGATCGATATGTTCTAGCTCACGAACTGAGAGCTTCTTTATCTTAGACATAAACAAAAGAGCTTCAGGATGAATACTAGAGAGCTGTTGCTTTACAGCTTCAACCTTCTTAGGACGTAGGGGTATAAAACGAGCCATAGAATGACGATCGTGGCTTGGATTGATGAATCGTTGACTTCGTTGGATTCAGGACGTCCAGATAGTGCTAGGGGTGCCCCTTCCCCCGGTCCAATGGCCCCGCTGTCAACTTGTAGGTCCATCTTGGAAACTAGGGTTTTTTTCAGTAAGGGAGTGTGCAATTTTTGCACACGAGGATCAACTTTGCAAAATATTCCTCTAGGCACTTATGGCTAGTGTTCCCAGCCGGAACCTTCCTAGACACACTTGCAGGACTCCCCGGAAACCAGTTTTGTTGCACGGTTGGAATTCTATGCCCCCGGTAGGTATCCAGCAGGTGTCCTTGAAGGCCTTTTGGGTGCGAGACAGAACGAGCCATAGAATGACGACCGTGGCTCAGATCGACAAACCATCAAATCTGTTGGATTCAAGGCACCGGGATAGTGCTTGGGGTGCCCCTCTCCTTTGGTCCCATGGCCCAAGTGTCATCTTGTAGGTCCATTTTGGAAACTAGGGTTTTGCTCAGTAAGGGAGTGTGCTTACGGCGGTCAACTTTGCAAAATCATCCTCTAGGAACTTATGGCTAGCGTTCCCAGTCGGAACCTTCCTAGACACACTTGCAGGACTCCCCGGAACCCGGTTTTGTTGCACGGTTGGAATTCTATGCCCCCGGTAGGTATCCAGCAAGTGTCCCTGAAGGCCTTTTGGGTGCGAGATAGAACGAGCCATAGAATGACGACCGTGGCTCGGATCGACAAACCGTCGACTCTGTTGGATTCAGGGCACCAGGATAGTGATAGGGGTGCCCCTCTCCTCTGGTCCCATGGCCCAGGTGTCATCTTGTAGGTCCATTTTAGAAACTAGGGTTTTGCTCAGTAAGGGAGTGTGCAATTCTTGCACACGAGGGTCAACTTTGCAAAATCATACTCTAAGCACTTATGGCTAGCATTCCCAGCCGGAACCTTCCTAGACACACTTACAGGAATCCTCGGAACCTAGTTTTGTTGCACGGTTGGAATTCTATGCCCCTGGTAGGTATTCAACAGGTGTCCCTGAAGGCCTTTTGGGTGCAAGCCGGAACGAGCCATAGAATGACGACCGTGGCTCGGATCGACAAACTATCAACTCTGTTGGATTCGGGGAATCGGGATAGTGCTAGGGGTACCCCTCTCCTTAGGTCCCATGGTCCAGGTGTCATCTTGTAGGTCCATTTTGGAAACTAGGGTTTTGCTCAGTAAGGGAGTGTGCAATTTTTGCATACGGGGGTCAACTTTGCAAAATCATCCTCCGGGCACTTATGGTGATGATGATGATGATGGTGAGGGTGAGGGTGATGGTGAGGGTGAGGGTGATGAAGATGGAGATGGTGATGGGATGGTGATGGTGATGGGATGGTGATGATGATGATGATGGTGGTGCTGATCAAGACATTGATGGTGATGGTGATGTTGATGAGGAACCTAGAGATGAAAATGATGATGAAGATTTTGATGATGATGATGATGGTGATGATGATGAAGATGTTGATGATGATGGTGTTGGTGATGGTGATGGTGATGGGAAGATGATGACGATGAAGAAGATGATGATGATGGAGATGTTGATGAGGAAGGGGGAGATGACAATGATGATGAAGATATTGTTGAAGATGATGATGATGGTGGTGGTGATGAAGATGATGATGATGATGGTGTTGGTGGTGAAGATGATGATGATGAAGATGATGATGATGGAGATGTTGATGATGAACCTAGAGATGGCAATGATGATGAAGGGTTTTGCTCAGAAAATTTATCAAGCTTTTGAGTTTCATGATAGTGGCACCATTGTGGAGAGGGTGAAGAGACCTAGTGTTACTTGTAGGGAGATTAGGACATATTGGAGGAAGTATCTAAAGGGTACATAGGGTTTAGTGGTAGGTTTTGGGTGAGGGTTAGGGTTAGAGTTATAGAAGGAAATTGAATTAGGTCATTTCTCTAATGTACATTTTATATTAATGGTATGGCTTGGTCTAAGGTGGTGCTCTCAAATAGCTAATTCATTATGAAATATTTAACAAGACATGAATTAAATTTAATATAAGTGTATTGTTAAATATAGTGAGCATTGAGCATGGGCAACCAAATCTATGAATATGTGTATTGTTAAATATAATTTGGTTGGGTGAAGCCAATAATCAACATAATCAACATACTATAAGAGTTTTTTGGGGTTGGTAATCAACTTGTGTGTAGAGCTCTAGGCATCAATGGTTGATGGGTGTCTCCCTCCACATAAACAATCCAGATTAGCTATGTAATGATCCCGTTACAAAACACATGTGTATTCAATCAAACAAATTAGCGTTAGATCACCCAAGGAAAGTTTCATCTAACTCTACCCAATCCCATAATCTTAGGGTTTATTGATCATATGTAAAAAATGGTGTATTCATAAACTTGACATATAAGAGAACTTTTGGCATATTTATAAACAACATAAATGTAAATTTGGCATATCAAGAACACAAAATTGACATATTCATAAAGAACATACATGTGAAAATTGAGCATATATCAATATTCAATTACAAATAGTATAAATAGTATAGTATTAAAAGTATGTAACATACCTCATCATGTTAGATTCCACCTATTATCATACAACCAAGCCCTCCGGATCATCTCTTATAATGATGGTCTCCATTAGTCTCTCATGCTCTGTATCCGGTAAGAAGTAGCGTACCTTCGATGAATTTCGGCTAGGCATTGTGCGTACCTAGAGGTTTGTACCAATGATTAAGTTCGTAAAGTGATACACACTTGCACCTGGTTTGTAATCCCTGTAAACATATCCACCCTTCTTTCTTGCACTATTGTCCTATGTCAAGTATTCACCTTTAACAACCATAGACCCAATTGGGAAGTGGTTGTTTTCATCGTCAGTCATGGACATAATTAGGGTTTTCTTTCCATCTATACAGCGTGCCAACCAGTAATCACCACCCCATTCACTATCTTTTGAGGCAACCACTGTGTATATGTGCCCTGCATAATATGATTGTAGGTATATGATCAAAATATTTTTCGTGCGATACAAGGCAATTAATGTGCATTTGAAGACTACGTAAATAAACAAATTTTTTTTAAGGAAATGCATCATACTAGGTTGAGCAAGGTCTGAGACATGATCAAAATCTATAGAAATAGATGATTGGTCTTATTCCAACGGAATTAACTCAACAATTGCACGCTGATCAAGTGGAAGTGATATGCAATCCCATCCATCAAACCAATCCAATGATTCACACCCATCCCAGTCACCATCACAACAAGGAGGGCAAAAACAAACGAGTTTTCTGGTCCAAATTTCAAATACTGGGTTATCAGAGCTTTGAACAAAATGAAAGCCACGAGTCCCAAGCACAGTCTTGCATTCCCATGCATGTGAACGATATATGTCTACCACCTCCCAAAAAAATCTCTCCACATGTCTCTTTCTTGTGGATTCTACTTGCATAGTTGATTCCTCTCCCATTACTGGCGTGCACCACCTGACTATAGATTGAGCATTTAGAATAGTAGATTTTGTACATACTTTTAATTCCTCTCTTCGTAGGGATGTTTTGACACATGCTCCGGCTCCATCATGCTCTCCTTTACCATGCCCAGTCTCAAAATAGTTCCACATATGTGGCACTTTGTATTTTTTATGCAATGAACACAACCATTGAAATATGCGTGCATTTTTGAACTGATCAGCACATCCATCAGACCAAATCCAGTGTTGATCCATTTGTATGTTCCTTCCCTTCAAGTGATCATAGAACATGATGAAGCAATGATGTACATAGTGGAAGTTGTGGCACCTATCATCACTTATGTAGAAGTGATATTCCTTCAGAATTTTTCTTTGCTCTTCATTGCTATTTGGGCCATGCATATATGTGATATGGACCATCAAGGAAACCTGCTCAGAGTGATGATACTGACTTTGGATCTCATTTTGAGGTTGCAGAGTGTATTTCTCGGCAAAATCAACAACTAAAAGTATAGTACCACGGGGAAATGTATCTCTGCATATTCTAAACTTCTCATCCTGCCATCGTGCCACTTGGACATGCTGAGCATATTGATGTGTCTTTTCAATAAATTCCTTGACGAAGTCACTAACTTGTACCTGGTGACACAAAATGATCTCAATATCAGTTTTTTTTGTAAGTTAGGATTGAGATGTAACCATTCAAACATAATATTATAGATTTAAATGCATACCTGATATGTCACCAATTGTATTGTTTTGCTTTCTTTCCCTGGGACTATTTCATAGTTGATATATTTGAAACTTTTCATGTCTGTAACCATTTTCCCAAATTCACTGTCTCCACTCTCGTGCATACATTGGCTCAATAATGCCATTCCAGCACAGTTGGAGCATGTTCCATCCAAACAAGATTTTGCATAGTATGTTTGCCCCTTAGGCCTATTGCACATGATGCTATGAGTAAATTCTCTTGATGAAGTCAGTGGTATTGTCATGGAGCAATCCTGCACATGGTTAGTATGCAACACACAACGAATGTACAAAAATGTTTCATAGTAATATTCATATTCTACGTGATATCTACAACAACAAGTGTTATGAAGAGTATTTACTCTAACATACCATGGCTTACATTTCTCAAAAGATCTTTGCCTCAAGTTCAATTGTCTATGTTCATTCCTAAATTTCTCATATTGTTCTGTCTATTTTATATCAAGAAGATGCTTGGTACGTGGTTCATGATCCTTTGAACCCCTTCTCAGTTTTAGTACATCCTTCCGGTTTGAAGAAGGCCTTGTGTGATCATGCCAAAAACTCTGCACTAGTCCCTTTACTGCATCACCTAGCTTCATGTCACGACGTGGCAACCGACCAATAAAGGCCCAAAAATATGTATGATCGGTTGTGTCAAGATGTTCTCTTCTAATAGAATACCTACAGAGGGTTTTTACATTCAAATTAATTAGTTTGGCTGTAGGCTTGAGAAAATGAAGGACCCTGGTTTTCTTATTCACAATTGCTTGTGACAACACAGGACGAGCTGCATTGCGGTCCTTGAACATGTGTTCTTACCAATTTTACCAAATGCATCTACAAGCTTTTAACTATATGAGAACTTGGTTCAGAATTCTTTATCATCTTTATCCCTAACTTTTTCCTTAACAATATTCATGCCCCTAGATTTTAACAATGATAAAAATAATCTACATTTATCTCCATCACATTTAGAAACAAAATATTTATCAAGTATCTATTGAGTTTGATAAGCAATACTACGCTTAGATAGCGTACCTTCAATGGAATTGAGGAGACTTTCATCAACTTGTATACGCCTCAGAGTTCTTCGACGTGTGCTTGCTAATGGAGGTAAGGGGGTTGGAGTTCTACCATGTTGCGCATCACCAAGACGCTCTGGCGTTTCAGTAGTAGCTTGTTGTCCTTGATTCTCTTCCTGGTAGTTGGATGGTGGAAGTCCAACATCCTCATCGATGGTCCGGATAACATTTTCTTCTTCAACAGTAGGCTCCATGTCCAATGCCTCTCTGACTTCATCACTTGTATAACCACATCCGGATAACAAATTTTGTGTTTCTTCATGAGCTTCATCTTGAAATGGTAACTTATCACTTTGACTTGAAGTGGGAATTGAAACATCCCCTAATGAGCAGCTACGTTTTTCTTCTTGATTACTTCCATCAGGGGTGCTTGTTCAACAACTATTGTGGAAATTGAAGGTCCCTCTAGTGTATGCTTCCTTTTTTCTTGTCATGGATTAATAGGATGAACCGTGGTATCCTCTACAATTGATTTGGATTAGTTTCCAAAGAAATCCTCTGATTCATCATGTCTATTCTGTTCTTTTCTTTCTCTTCTTCAATGACTTCTTGAGGTCTCTTCTTCCTTGTTGATTTTATTCCTCGGTTACGTGCATTCCCCATCACCACAATGATCAATTCAATATAGTTTGTTTTTGTTTCTCCTCAATTACAAGCTTTCAAACCTTTAGTGATTTCTAGAACTATAGATCCTTCAAGGTGCTTCAATCTTCCTTCTCAATTGTTCATATTTCCCATCAAAACAATGATGAATGAGAAAATTTACCTTTGGTGCTCTTCAATAATAAGCAAATGAAATTTAAAATGCAAATTGTTCCTCAAGTTGATTCTCTTGTACAATTGTGTATATCCACCATCACCATGAAATGGTATTGAAGCTTGATATATTATCTTGTGTGCTCCTCAAATATAGGAAAAATGAATCTTGCAAAGACCTTATCTTTGGTGTTATTCAATTGGAGATTCTTCAAGCTTGTTGGTTATCTTCTTCAAATATGGCCATATAACCCAACACCACATTGAGCAACCATGAAAGATGTCCTCAATGTTGCACCTACATAACAAAAAAAATGATGGAGATGGTGTAAATTGTGAAT
>BSBM01000825.1:3927500-4010000 GCA_027924585.1 Larix kaempferi
TGATGAGGAAGGGGGAGATGACAATGATGATGAAGATATTGTTGAAGATGATGATGATGGTGATGAAGATGATGATGATGACGATGATGATGAAGAAGAAGATGATGATGATGGAGATGTTGATGAGGAACATAGAGATGACAATGATGATGAAGATGTTGATGTTGATGTTGATGATGATGGTGATGATGATGAAGATGTTGATGATGATGGTGATGGTGATGAAGATGATGATGATGATGATAAAGAAGAAGATGATGAAGATGGATATGTTGATGAGGAACCTAGAGATGACAATGATGGTGAAGATGTTGATGATGATGATGATGGTGATGATGATGATGATTGTGATGGTGATGAATATGAGGAGGAGGAGGGTATCCACCTTCTCTTTATCTTCACAATTATCCAGGTCCCTATAGCACTCTCTCCCTCCGTTCTCCCTTAATCAATACCCCTATGTGCATTTATCCCTCCCCCTTTCCCTCTCTCTCTCACCTTGTAACCCTCCCTCTGTATCTCTATCCTTGGATCTGTCCCTCACTCCCTTTACCTCCCTCCCTCTATGTCGCTTTCTCTCCCTTACACCATCTTTGTCCCTGCTACCCCACTAATTCCTCCTTCCCTATCACACACACACACACACACACACAAACTCCCACTTTCTTTTTCGCTCACACCTCCCTCTAGTCTAGATTTCTCCCCAACCATCTCTCCGTCTCTCTCTCTCTCTCTCTCTCACACACACACACACACACACACACACACACACATATTATGTCCCTTTCCATTCTCAAACCCATTCCCCCTCCATCCATATATGTCTCCACCTTTCTCCATCCATCCCTCACCCTACCTTATCTCTCCCTCACCTTCTATCCCTCCCTCATGTTATCTTTCCCTCACCCTATCCCCATCTCCCCATCACTCCCTATCTCTCTCTCTCTCACTTTATGTCCCTTCCCCCTGTTAAATTTTGAGCATTAATTCACAATACTCTAGGATCTTTACTGAGAGAATAACATGTATAGTATATCAATGCAAATCAATCATAACAAGCATGTCAATCATCACAAGAATCAAAAGCATGAGAGACAAGAGACACAGAGTTTCCGTGGGGAAAACCCTAAGGTGAAAAACCCCACAACTTTCTTAGAGATAGAGAGAGCAATGGGTCAACCAAAGTACAACCAAAATACACAGAGATAGTCTCCTAGTAGCAGATGATCCTCCTCCTCACTAGTGCGCCACTTTCTGAGTGAGAGAAGTGTGAGTTTCCGAATGGTCCAAATAGAGATCTCCCGATCTCTATTTATACTTAACCTGTTTGCCCAATATCCTTATGGGGCTGACTTGTCTAGTTAGGTACATCAATTACATATTACATAAAATAGGGTCGACCCCACACATGGTGGTCTAATAACCCATCGTCAAGTTCACACACTTGTGACACTTGTCAATACACATGACGACACTTCCTTATAGAGTAATAACACATCTCTCATAAGGGTACAATAAATATATATGAAATGCATAGATGAAATACATTCCGAAGTTACATATACATCACCACTCCCTCTTAACTAGGAAGGTATTTCTTGACACAGATCTTCTAGCACAAGTCTTCTTCTCTGGATCATCATCATCGATGCATCGTCCTCGAATCATCATCATCACTGCTGCTGCTATCTCAAACAATCTCTGCTTCTAGTCGTCATAGGAAGTTCTACAGAGCCAGTCCTTTTTCATACTGGATGTAGGCCCACCACCTGCAGGTCTTCATCATCACTGGCCATACTGTGGAATCCTCAAGACTTATTACGTGTGTCACAAAACCTTGCAAGAGCATCCCAGGCTGTTACGAGCACACAGCTCTACCTATAGGATCTCCCAGGGCCATATTATATGTGACCTCACCACAAAACCTTGCAAGAGCATCCCAGGCTGTTACGAGCACACAGCTCTACCTATAGGATCTCCTAGGGACATATTACATGTGGTCCTGGCAAAACCTTGCAAGATCATCCCATGACTTATTACGAGCAAACAGCTCAACCTATCGGATCTCCCCGGGCTGAATTATATGCCATAGGAAAAAGCCTCGAAAGAGCATCTTCCAGATATCACAGGGCTAAATTATATGCCATAGGAAAAACCTTGCAAGACTATCTGCAGATCTCCCAGGGCTAGATTATATGTCCTCCTAGAGCAAAACCTCGAAAGAGCATTTGCCAGATATCCCAGGGCCAGATTACATGCCATAGGAAAAACCTCGAAGGACTATCTGCAAATCTCCCAGGGCCAAATTATATGCTCATCTGCACAACCTGATCCATGGCCATAGAGTATCAACCTGATACTCACCATACATCATCCTGATGCATACATGATCATCCTGATCATCATGACTACAACATCCTGCTGCATGTCATCTGGAGCAACATCCTGAAGCTCATCATCTATGATCATCCTGATCATACATTGCATCCACCTGATGCATACCAAGTATCTACCTGATACATATCATCATACATGATCCACCTGATCATACAATGTATCCACCTGATACATACATAGATACACAGTGCATCTAATTGATATATATCAACATACATGATCTACCTGATCATACACAGTATCCACCTGATACATATACAGATACATGGTCCAAGCATACAACATGATCCATATACAAAATACATATAAATGATCCAACTGATCATATCCAGCATCAACCTGATGCATACATACATATACATATAAATGATCCAACTGATCATATCCAACATCATCCTGATGCATATACAGAGCAGTAACTGGAGCATCGTCCTGATGCTCATCATCCAGCGCTTACATCCACAGCCATGTGAAGGATCCTCCTTCCAACATGCTTGGAATGGATTCAGCAAATGACTCCATCACTTCTTCCTCGAAGTGTCGTCGATCGGAAGAACACCGAGCCTCTCTCTGAAGTACTCGAACTTCACTCTAGCTAGTGGCTTCGTCAACACATCTGCAATCTGTCGCAACATACAGGAGCTTCATTGCTCCTCTCTGCACCATATCCCTGATATAGTGATATTTGATCTCTATGTGTTTCTACCTATCGTGAAACACAAGGTTCTCAGACAGCTTCACACAACTCTGGTTATCACAGAAGATACCAGTAGCATCCAACGGGAGATCAAATAACTAAGATAGTAGCTTTCGAAGCTATACTGCCTCACAACTAGCTGAACAAGCTGCAACATACTCTGCCTCGGCTGTACTTAGTGCTACGCAGGACTGCTTCCTGCTAAACCAAGAGATCACACCTGATCCCATACTGAAGCAGCACCCAGATGTGCTCTTCCTATCTGTAGCACTGCCTGCCCAATCTGAATCAACATAACCCTGTAGGTTAAACTTTTGATTCGCTTCATACCTGAGCCCATAATCAACTGTACCCTTCAGGTACCTCAGAATATGCTTTATAGCAACTAGGTGAACACTCCTTGGATCCGTTAGGAACTGGCTCAATGTGTTCACCGAAAAGCAAATATCTGGTCTCGTGTTCGTCAGCTACATCAAGGACCCAATCATTTGACGATACATAGAGACATCAACCGGCTCAGATGAAGCATCACATAGAAGCTTCAGATTCGATGCCATAGGTATGGCCATGGCCTTGCAATCCATCATCCCGAACCTCTTCAGGATATCTATAGTCTACTTCCTTTGTCCAAGGAAGATCCCATCTGTACTCTGCCACACCTCCATACCTAGGAAATAGTGCATCATTCCCAAGTCTTTCATATCAAACTCGGCAGAAAGATTCCTCTTAGTATCTGCAATCAATCTGTCATCTCCTGTTACAAATAAGTCATCTACATACAGGAGTAGAATCACAAGATTCCCTTCCTCAACCTTGTAGTAAAGGTTGGAATCCACTTTACTCTTGGTAAAGCCCAAACTAGATAGGAAATTGTCCATCCTACCGTACCAAGTTCTGGGAGCTTGCTTCAAGCCATACAAGGCTTTCTTCAATCTGCATACATATGACTCCTTGTCATGTATTTCAAAATCGAGTGGCTACTCCACATACACTTCCTCTTCAACTACACCATTCAAGAAAACAGTCTTGACATCCATCTGGTGTATCTTCCATTTCATCGCTGCAGCTGGGGCAAGTACTGTTCTGATGGAAGTGTACCTGGCTATAGGAGCAAAAGTTTCTTCATAATCTATTCCCTATTTCTGAGAGAAGCCACGAGCTATGAATCTTGCCTTGTGTTCCTCTATGCTACCATCTGTAGCATGCTTGATCTTGTAGATCCACTTGGAAGTCACAACAGACTTCCCTTTAGGTCTTGGGACAACATCCCAAACATCCTTCTTCATTATTGATTGGTATTCCTCGACCATGGCATCCTTCCATTCTTTCTTTTTTGCTGCTTCTTCATAACTGGAAGGTTCTTTGTTCATAATGTCACAGAGTAAAGCAACATAGCTGGTATGTGATCTTGTTCTCTTCTTTGCTCTGTGTTCTTCTTCTGGAATGCCAAATATTTCTACATCTTGAATGAGCTCTCTAGCCCATGAAGGTTTCCTCTTGTGAGAGTTATTCTCACGGGGTGGATCTACAGGTTGTTGCGGATCTTCAATTTCACGATCAACATCTGGAATTGCTTCAGTCATGGTAGTGTCTTGAAATCTAGTTGCCTTAGGTTCTTCATAAACTTCAATAGGTGTCTTTCTTGATTTGATGAATGCTGAGTTTTCATCAAATGTCACATCCCTGTTGACATCAATCTTCTTGAACCCTGGAAAGTATATTCTATAAGCCTTCGAGCTTTCACTGTAACCCACAAAGATACCCTTCTTTCATGAAGGATCTAGTTTGGTCCTCTTTTCCTTTGGGACATGAGTGTATACTGGAAAACCAAATATTCTGAGATGGTTGACTTCAGGTTTCTTACCAGAAAAGACCTCTTCTAGTGTCTTGTTGTCCAATATCTTGTGGGGTGTTCTGTTTTGCACATATACAACTGTTCTAGCTGCTTCTACCCATAGATGCATAGGTAGATCCTGGTCATGCAGTATTGCCCTTGCTGCTTCCATGATTGTTCTGTTCTTCCTTTCTGCAACTCCATTATGTTGTGGATTGTAAGGAGCACTCAACTCCCTCTTAATCCCTGAATCAATGCAAAGCTTCTTGAAGTCACCTGAGGTGAATTCTACACCATTGTCAGATCTGAATGTTTTGATCTTCTTATCAGTTTGATTCTCTATCAAGGTTTTGAATTCCTTGAACTTACCAAACACCTCATCTTTGTTCTTCAAGAAGTAGACCCAAGTCTTCCTGGAGAAGTCATCAATAAAAGAGACATAGTAAACATACCCACTCAGAGAACTGGATGACATAGGACCACATACATCTGAGTGGATGATTTCCAAGATATCTTTTGCCTTGCTTTCATTGCTTGGAAATGTCTTCTTAATGTTCTTTCCTTTTGCACATCCTTTACAAACACCTTCATGCTTGGTCTTGATTTCAGGAAGACCTTCTACAGCCTTACTTGCAATTGGTAATGCCCTGTAGTGCATATGTGTAAGTATTCTATGCCAAAGTTCACTTGGCTCCATGGAGTTAGGCACCATGGCATGTTCAGGTTGTCCTTTCAATTTATACAAACCTCCCTCTTGCTCTCCAATCACTACTGCATCATCAAATGTTTTGCCTGCATCATCAAATGTTTTTCCCTTTGGCCACATTAAGACTTGGCCATCTACAAATGCAACCCTCATGCCTTTTGCATCAAATGCAGAGATGGAGAGAAGATTCTTCTTGAGTCCAGGTACATAAAGAACTTCTTTCATCTTCGAAGACTTTCTAGAATCTAGATTGTAGGAGGCTTCACCACTTCCTTTGATGGGGTATTGATAGTCATCCCCAAGTTTCACTTTATGGGGTGATTCATGTTCATATAGATTTACAAAAGATTCTTTAAAGCCATTCATGTGTTTGGAAGCCCCACTATCAATTAACCAATCATTACAGCCATGAGAGATAGTACCTGTGAGAGCAGAGATTAGAACATACTCTTCTTCACTTGATGAGTCATCATCACTTTCTGCCCTAGCCTTCTTCTTTGGAGGTTCATCATCTTCGGCAGCATGAGCATGGAACTTTCTTTTGTTGCCCTTCTTCTTCTTGATGGAGTTGATGTTATCCCTTTTGTTCTTGGGACATTATGAAGCAAAGTGACCCTTATCATTGCATGTGAAACATCTTATATCCTTCTTATTCTTTTGTTGGTTGTGATAGGATCTCTTGTAGTGAGAGTGCTCCTTCTTGGGCTTGCTTCTTTTGGTGTGGGATGCGAGAGCTTGATCTTCACCTACCATCTTTTCTTCACAAGCTACAAGCCTAGCTTCTTCTTGAGAGCATTCCTCCCACAGTTTACTGAAAGAGATCAATTTCTTTCTTGCAAAAATTCCTTGAATAAAGGAGTCCCATGACCTAGGAAGGCCATTCAGAGTGGTCATAACAAATTCACCATTATCCACTACTTCATCCATAGCTTCAAGTTGTTCCTTGATCTGAGAGGCCTTGGAGAAGTAATATTGAATGGTTTCTCCATTCAACATCTTGACCCCTTTCAATTGATTCCGCAGAGTCATCTTCCGATTTATGTTCTTCCCCGCAAATAACTTGGTCAGAGAGTCAAACATCTCCTTGGGTGTCTTTAGAGAAGACACATGAGGTATGAGATGGTCTTTGATAGAATCGGCAATGATTCTCTTTTCCTTGACCAAGTTCTTCTTATGCAATACCTTAGCTTCTGCATCCTCTGGGATAGGGATGTCTTCTTTTATATATGAGTCCAACTCATTCTCTTCCAAGATTAACCCAATCCTATACTTCCAGGCTCGGAAGTTATCAGCCCCTTCAAGCTTATCCTCAAGCTTAGTGTGGCGAGACATCTTTAAAGAGTACTTCAAATGGAAATAGAAAAGATTTAGGTCTTACCACTTATTTTGTTGAAAACTGGATCTGGTCCTGGATTAGGGTTTGTCGAAAAAACCCTAAAAATTCAAAATGTGAATTTCAACTTTCTGAAAGGATAGAAAGATGCGCCTTTGTCATGTACCCACCTGCTGACCCAATGCAAGGCAGGAAACATGATGCCAAACTCAGGGCTTTTACATGATCTCAGCCCATTACTAGATTCACATAAATAATAAATGGGTGTGCATATGTAAAACAATCAATTATGCACAGCGGAAACAACATCCACACAATCTTCATATGCATTCAACATGTCAATTTCAGTCATTAATAAAAACATTTCAGAAATAAATACATAGACAGAAACACTTATCTTCATTTCAATTGTCCCAAGCAACTAGCTATGTCGCTGCAACGTTCCACCCAACCATAGGCTCTTCGACAACTTATACTGAGTCCGTCCGAAGGCCACCCCCAACCTGGGCATGATTCTCACAAGGACAAAGGGGACATTCACGCTCACACACAGTCCATTAACCATTTTATTTTAGCCAAGCCAGTCTAACTGGGTTTATCAGGCTACACTTGCACAATGGATGCTCATTCCCAAGCTCAAGCCAGAACAAGGGATTACCCATCACCCATACCCATCATACTCTTCTCTCACACAGCATGCACAAACAGGGGCAGGGATAAACAGTAGGATTTACAAATGAGATGGCCATGAGTTTCCCAAAAACGTTCCCAACCAAAAACGGATTATAGGATGGGGCAAACAACCACAGGGAGGAAAACGATTTCTTCCCCAATCTCTCATCCTTCAACAGCCCAAAACGGCCTCTATTGAACCCCCATTCGATTTCCCTACTTCCCCCATTGGTATACCACACTAAAACACCCTTCCCTATAGGGAGAATGAAGAAAAACGCAGCAGACTTGCCTGGAAAACGCCCCAGTGGATCTAGACTCGTGAGGGAGAAAGAATGATGGATGCCTAATGGCTTGGGGAAGAAATTCATGGCTCTTTCTTGCCCAAGGAGACAAAACACGTTTTTCCATGAAGGGTGGCTTGCCCATACCCGAATTTGGACAGCCATACCTCTCCATTCCCAAGGCATCAACTCCCTCAACCCACTCTTGGGAGAAATCAATGGTTGGGTACAAAAGTCAACATGGTAGTTGAGGGTTTGATGGGTTCTCTCATTGACACTTGGCTTCACTCTAGTGGCTCAAGGGTTTGAATGTTTTTCCCTCCCAATTCCTTTTGAAATCATGCCCCCATCTCTTTGTTGCATTGCATAGCTAGTTGTGGGTATTTTTATTAAAATGCATATTACATGCTATTTGAATTTCCACTGTGCATTGCTAGCACGCAAACCATATGCATCACGAAATCGATGGCGGGGCCTTGGCCTTGAGCTCCTCACCATGATTTCATAACAATATTACATCATTTATAATGTTAATGCCATGGGGCCAAACTGGGGACATTACAGCCTTGATGAGTTGATCAACCTGGTGTATTCAGAATTTGAGATCTACAAAGCTTTACCCTTCATAAATGTCTTTTTGTCTTCCCGGGTTCACTGAGGAGGACCCTGAATTAGGTTTTGAGTTTCCCGGAGATCTACCCAGCCAAAAATCTCGATCCAAAGCTCTAAACTTCGATTTTTGCAAGGAGCTTCTAGCTATGTCTTCAGATTCCAAAAATTCTTATTTTTGTGGAAACCTTAATTTTTAGGGCCAAATCTGAAAATGCTCAGAATTGAATTCTGATTGGACAAATAGATTCTCCTTGATGAGTAGAGTCAATCTACTATACTGGTTTTCCAAAATCTGTGGAGAGAAACCCAATAAACAAGAAACCCTAGTTTTTGTCACTGCACAATGTCTTCTTCTCAAGTTAGCTCTGATACCATGTTAAATTTTGAGCATTAATTCACAATACTCTAGGATCTTTACTGAGAGAATAACATGTACAGTATATCAATGCATATCAATCATAACAAGCATGTCAATCATCACAAGAATCAAAAGCATGAGAGACAAGAGACACAGAGTTTCCATGGGGAAAACCCTAAGGTGAAAAACCCCACAACTTCCTCAGAGATAGAGAGAGCAATGGCTCAACCAAAGTACAACCAAAATACACAAAGACAGTCTCCTAGTAGCAGATGATCCTCCTCCTCACTAGTGCGCCACTTTCTGAGTGAGAGAAGTGTGAGTTTCCGAATGATCCAAATAGAGATCTCCCGATCTCTATTTATACTTAACCTGCTTGCCCAATATCCTTATGGGGCCGACTTGTCTAGTTAGGTACATCAATTACATATTACATAAAATAGGGCCGACCCCACACATGGTGGTCTAATAACCCATCGGCAAGTTCACACACTTGCGACACTTGTCAATACACATGACGACACTTCCTTATAGAGGAATAACAGATCTCTTATAAGGGTACAATAAATATATATGCAATGCATAGATGAAATACATTCTGAAGTTACATATACATCAACACCCCCTCCTCTCTCTCTCTCTCTCTCCATCTCCACCACTCCCTGCATGTCTCCCACCAACACTTTTTGTCCCTCCCTTCCTATCTCTTTATTTCGTCTTATCCCCGTATATCTCTCGCTCCCTCTAAATCCATTCCTCCCCACTGTCCCTCTCCCTCCCTCACTCTATGTCTCTCCCCCCCTTGTATTCTTTCTTTCTCTCTCACATGCCCCTTACCTCCATCCATCCCCCCTTGTCACTCTAGTCTCACTTTCAACTTCTAACCCCATACCTCTTTTGAACCTCTTCTACTCCTAATAGTGCTCTCAAGCTCCACTGCCCTTCACCCCTGTAGCCCATCATATTCTCATTCCCTTCATCTCTCCCCACTCAAGCTTCCAACAGCCTTCTAATCCC
Organism: Larix kaempferi; assembly: GCA_027924585.1. Taxonomy (NCBI): domain Eukaryota; kingdom Viridiplantae; phylum Streptophyta; class Pinopsida; order Pinales; family Pinaceae; genus Larix; species Larix kaempferi. Next base: position 3,937,411 of record BSBM01000825.1, read on the forward strand.
TTGACCCTTCCCCGCCCCTTCTCAAATATTAACCAAAAATGCCCTTGAGTCTTCCCCACCCCCTTTCAAGTATTAAACATAGATTTTATAGTTTACATAACGCGCACGCGGTATGTAGTTATATAATGCGCACGTGTTATGTAGTTATATAACGTGCACGCGTTATGTAGTTATATAACGTGATTGCGTTATTAAATTCTGAAAGCGCGGCAATATTTTTTGAATTTAAACAGAACACGTACGTGTTTTGTAGAGACTAAACCAACCCTACTCACTTGCCCACATGTCAACCATAATCCTATGTGTATGCTTTGGAGATTGCTTCGGTAATACAAAACCTGTGCTATGGTAATTATGATAAACCAAAGCTAATTGGGTGTATTTCTTCCAGCTTCTGTAGAAGCCTGTGCTTAGCCACCCGTTACAGTATGCTACACACAATCATTTTTTACGAAATCTTAAACACAGATAGTATTTTTTCTACAGATTCCAAATATGTAACTTTTATTTAAAAATATTAATTTTTCCTATTTTCTTTCAATTTCTTTTGTGTCCTACCTCCTTAACATGTGAAACACACAGTTAGTGTTTCTTCCATAACTTTTTCAATTCTTAATCATTTCAAAAACAAATTGTATGGTGCACAAGTAGACACTAACCTCCACGTTGTATCAAAAACCCATTTCATGATTTTTGCATTAAGACCTTCAAAGGTGCACACACAAAATACGTACTATTTTCGAGGTTTGATCACTTAGACAATTATAAAAAAATTATAAAAATACTAATTTAATTTTCGAAAAATAATGGCACACTAGTGCTATATGTTCTCTACATGCATGCCGATTTTTGTAGCTTTATTCCATTATTTAGGCCCTCAAAGGCTACACCCATAAAAACATATACCTGATCATTTGCCTGAAAAATAAAAAGTGTCTGTTAGGAAAAATGAAACTTGACACAGCTATGCAAAGTTTCAATACATAAAAGTTATATATTTGGAAACATGATTCAATTTCCTACATTTCATCTTTTTTACTCAATGCAAGATATTTTGCCTAAGTATCTCAAAAAATCCAAGTAAGTTGAGGGATGCCTGATTTTTCAGTTTTCTATTGCATCTAACGCGCCAAAAGTGACCCTCATTAGCTTGCACTGACCCTTATATCTCTACCCCTCCATATGTTCCACTAGTAGACTTGTGTGTAGCCCTATTCTTGGCTTGAATATGACAAATGAGTTGCATAGCTTCCATAACATTTTCAGGATGTTTTAAAAGAAAATTTCATGTTCAATGTTTTCTTTTAATTTTCCCATGTAATCTTCCAATAGATGTCGGTGTGATGTCGGTCACTTATGTTATCCACCCTAGTAGAGAATACCAAAAATTATGAGTTATAATCTTCCACATATCCTATGTGCTTAAGTCTTGTCAACCGACAAAAGTAGTCTTGTTCTCAAGCATTACCATATTGTGATTTTAAGTCTCTTGTACATAGACCCCAATGATAATGATAAGAAGGAGGCTTCCTTTTAACTACCCATTGACACCATTGACATGGTTTTGTCTCAAAATACAAAGTGCCAAGAGAAAGTTATGGTAATTGTTTCACAACTTTTTGTTTCTGGCCATTTCAAGAGAGAAAACTTGTACATCATGTCACACATCCAATTTTTCAGATACACTTCTAGAATATTTACTAGACACAATATGGTTTTTCATCTTTCTAGTGCAACTAATGGTACTCAATTTGGAGCTCACAAAATTCAAATGTAACAATTTTACCCATAACACATGTTTTAGACTAGTCAAAAACTCTAGCTTCCATAAATTGTAACTATGAAATTATATAGAACTAGAATCTAATTTTTTTCCGTGATACTTCATTGTGTCTCCTCAAGCTCCTAAACATTTCAATTTCTAAAAATTCCTATAAAAAAAAAAAATTAGTGAAAATGACAAAATGACTTGTTTTGAAGAAGCCAAGCCAAAGACTCTATGCTTTAATACCAAATGTTATAAACCAAATTTCCAATAATAAACCTCTTCGAGGGGGCAAATTCCTTTTACAATATATCTAATGCACAAGAAAAAATGAGATACCTATGCAAAAAAATAATTTTCTTTTAAATAGAAGATAAAATGATCAAATCTACTACTAAGTCAACCTAACCATAACTAATACTAATAATAAATGAAATTTAGAATATTATATTATAAATGTTTAATAACCATAAAATATTTTATAAAACTAACTTAGGAAAAAAATTTCAAGTATAAAATTCTTTGTCACAAATCAAGGTGGCAACTAATGTATAATGTTTCAACCATAGGCTAAAATAAAATAAGGTATAAGAGATTCTTAAGTTAAGAGGAAGATGGCATTAAAGTATATGATAACAAAAAGTTTTAAATAAAAAACTTTTAGATAACATATGTCTACTTAATGTTAAATTTTACATAAGAGTTATAAAAAATAAAATCAGCAATTTATCTTAATTCTAGATTTATTAAATACTAAAAAAAAATCAAATTTATTGAAGTATAACTAAACTTTTTTACATATTAACTAGAAATAAAAACACCTCAATAATCAGTTTGATCCATCTTAATTAAAACGACCTATACTCATTAATAATAATTAAAACCATAATAATTACAAGTCAAACAAGCAACTCAAACAAATTTGACTTTGAATGATAATAAGTTACATGTTTCAAATCACTTGTATGATTGTTGTCATCCAACTCTCTGAGAATTGCATATACATTAAGCAACTGGAATAAGGTGCCAAATGAGAAGTGAGTGATATAGCTCACTTGTATGATTGTTGTCATCCTGAGCACCTGATAAAAGTAATTGCATATACATTAAGCAACTGGAATAAGGTGCCAAATGAAAAGTGAGTGAGATATGAACAATCAGGACACAGAATTTCTCCAATGCCTTGACTTTTGATTCTGTTGATGTGCAAGCATATGATTAGATTCATCAGGCATTTGGCCTGCATAATCATCAATGTCATTTCTGGTTTGGAATATAGAAGAGGTTTTAAGTTTGCTTAGCTTCTTCCAGCCTGAGATCCAATGTGAACTACTTGAGCCACTACTCTTTTGTTTTGAAACAACAGCTAGTTTCTGGAATTCCCGTTGCAGATGGGAATAGTCTTGCTGAAGTTCCATGAGTTGGAGCTTCACCTTTTCCAAATCATACTTCATTGTTTTAACTTCTTCCACCTGAAACGACTCTCCTGCTATAGCGGTTGGAAGGTTGTAGCTTTGCTCTGAAATATGATAATTGCTTTTCCTCGGACTCCCAGATTCAAGCTGAAGCTGATGATTATTAATATTTGATGCTGATGTTAGAGTTAGAGTATTTCTCACCCTTATCTGTTCACAGAAGAGAACTTGCAGTACATTTCTCACAGGCAAACGTTCATTCTGGGCTGCGTGCAAGCAAGCGTCAACTGACAACTTTTGGCAATCCATTACTCGGCATAGCCTTTTTCTCTCGTGCTCTGTCAGTGTAGAATGTGTCTGCACGCGCACACTATTGTCAATATCAATTATGCCACTGAAAATTGAAAGTAGTAAACGTTAGGGTTGTAGTGATAATATATTTATAACTTTTCAACAAGCTGGTTTTTGGTTTTTGTATATGTTTACAGGGAACAAAAATACATTAGCAGATTAACTTTCAAAAGCAGGATTATTCTTGGAAGCTGGCAAATGCAAGATAATTATAAAAATATAGGATTAACAGAACATTAACTAGAAATTATTGGACATTTTTGGACATATTTTCAGTTTTCAATCATGCTGTATAAGCACCTGTGGAATGTATTCTCTGCTCATTAAGATCAATGAATATGATTTTTTTTTGGAAAAAAAACTAGATAAATTTAACTATTTTTTTAAATTTTATTTTTAAATTTATAAGGAATGGTATATAGTTTTACTCTATACAAAATTTTTTAGGATAGTTTAAAAGTAAGTTAATAAATAGATGGATAATGTTTTTTTACAATATTTTTTTTTTTTTTTTTTTTTCATTTTAGTGGGGACTCAGACTCTTATTTTTAGATGTCATTTTTAGATGTTAGCATCTTCACTTGGATTAAAGTGGAAAATTCCCACCAATTTACCACTTGACTAGATCTCAAATGAAAAAATAAAATCAATCATTATTTTCTAAAAAGAATGATCAAAACCCAATTTTAAGTGGCAAGGAAAATAGTTAAATTGATGGGAAGTATTGAGTTTGTTCATGGCGCCAGAGGCGCTCTACAACCTAGTATGGGAGAGATCTTGTAATGTGATATAACGTTAGTAACTTTAGTAACATGTAGGCCAAAAATAATAGTGATAGTGAATATTATGGGAGAGATCTTGTAACCTGATGTAACATTAGTAATGTTTGTAACATTAAAGTAAAAAGAAGTAAAGTAATAGTGATAGTGAATATTATGTGAGAGATCTTCTAACGTGATGTAACATTAAAGTAAAAATAAGTAAAGTAAAGTAAAGTAAAAAGAAGTAAAGTAAGTATGGGGGAGATGTTGTAAAGTTTGTGATGTAATGTTTGTTACTAACAACATAATTTCAAAAATTCATGCCGGTTCATACAATAAAAAATTATGGAAAGTATTTAAAAAAAATCCATGTTGGTTCATAAAATAAAATATTATATTATGAAAAGTAATTAAAAAATAGATGTTTGTTTATAAAATAAAAACTTAAAACTTAAACCCGGATCTATCAATCAAGAGAGATCAAATTTCTTGAGTTTAAATTTAAAAAAGAAATACACCTCAAGAAATTGGATCGGATACTTGATAGATACGGGTTTAAGATAGATCTATGCTGGTTTTGTAAATCACTTCATTAATATAGATTCTCTTGTCTTCCCACTTATCAAAGATTTAAAAAAATCAAATATTTTAAAGTACAAATTTTTTTAAAAATTAAAATTTTCAAAAAATTGTAATTTTATAAAAATATATAAAGAATTAAGATTAAATTATACTAATTTTATTTTCATTCACTCTATTATATATATAACTTGTTAAAGGAAGTCTTAACTTTACTGGAGATTAGACACAACTTGTTAGTAGAAGAATTCATGAAGTCTATCTTGTAAATTAGTTTCCTGGTTTCATATGTAACTGATATCTATCATAAACTGTGTGGATATTAACTTTTGTAAAGGGTAAGTTTTTCAAAAAAAAAAGTAATTTTATAAAATTGATCTATATTTGAATTGAATTTGATATATAAAGAATTAAAGATAAATTTATGATGGTTTTATTTTTATTCGTTATATATATATAATTACAATTCTATAAATTTGATTCATCTTTGAATTTGATATATAAAAATTTAAAATTAATCTATATTAATTTTATTTTCATTCATATAATATATATATGCATTATTGTTAAAAAAATAAGTTTACAAAAGTGTAAACACAATTTACTAGTAGAAGAATCCATGAAGTTAGTTTCCTGGTTTTCTATGTAATTGATATCTATCATAAACCATATGTATATTATCTTGAATACAATCTAGTTATAACTATATCATAACTATATTATCTTGAATACTATTTAGTTATAATTATAGATTTTGTGATAATTATGTTTAGAATTTTAAAATTATATTATAATCTTTGAAACAAACTCTATTAAATATCAGAAAACTAAGTGAAAACTTTCCTACTTTAATTTTGTGATAGTTTTCCTGATTTTGATATGAAAAATAACTACACTCACCTTTAAGCAATAAACTCCCTCTTGTTTGAATATCTGACTAAATAATATATAATGTAACTTTCGTTTAATAAAATTTATGTCTTTTTAATTAAAAATTTTTAATGTATATATTCTTTCTTAAAGCCATTTTTACCCTATCATGGTTAATCAGCATATCTCCTTATATTACCTATCCTTTCTGCATAATATTTTTAAACTAAAAAATAAAAATTCTAAAAGTAAATTAAAATTAATGTTAGATATTAATAGATAAATCAATATAAATCCTAATAACTTTAATAATGTTTTAAGCACCTTACTCTTTTAAGCAGCTCTAAATTTATGAACTTAGAAGTCAAGTGATTCTACACCGAACATTTATTTCTGACTTAGGCTATAGGCTATATCGATCAAGAATGATATATGAAGATTAAGAATACCTTGAGATAAGTATCAATGGCTCTGTAGAGGCCGTCGTCACAGGTTCTGGCATTTTCTGGCAATGATTCGGCCAAGCCTTGAAATTTAGCAAGGGAGAGATTGGGATCTCTTGCAACTTCGGCCAAGTAACTGTCCACAAGTTTGGCGACGAGCATTTTAGCATCAGGATGACTTGCACCTTCATCATGATATCCCTGTTGCACATTATAAATAATTTCATTGGCATTATAGGCGCAGGGTTCAGAATTGGAACCATATTTCTCTTGGATCAGAAAGTGCTCTAATATTCTCCTCGCCAGATCAACATCATACAGAGCACTCTCGCTTGAATCGTAAGAGGGAATCAGCAAGTCACTTAACGTGGCCTGTTCCAACTGCATCCCTACCTTTTTTTCTAGTTCAGTCACAAGCGCAGGAGTGGCATTAAACATGTGCGCCATTTTCAAGAGGCGTAGCAGGAAAGAACAGGATACTGTGTCCTTTTCAGGAGGAATTATGCTTATTATGCTCTCTATCACCATTCTCTTCTCTTTGTTGTTGTCATCGTTCCTCCTCCCTCCCGTGATTCTGAATTTAACGAGGCCACTACTTACAGTACTCATGTCCTCTATTCTAGTCACAGTACTGCTTTCCACTAAATTTAGTATCCCTGGAAGCCATTTAGAGGAATAATACATTATGGCTGCACCTACCAAGTTGGGTTTCATGCCTTTCACTTTGATGGCCGAGATAACCCTAACGAAATGCTCAATGTGCAGCATTGAGACATCTTCAAACCACCAATCTTGTGGAGCTGATTGTCCCTTGTTATTGTAAAATTCATGACGCTCTTTGATTTCATCCCAAATCGGAGGAGGGTCGGTATTTTGGTCGATGAGCTTGTTGTTGGCTGCAGGAGTATATGACCAGTTTATGCCCCTTGGATCTGTGCATGCCTTCCACGCTATTGAATCGCAACTTCTTCTGACTAACTGTAGGTTTTCTGCCCATGGAGAAAGCTGCTCGCAGCTCTTCAGTACAAGTATAGAGTCTTTCCACGACGACGACACTGCAACGCCCAAAAATATCTCTGTTTTAGAAATAAGATTTCCTTCCTCCAGATCTTCTGTCATTTCCAGGTATTCTGCTGCGCATCTTAAAGCGGCTACGTTCGTTGCAGTCAGGTCGACTGATGCTCCATAGCAGAATTTGGCCACTAATTCGAACGCTTTTTCACCACCGGGAATATCGTCTAGCTTTATATAATCCCTACCGGCTGACTCGCTAAACACCACTAATTGATTCAGTCGTCCGCTTCTTGACAGCAGAGGGAACTAGCACACCAGGAAATACATATTTGTTACAATGTCAACAGAATTTTCACAATTAGAATTCACTACATGATGTCAACCTTTTATCACATAAAGAAGAGCATATAGAATTTAAAAAACTGTTTTTCATACTTTGTTGAAGATCTAAAGGACAGGATTTGTATGTTAGCTTAGTTGCTATCTGAAAATGGCATGAAATATATATATCATACTTTGTTGTAAAATCGGAATGGCAGAATTTGTATGGTAGCTTAGTTGCTCTTTAAAAATGGCTTGAAATACGTATATGTTATTTGTATATAATTAGAGTTATAACAGAAAGAAGCTTATTTTGTAGAAACATATATAATTAGAATCATAATAGAAAGAAGTTTATGTTGGAGAAACAATTTTAAGATGAAGAAATGTAGAGAGAGATTTCTTTTTAAAGAGAATATTGTTTTTTCTAGCGGGCGAACTTCTCAAGCTGTTCAAACTATTGAATTCTAATATATATCTCGTTGCAGTTAAATACCTTGTGCAGATGGAAGCTCCAACCATTGATCTCCAGAGTTAAATCGCTCTCAAGGTCTAGCTCTACAAACCTGTGAAACCAAACCTAAATTTCAAAATTCTTTTAATTATTCCAGTAAAGAGAGGAGACTGACGAATACCAACTTCAGCATTGATGTTTTCTTTGTTACTGGATGAATCAAGGGTTTGGTTTGGTTGGGTTTCTCGGAGCTTATCATGATTGCATTGCCAATGAACTAGCCTTCAAAAGCTTCTACTAATTTTTAGAAACAAATAGTTCTATGCAAATTTCTCCAAAGAATTAAACCAAGTTTTTGAGTCTCTCAGACACCATATTTGTTGATGTGTTGTCACCCAATACTCTTGTAAAGTTTGGGAAACACTGAATAGTGACCTCAGATAAACAACATTATGGATATCCAAACTATTTATGATGCAGGTTTTACAGGTTTAGGAAAGAAAAAAGAGGCAACTTAGCATATTATCGTTAGAATATTATTCCTTGACTTTCGTACCAGGACTGACCCTTGCGTTGGAATCCATCTGCTTTCATTGCTACCCTGGAGAACTCGATGAGGCCCTGGGAGTTATAGTGCTCATGATCTGCTTCAATCTCTGGCCTAGCGTCTAGAATATTGTTTGAATTCCTCATAGCAGCAACTGGAGCTGTAAATTACCTGGGCTTCCTAGAAGGCTTACATACACATTGCGAATAAATTAAGAGGAAGTGTTTATACAGTTTTATATAGTAGTCAGAAGAGAATAATTGAAGTACGGAGCAAACTCTACCCACTGAAAGGCACAAGGCATGGGTTAGCCATTGTCCTTGTGGCATAGCATGGTTGTCAGCTTGCTCTGCGTTGCCTACATATTTCTTGAATGTTCGTTAGCTGGCCACGTCCCTTTGTCTAGTCCATTGGCTTTAAAATTGCCATGCCCACCTGTCTTTATAACCAAATGTTTTCATTTATTTGAGGCTTTCACCGGTTAAGGGCACTGTAGCAGGGATCTGTCTCGGAAGCCAGTAAACATAGCCAGGGGAGGTACGAAATAATATAGAGATATAGATGGTGTGGTATTGTATAGTTGATTAGTCTTACAATTTACATGCATTTATAGCAAAAAGACATCAAATCGTTTCGATGACGTTTTATGGGGAAGACATCTCCACGTGAACGTAAATTGTCATGGCATGGATAAGCTGCAATGCAACTTGGCGAGGACTATCCAGCCTGCTGCAGGCCATGCAACTTTGTCTCTTGAATATGACTCATTTTCTTGGACTCGTGGGCCCCATGGCGTGTGGGCATCTGACTTCCAATAATAATAAAAATACAAGCCAGATGTGTTGTATTCATCTGCCAGACGACTAAGTTGACATGACTCACTAACGAACGGCGTCTATCTAATTTTGATATGCATGCAGTAATCATTAATGGCGCGCCTGTATATGTCTGTAGAGTTACACAGTAGAGGACACTGCTATTGAATGAGTTGGAGCAACTTGTTCACTTGGAACAAAATTGTGACAATTTTGCATGTAACTAGAAGTTTCATGAAGCCTGCGGACATCCGCATTCCACGCTCAGCCAAGGCAAGAAGAAGCCGTATAATATTGGCGTAACTACAATGCCCAGTGGGCTAGGTTTGAGCATGATAATGATTGGCTGTCCAGAGGAACATGTCTCATCTTCATATCGGTCAGTTTACCGAGCAGCTGTACATGGTAACGTCTCATCTTATCAATCGTCCAAGATTTATTTGCATTTATTGAGTTGTCAAAATCAACAAGTGACAGTGACAGTGACAGTGATTGAAGTTAGAAGTGGAGGACATTAACAAGAGCCACCAGTGGAGGATATTAACAAGACTCACCCTGTGGTAATGTAGTTAACAGGGGTTGTTATAAGATGGAGGCTACAGAAACAAGAATGTAGACGAAACATATGTTTTGGATTTATTTCTGTGTAAAAGGTAAATGTGATTTATTAATCCAAAATTTCTTTGTATTTATTGAATTTTCAAAATGTGACAAGGACTGAAGTTAGAAGTAGAGGACATTAACAAGAGCCACCAGGTGGCAATGTCCCAACGTTGTCAACAAAAATTGTTATAAAATGGGAGCCATAAAAATAAGAATGTAGAGGAAAAGCATGTTTGCATCCATTTACCACTGTAAAAGGTAAATGTGATCTATTGATCTATATGTTTTTTCTCAACTAATTATTAATCAACTCATGCAATACTTGAAAAGGCTAGGATAATTTTGAGGAAGAAAAACAATGTAGATAAGTGTAAGTAAAATTTATGTTAATTGATAAAATTAGATTTAGAATATTTTTTCTACTTTTTTACTTCTATATAAAATTTGAGATTTATAATATTGGATAATTTGGATACAATTAGATTAAAACAATATATTTAAATAATATGGAAATAAAATCTAAAATAAAAATATTATTGTTAGAAACCAGAAAATATCATTAAAATATTTTTATGAATATTTTATGAATGAGAAGTATGGAATAACAAAAAGCTATCATCAAATATATTAAAACTAATAATAATTATCTCTTAACTTAATTGTATTTCACTTGAGACTAACTAAAATAACAAATTAATTAAAATTTTTATTGAAATAATTTCATCATAAAATCAATACATATGTTCAACAACTTACCATACTAAAATTTTAAACCTTTTACTTCAACTTTATAAAAAAGCATGCCATGTCCATAGGCCCAATAAGTAGTGACCCACCTCTAGTGCTACCATGTTAAGTCCATATCGTTGTTTAATTTTATGTCAAAACAAGAGTTTAAAAACACCGAGGTGATATTTAAATTTTGCAAGAGGCTTAAATATCAATGCCAAGAAATTGATTTTTTAACTTTACCAAAAGGCCATAAGAAAAGAGGTCTTTTGGTATTTTAACTTTAAAAGAGGTCTTTTTGGTATTTTAACTTTTGTTGGAACGAGGAGAGACAGGTTGATTCAGAAGCCATGAATGGATGGGTCTCGGGTTTGCTTGTCGGTTGTTTGGGGTTTTGTTGTGATGGTGGAATTTTTCTGGTTGGATACCTTCTCTTAGGCTGGAGGTCTTTTCCTCTAGTTTTTGGTGTAGTTGGGCAGTGTTTCTGGCTTTTACTTGGGGTGTGGGCTTTTCCACTGACATTGAGGTCTTTATTCTTGGATTACTGTTGCTCTACCAGTGTTTAACTGTTTGCAGCATTTGATTTTTGTCAGGGGACCGTGGGTTGGGGTGGAGCCCAGACATTTTGTCTTGAGCCTTTGGGGTTGATGGACCCACTGTCTATCTCTGAGGAGGACCCACTTCTTATATCTACTGGGGATGAACTCTTAACTATGGACGGGGAGCCTGCTCTTAGTGACTTCTATGAGCCTGAGAAGTTATCGAGACGGGGGGTGGCTTGTCTCACAGCAAGGGTGTTTTAGCTTGTAACCACCGAGCTCAGAAGGGATATAAGCTTCGGGAAGGAATTCCTGAGATGACGGTTGGTAGAGATGTTCAAATGGGTAGGGTTCTGAGTCTGTCGGCCAGGGCTTTGGTGGGTAAGATTCACTGCTCCGAGGTGAACATAACTATTATTTTGTCGTGGGTTAAGGAATACTGGAAGCCACTACTCACATATTGTCCCTGGGTCCATATATTGGTTAATAAGTGGGTGATTTTCCACTTTTTAGATGATGATCATGCAAGTCTGATTCTAGATAGAACTTGGTTGTTTGGGCACGACTCTCTTTTCCTGGAGCACTGGACATTGGAATTCAACCCTATCACTGCTGTTAACAAGCACACCCACCTCTAGGTACTCTTAAAAGTTTTTCCTCTTGAGCTCTGGTCTAGAGAGATCTTTATTGAGCTGGCGAATCGGATTGGTCGTTTTGTTTTCTTTGATGAGAAGTCTTTGTTTCATGAGGATAAGAGAACGGCCCGGGTTTTGATGGAGATGGACTCTGCTATTGGATTGCCGGAGGTTATTAACATTAACTGGGGCGATAAGGTTTTCTACCAGCCACTGGACTACTGGCGGCTTTGTTTTCGGTGTCATTTATGTGGGGCTGCTGGACACCTGCGGAATAAGTTCCCTTCAAGGAATTCTCGTACAAAGGAACCTCAGAATACCGGGGAGGAGGAGAGGCACTTTGATGTGTCACCCAACTTGGATACTGGGTGTTCTCTTGAATATGGGCATAAGGCTCGTGAACTCTCTTTCTCGGGTAAACTAGCCACTCTCTTTCCTGATTTCTATGCTACTTTATCGAAGGAGGATCTTATTGTGCTTCAGTCTGGTGATCGAGTGGAGAACCCTGTGGGGGTGGCGGACCTGGAGAAGTCATTTGTGTAGTGGATGGGGACATCGGTGTTCTTAATGTTGTGGAAGATGTGGATTTGCAATTACTCTGGGATGAACGTATCACATTGGATTCATTGGGTAAAGACTCTATTACTGTTAAGGATCTCTCCCTCTCCGAGAATATTATGTTAAACCCTATATCGTCTTTTCGGGGAAAGGAGGCAGTGAATCCATCCCCTTGTATTTTCAACCCTAATGCAGGGATAATTTTAAGGACCCATACTTATTTAAAAGTGTATAAACCTTGGCGAATCTTCTCATTTCTTAAAATCTCAACTATAAAATATTTGGCGATATTTTTCTAAAATGATTTCAATTTCTATGGATTTTATATAATAATTTGGCGATTTTTAGAGTGAAAAAAGTTTACCCCATCAAAATTGGGCGAAATGGGACTTCAAAAAAAGCAAATTGGCGAATCATTTTTTGGAAAAAAACATGGAAAAATAGCCCATGGGCTAAATTTCACCCCTAAAATTATCCTTGCCCTAATGTGACGGTTCGAAAAAAGATTGGAAATAGGAAACATAAAGCTATGGCTCGTCGGTTTGGGGCACTACCTCTATTCTGGATAGTGATAAACTGGTTTCAAGGGATGCTGGGTTCGAGTCACAGGGTATTTTGATACGTTTGGACCACTTAGAGTAGCGTTGGTCCCATCTCGGGATTCTCAATGCTGGTATTGTCTTTAAACCTCAAAGGGGTTGGGGGTGCCCCGAAATTGCTAGCCCTATGTCATCTCATTATTGTTTCTTCTCCTGATATTATTCTCTTTCAAGAGACCATGTCTCTAAGCTCCAAAGCTTGCAATCTGCTGTGGAGTTGTCTTCCGGAGTGGGAGTGTTGTGCTATTGATTATGTTGGCCTTTCCGGGGGTCTTTTGGCATCCTGGAACCCTCAGAACATGGCTCTTTCTTCATTTAATGTGTTTGGTGGCATTTTGCTGGTGGGGAAACATCGGGAACTTTCTTTCCCTGTCCAGATCTTTAACTGCTATGCTCCATATGTGGGGCATCAATCCTTTTGGCTCTCTTTGGAGAATTTAGGGACCTTTGATCTTCAACATCTTATTCTCATCGGGGACCTTAATTTAACACTACAGTTAGGTGAGATTTGGGGCCCTAATGCCCGGGGCGACCCACTTGAACTCTGGTTTCAGGATGTTTTCGATTCTCATGATCTTCTCGATGTGATGCCTTTTTCACTGTGTCCTACTTGGACGAATGGCAGAGCTAGTGATTCCTTTGTGGCCAAACGACTAGATCGTTTTTTGGTGAGTAGTTTGATCCTGGATATGGTTGACCGTTGTTCGTCTAGTTTTGTCCAGGTTCATATTTCAGACCATACTCCGATTCTTTTACGGATGGAATGTGATCCAAAATTGTTTCGGTTTCCTTTTAAGTATTGCCAGGTTTGGTCTGAGGAGCAGGCTTTTGTCAATCTGGTTTGGGATCATTGGGGGTCATTCTCTTCTATTTCTGGTGGTCGGGCGATGTCTACTCTCCCTGCTTTCCTTCGTTCACTTAAATCAATTGTTGTGCCTTGGTTACATGCTCAGAAAAAGGCTCACATGGTGGCGTTGGAACAGATCGAGGTTTGTATTGAGGATTATTATGATGACCCTTTGTTTGGTTATCAAGTTGACCCGGCTGGTAGGATTATCAAATTTCTGGAGGTTGAAAGGGCCTCTTTGTTGGACACGAATGAGAAACTCTAGCGTATTAAAAGCAGGGCACTTTGGATTTCGCTAGGGGATCATAATACTGGTTTTTTCCATAAGATTGCCAATTTGAGAAGGAAAACCAATTTGATATGGGAAATGGAAGATGTGGATGGCTCCAGGGTTACTTCTCAGAAGGGTATTGAACTGACTGCGGTGGGTCATTTCAAGAGGCTTTTTACCAAATCAGCTGAGACTGATTTACAGGCACAAATGAAGATTATTCAGCTTATGCCTAGCTTATTCACTGCTGAAGATGTCACTAACATTGGGAGACCGGTCACTGAGGCAGAAGTGGAAGGTATTTTAAAGCAAATGGCCAAGGACAAGAGTCCGGGGCCTGACGGTTGAGTTCTACCTCCAGTTCTTTGATATCCTTGGACTGGACATTATTTGTCTGGTGGAAGAGACTCGTATTTCTGGGAAGGTTAGTGGTAGTCTTAATGCTACTTTTCTCTCTTTGATCCCTAAGGTATCGGAGCCTACCTCTTTTCAGGAGTTTCAGCCTATTTCCTTATGCAACTTACTTTATAAAGTGGTTGCTAAGGTGATTGCTGATCGTATAAAGCTGGGACTTTCTCGAGGTATTTCTTCGGAGCAGTTTGGATTTCTCCATCACCGTTTGATTTTTGATTCCATTGGGACAGCCCAGGAGGCGATACATACTGCTAAAAAGTGTCGGGATCCTTTGTTGGGATTAAAATTGGACCTTGTCAAAGCTTATGACTTGGTTGATTGGGCCTTTTTGAGGCTGCTTCTTTTGAATGCCGGCCTTGAAATTATTATCACTAACTGGATCATGGGATGTATTACTTTGGTGAACTTTGTCGTGCTTATCAATGGCAGCCCTACTTCATTTTTCAAGGGCTCCCGTGGTTTTCACCAGGGATGTCCTTTGTCGCCCCTTCTTTTCTTGTTAGTTGTTGAAGGACTTAGCAGACTATTGAATCAGGCGAAGGAATTGGGTATGATCACAAGTATTAAGGTCTCTAAACATCATTGTATTTCTCATCTTCTATTTGTGGATGATATATTACTGTTTGGTATTGTCAATATGATGGAGTGGTCCTGCTTCAAAGATATCCTTGATCTTTTTTGCAACGCTATAGGCATGGTTATCATTTTTCCCAAGTCTGTTTTGTATCAACTTAATACTAGTCCTTTGGTCTGTGATCAAATCAATAGTCTTTTTTGCATTGGTGTTAAGGCTCTGTCGGATGACTTTAATTACTTGGGTTACTTTCTTAAGCCCAATGTTTATTCTTGTAAGGACTGGTGCTGGTTAGTTAAGAAATTTGAGGCAAAGATCTATGGCTGGTACAATCGGATTTTTTCATTGGGAGGTCGTCTAGTACTGTTGAATTCAGTTCTGGCCAACCTGTCGGTTTACTGGCTCACTCTTGCAAAGGTCCCGGTATCAATTATGAATCAACTTCGGAGGATTTCTTTTAACTTTCTTTGGTCTAGCCGGAAGGAGAAGGAGGTAGTTCATCTATCATCTTGGTCGCTTTTATCTGTTCCGAAGGAAAATGGAGGTTGGGGCATTCGTAATATCCACTAGTGCTATCGTGCTCTACATCTAAAGATCTTGTGGAGGGCATTGACACATTCATGACTATGGGGCATTATTATGTGTGATAAATACTTGCGTAATTTGACTGTGTTAGAATGGTTTAGAAGGGATATTAAGAAATCGTTGGGGGTTTCTAATACCTGGAGTGGTCTTTTGGAGGCACGACCGGTCTTATTAGCTAATTTGGGGTGGCAGGTTGGGAACAGATACCAGATCTGCTTGGGGGTGGATGTAATGCAGGGGTGCTCTAAAATTATGAGAACTAATACGGTGACCCTCCTTCAACAGTGTGGGCTCTTTTATCTTAATCAAGTTCATATTCTGGTGGTGGGTGACATGGTTGATACATGGAGGAATGTGAGGGAGATCGGCCTCTCGAAAGATGAGGGAAGTGACTGGAATGATTATATCAAGATGATTAAGCATGTTGGTATAGTTTTAACTAATGAGATGGATACTCTGCTGTGGTGCTGGCGTGAGGACTGTGGGGATCCATCTACCTCTGATACTTACCACGCTATTGCACAAAATCATCTTACAGGTCCGAGTCACTGGTGGTACAATGCTGTATGGCGGTGGAATGTTCCAATCAAGATTCGTTGTTTTACTTGGCTTCTTTTGCAAAACAAAATTATGACAGTGGATAATTTTATTCGGCGGGGGGGTTTTGGTCCCAATGTCTACTATTTGTGCTTAAATGAGGCAAAGTCACTTGAAAATCTGTTTATTAAATGTCTTGTGACTTTGCAGCTGTGGTATACAGGAGCCGAGTTCTGGGGTTTCACAACTAGTTGGTGTCAGGACTCCATTGAAGGAGTGTTATCTCATTGGCATAAGGGATACCGCTCTGCTATATCCTATCCTCTGTATTTTATGTGGGGAATTTGGCTATTGAGAAATCGTATTTTGTTTGGTGAATTTGTTTACAATTTTAGCAGAGCTTTACAGTTCATGGTAAGGGTGCTTTCACCTGCATGTGTATTGAAGCAAGTCCCTAAGATCAAGATTCTGACAGAGTCTTGATGTGTTGGGCCCAACCCTTTTGGGTTTTTTGATGGTGCAGGACAATTGGGCAATTGTGGGGTGGGGGGTTTTATCATCTTATTTACTATAGAATACTACGAGTTGTCAATGGGGTGTGGATTAGGGAGTAACAATCGTGCTGAACTTCTTGCTCTCTGGTGCCTACTCTATTATCTGAATTATTTGAAGGTCAAATGTGCAGATTTTTGGTGACTCATCGATTATTGTGGACTGGGCACTGGGCATCAATAATTTTAAAGCTACTTCTCTTCACCACTGGAGGAAAAAAGTCAGACACTTATTGAACCGGTTTGGAAATGTGTCTATTAAACATATTTCTCGCTTTTATAACCAGAGGGTTGACTATCTTTCCAAGAAAGGACTCTTGCTTGAAGAAGGCGTTCTTGAGGTGACACATTTCCATGAACTTAGGCCTCCAGAGACTTCTTTCATGCATATTTATTAGTGTTGTTACTCTCTTAGTATCTCTCATCTCTTTTGTAATTTGTGGTTTATCCTTTTGATGGTTCCTGGACTAGTTGATTTCTCTGATGCGAAATTGATTGATCTGAATGATTATAGTGTGATTTATGATGGATTAGCGACAGTTTTGTATCTAGTCAAGATTGGTGTAGTTTTGGTGCTTAGTTTCTTTTGTCATATGATTAACTATCCCTGGGATAGGCACTATTGTAAATTTCTTTGATTCACCCTCATGAATAGCAAGAAATTTATTTTTTCGATTGAAACAAAAAATAGAGGTTGTCATAGACGTGGGAGAGAGAACTCGAACATTCTACCGCAGGTGAATCTACTATTCAATCTAAGGTATGACTTTAGCAAAATATAATTTTTTTTTTTTACATATGAGATTAATGAACCTTTATGTATGTGTTTTAATATTTCACTATTTTGAGTGAAAACCATGTAAACTTAAAATGATATTATGCTTAACCAGCAAGTTAGAAATGCTCATTTATGTGAAGGTGTCAAATCAAGAAGTGAATGATGATTTAACATTTGGGTGGGCTTTGATCCATTGACATAAGATGATATATTTATGTGCACCATATACTCATTAAATTTTACATAGCTTAGTGCATATTGTTTACTCATTAAATTTTACATAGCTTAGCGCATATTGTTTACTTAAGTAAAATGGGTGAGCACACAAAATGTTACTAGAAAAAAGAGTTTAATTCAAAACAATTAATAATAAGAATTATTAGGTGGCAATGTTCATGGTTACTAATAACAGGAAATTGGAAATTGGAATAGGGAAAAGTGTAAACGGAATTCTAGCTACAGAAAGAGGGGACCTTAATGATGATAAAAGTAACTTAAATTTTGTAAGCTACATACCCATTTGATTGAATAGAACATGTATTATATAGGACCAAAATAAATAAAAACTGAAATATAAAATCAAACATAAGAACTTTTTTTTTAACAAGAAATTTGATCTACTATGCAACATACATGTATTTTAACAAGAGCATAAAAGAATGAGCACTTAATAAGAATAAAAAATGCTTTTAAGTTATAGTTTAAAGTGTATATTCAAAAGAATGGAAATTTCCTCTCACAATAATTCCTAGGTTACCTTTATTGGAAAAATGTGCAACTTCTTTTCCAACTAAACCAAAGGTGAAATAACATGGACAACATAACAATCCAACACCAACCTAGAATAACCTTTTGTGGGAAAGAATGTAAAACAAAAGGACTTAAATCTAACAATATTCCATTCCCTTTTCTTCAAATGTCACCCAACGAAAAGCAAAGAATAAATAACCACCATAACACAACAATCTAAACCGGAATAACCCTGAACAAGAGTGAAATATAAAAACATGGCATTCCCTGGGGAAGATGTCATTACATGGCCAGTCAATCATAGCCCATTTCCAAAAAACATTAAATACAACAAATTATGCTTATGACTAAGTTCCAAAAAAAATTGTAGTTTGTTTCCACAATAAACAATTGTAGATTAATCTCTTTACTTGAAACTTCTATACATTGTTAGAATAATACCGCAAACGAATGAAAGGTAACATCATTACCATTGGCACAACAACCCAGCTAAAACCACAAAAACCTTTCACAATAGTGAATGCAACAAGAAATTCTCAAACTAATTAAGAAATATTTTGCCCAAACATAGTAATAATAACCCATAATATAAGCAAGCAAGCATGCAACCATGCTACCAACATAAATTGGTGGAACACCAAACCCAATAATAACTACCATAGTCCAACCACACCATAGACAAACTAACCACCATAACACAACAATGCAATTCATACCTAGAACAACCCTCTGCATGAGTAAAATTTGATACTATTCTCATCAATTTTTCCATTATCCAATAGAGACACCATAAGCCAAATAAAAACAATCACAATAGAATGTATCGTACCTAGAGTAATCGTGTGTAGGAGTCAATGTCGGGGAATATTATGCAACATACATATATTTTAACAAGAGCATGAAAGATTGAGCAGTTAATATGAATAAAAAATGATTTTAAATTACAATTTACAATGTATATTCAAAAGCATGGGGCGTGAGCTTTCAATCAACGTAGAAAAGAAGGAATATTCTCAAATAAGAATCTATAGCAAATCATTGGTTGTCGACTCTAGCAGAAGTTAAAATAAAATAAATTGGTCTAAGTGCTAAGTTCTATTCATAGCATCAACATTAGATCCTAGAGATATGATGCAATTCCCTAGTTTCCTATAGTTCTAGTATCCCTACATAAGCTCGATGTTCCAGACCATTGGCATCATATCAAGTATTGAGCAAGAAATACAGGGTAACTTTGCTATGAGTATTTAGGTAAGAGTTGAGAGTAGATGCAATGTACACCGTCAATTGCTGCAGACTATTCTCACAAAAAAGATACGACACAATAAGCAAGTGGTATGTTGGAAATTGCTATAAAGTTTGTGTGTTGAAGACTATTCTACCTCTACTTTTCTCCAAGGCGATGACCACTCTCGGATGCCCCTATGCCCATACTTTGCAAGACATGAAGAATGTCCCAATCACCAACGATGTGTATACAACCACACCAATGAAGTTGCCAAGGAGTGCTTCATGTGATTATGAAACATTTATATATTTAAGGGTTCAATCTGAACAAGTTATTAGAGTGGTATATTCAATAATAAACAATGGCATTGCATAGGGGAAAAACTTATAAGCTATATCTTTAAATCTGATAGAATGTTGTAGGAAAAACTATATATTAATAAGCTATGTCTCTATATCTATTTGATGTTAGGAGCACATAACCTTAAACTTTAGAAACATATATTGGGTCTTGAGCAAACGAAAGATATAATCAGGTCTTAAACTACAAGAGATAGCAATAAGCACAATTCTAAAGCAACCAACTAAAAATTAATTGCATTTGTTATAAAGAATGAGCAAAGTGACTTGATGGATTATTTTCATTTTGACCTACATTTTTTAAGCAATCAGAAACTAGAACATTGGGTCACATTTGGTTTTGATACAAGGAAACAGAAGCAAGAAGAAAAATCATACGAAATTTGAGATTAGTACTTTTTCCTATGTTATAAAAATTGTCGATTTATCGACAACATTGCACTATATCATGAGTCCTTACTCCACGACGATATATCACCAATTTATCACCCCACTTTTTTGCACAATTTTTTCAACAATATTTTCATGATTTTTTTAATTTATCATGAGTCGATAGGGAATATATTAGCTGGCCAGGGGGGTTTTCTTCAAAAGTGATTTTTGGGGTTTTTTTTTACTCATTTCACTCATTTTCTGTGTTGGAGAAGAGCCAAGGAGGAGATACCAGTTTGCATTGAGCCATTGAGGATCAAATTCATGGAGTGGAGATTGAAATTTGGAGTGCAATCAAAGTCAACCACATTCCAAGGTATGTAAATCATCATATCTATCATATTTGTTGTTCCAAGGAATGTTATACCTCAATGTTACACTTCGAGCCCTAGTGTCGCATCTCTGTACCATGTGACCTAGCGACATTTCTCCCTAATAACCGTCACACATTATTAGCTCCCTCCTTGGTCTCATCTGGACACCCAGGAGAAAAATCCATTGATTGAATGCCGAGACATGACCTTATCTGCCACGTGTCACAGTAGATGACCCTATCTGCATAGATTTTCGCACTCTGCACATTTGTTGGGTAGCAAAAATTAGGGTTTTCGCGTTTTGCACTTTCCCTGGGGCACGAAAATCGAGATGATTTTTGCGTTATGCTCAAACCTAGGGGCGCGAAAATCCCTTTTTATCCTTTTGCCATGGATCATGGATCTCATCATTCGAGAGATTTTCTTGGGATTATCAATCCTGATTCGATCCCAAACCCCCCCCCCCCCCCTCTCCCTGTTTAGTTTGGTTGATCCAGTAAACACTCATTAGATCCATCTTACTCTCCTTATTGTTAACCCTTCCAAGCACTATAAAGGAGAGGCCTTACATGATCCAGGGGGGGACTACTTGGGGGCATCCAACCTATGATCTTGAGACTTTTGCAGAGATAGCTAGAGGAGGAACTTGGAGATGAAAGTTGGCTTGGACATCAAGCAACCATTGTAAGCATTCTCAAGTTTCCAATAAAGATAACTTGTCTTGTTTCCAAATTTGTGTATGATTCAATTACATGATCTGTATCTAGCTAGATTTAGATTCTAACTTGTGATTCAAGGTACCTGGAGAATCGTATATGCTTGTATCTTGTCTGATCTTAACAGGTTCATCGCGAGGACTTCGAGATATGGACTACAAGCGGGACGAACATAAGAGTGAAAGGTTAGTCATTTTCTCTCATATTCTCCAATACTGAAATCTTGAAATGCGTGTTTGATATAGGATTCAAGGTAGCATTTGTCTTACTTTTGTCTTAGATTAGAGTCACTCTATCCTGCTTTAACCTAAGAGGGCTTCTTTCTATCCGTAGGAAGAAATCTCTACAACAAAAACAAGCGACTCCGTTGGTTTGAACCCCTTTGTTTTGAGTTTTTTACTTTCATCCATTTTTTATTGTGAATTTTCTCTCCTTTCAAACTAGTTGTGAAAGTTGGTCTTTTAGACCCTCATTCACTCCCCTCCTCTCTGCATCAGACCTCTGTCAGTGAACAGTTTGTCCTCTGGGTTGGAAAACCCTGGAAAAGTCAAAATATTTTCTTAAAACTCCCGCCTTCATCCTCCTTCTGAGCATTTTCGCGCCTTGTACATTGCTTACAGAGCAAAAAATACCATATTTTTGCTACCCAGCCACTTTCCAGAACATGAAAAATTCCCATTTAACGCACCTGGGCTGCTTGCAAACACGCGAAAAATATTTGTAAAAAGGGATTTTTTTTTAAAGTTTGCTTGGTTACCTTCAGCCAAGTTTTTGTTTCTCTGATTCTGACATGCCTAGCTGCAGTACATCACTTGCATTTCATTTCTATTTGAAGTTTTCAGTCTTTTCTTGGTCTCAAAAACTCTTTGGTAGACACATTGGACATTTTGGGTTTTAGGTCACTGTTATAGCCATACCTACTTACTCATTACCTTTTACATCTTGTCTGCACATTTCTCTTGTCACCTTTTAGCAAAGTTGCAAGTGTCTTTCAGTTTGTTTTGTTTATTTTCGAGCTTGGATTTTTTAGTTTTGTGGCATTGTACCCAGTTTGATCACCTCCTTACCATTTTTGCAATTGATTGGTCCTTTCAATACAATCAAGTTTATTTTTTGTTTGTCAAATTCCTTGATTATATTATTGCAGAAACTATATTGTTCTGACAGAAGTAGCTTTCCATTCTAGTTATAAAAAATCAATATTGGAAGACTTTTTGGAACATGTCCTTTTTTTGTTGAAAATATCAGGTTCGTTATCTTACATTTAGGAAGTGAATCGGTTTTCATTGCTTGTCACATAATTTTACTCATTAGAAGTAGCATAAGTTGTAGATCAGTTGCATCTTGAAATTAGTTACATTATTTTAGCATATTCAAAAAAGAAAAAGAATTTTTTGGATTGGTTTTTTTCATTTCCCTGAAAAAATTTGTGCTTACATTTGATCGAAGAACTTTCTCCTTACCTTATCTACCATTCATTGAAAAGGAAGGCTTGTTTTGATTCATATTCATTTGCATGGTTTGAGTCGTCGTAACACCATCAAGTTGCACTTCCATTACCCGACTGAGTAAGGCAACTTATAAAATCAATCTCCCTAACTCAACCAACATTAACCTCACTTGAGGAAATGTAAGAATTTGGTAGTTAGGTAGGACACCGAGGATAGGCACCCAAATAATTCCCCCTTGTCATTTTCATCTGAGACATAGTTGTTGTCCTCTAGGGTGCTAAAATCCTCTTCTACTCGTTGACACGATCATCGACTAGTTTGTGGAGGGGCCTCCCATTTTTTCGGGGGTTAAGCCACGAGGATTGATTCCGGATGGACCTTGTGGAATGCCGCACTCCACTTAGCGCCTAAGGCTATCGATCCATTGTCTTCCTTGTACTCTACCATATTGGTGATACAGGGGCTCAAAGATAGAAGTGTCAAATAACCTTCTTCGACGTGTCATGAATGAGGTATCCTAGTGACTTTTCTTCTAGGGCTCTTTTACCCAGGATCCCTTTCGGTATAGGGATATCCTTCCACTTTGGTCTCTCATTTCGTATTGTTCGACTTGGATTTCTTCACCTTGCGAAGGATACGATTTGTTGAGGTCTCCAGCTCTTAGTTAGGAAGCTTGCTTTCTATTTCACCTTTTTTAGAGGGTCTTTTTCTTTTTTAGTACTGCTTGTTGTCATTCTTGCCACTTTTGTTTCAGCTCGTTTACTATGATGCCGGTCCCAGTTTAGTTTTTTGAGATTTATTTTTTGTCCTACGAGCCTTGTCTTTTCCTAGCTCCCCTTTTGCACACTCGGCTGCTTTAGGGTTTTTGAATTATTTTTCACGAGACTGTCCCTGAAACTTGTAATCCCATCATCATGGTTGATCAAAGGAGATCACAGAGACAACAAGGACGAACCCATGACCCACCACCACGGAATTTTGGTCCTCTTGCATCATGTATTCCAACCCCTGTCGGTCGCGGAGCTCTTTGGGGACTGTTCCACCACCTACCAATACAACATCTCCAGTTGCTTCTGTACCCATAGACCATAGCATCATCTCAAAACCTTTTACAGTCACTAAAACTAGTAGTACACCTGAGATTCGTGCACTACCACAATCCATTGTTGTTCTAGAAATTCACACCACAATGGACACTACTTTAGCTTCTGAAGTCAGTACTTCACATGATGTTAGGCTGGAAGGCATCACCTTCCTGGAGACTAGAACTACACCACACTTGGTCACATTATACGATGTCCCTGAAGAGTACATTGAAACCATTGAAGGATCCGACGAAGACACGACAAACTTGATTCAAGTCCCTGGCGGGTACGTTGAAATCGTTGAAGGATCCGACGAAGACACAACAAACTTGATTCAAGTCCCTAGCGGGTACGTTGAAATCGTTGAAGAAACAGAACTACCTCCTACACCTTTTCATTTTGATTTTGAATATCCTACTGCACAGGTGGAACGTCCACCTGCCACCACTACATCATCAGGTATCCATACTTATGAAACAGGCTCTTATAGTAACGTACCGTTCAGTGTGTCCTTCCCTAATATCCCTTCAGGACACGATATCATGGCATCAATCCAATCCAGTATGGTTTGTCTAGCCAACTCACCCCTAGCATCGGAACGTTTTAGACGTGATACAACCCAAATGCTCACATCGGCTTCACAATACCCCCCTGCATGCACATCTCAAATGACAAATACTCCTGGTTTCCAAGCTCCCCTACCTCCGTCTAGCACGAAATATCATGAATCCTACGTAGATCGGCTCGGACCCTCAGAATGGACGATACCAGAACTCTTTCCGGACCCTGACAGGACAACTCACATTTTTGTCCAGCCTCGACTTTATGGGATACAAATCTGGGCCAAGCCCTTGATGATCTTCGCACCATTCCAATTCCTATGGACATGATGCCTGAAAGTCCTCGGTTATACTCCCCGCACTTATTGTCGCACAACATGTTCAGCTTAAATTCAGGGGATGAACCCCTTATGAGGGATAACCTAATCTTTTCACCCTCTCCATCCGGAACTCACGAAAGATCCTCTTCACAAGTCGGCACCTTTGGTGCAATCGATCAATCTGCACTACCTCACTCTTCTAGTGTCGGTATTGGAAGAACATCTATTCATACTGTTGGATCACCTATTATGACCAGAGGTCCATCTTTGGCCACCATCTATACCATTTTTGGAGGACAACCGTCAATTGGAACCATTGGTCCCAGTAACCAACCTCCTCCGGTCGGACCATGGATCCCATCCGTCGGAGGACAACCATCTATTGGAACCATTGGTCCCGGTAACCAACCTCCTCTGGCTGGACCATAAATCCCATATGTTGGAGGACAACTGCTTGGTGCCATCCCAAGTGGGGCTAGTCAACAAACATCTCCATTCATTTGATCGGCTCAGCAGGGCCCACATACCACACCTTTTGGAGGTATACCATTTGTTAATGCCCCAACCGACACCATTCAACAACCCCCTCCATCAACGTTAGCTGCTCAGTGGGGCACATATAATTCACTTGGTAGTGGACAACCTCATGTTGGTATCCCAACCGGAACCAATTTTCAAAATCCCTCGTCAGGTACAATTCCTTCTTGAGGACCTCAAATCCCACAGAGTGCGGGGTACTCTTTATTCAGAAACTGGAATCAAGCTGGGTGGAAACCTAACCAACATCAACCTTTCGTTCCCCCTAACTTGAATGTCAGAATTGTTTATCCCGCCGCCATGAATACTCCATGGAACCCACCTCTTCAGCCTCCACCTCTTAATCAGAGTGGAACCAACATTCCATGGACTCCATTCTTTCAGGCACCCCCTAACACGGGTATGAGAAATCCACCACCTAATAAAGGAGTTGGAAACCTTCCTGGGACACAACAATCCCAAGGAACTATACCCAATGAAGGAGTTGGAAACATTCCTGGGACACAACAATCCCAGGGAACTATACCCGTTATCCCCACCGAGCAAAACATTCAACAACCGGTCACTACTTTGATTTTGAATTAGACGGTAAATCCTATCATTCCCAATCCACCACTGGTTAACCATATGGTCTACTCTCCTCAGAATTTTCAGCAATATCCTGCGGGAAACATGTATGGGTACAATATGCAACAATATGTTATGTAGGGTCCTACAGGCATCCCTACACCCTGCAATTATTACTCATACCTGCAGCCTAATCGACAGCTTCCATTCTTGGCTACACTAGACTTGCCCGATTTGTCCAGACTCATTAACGATCCAATATGGCATGAACCACACTGGCCACCCATCCCAGCCAAACTACAATCGGACATTCCAAAGTTCAATGCCAAGCACAGGGAAGACCCCAAAAACCACATTATGACTTTCCATCTTTGGTGTTCATCAAACTCATTGATGGATGACTCCATTCGGTTATGACTCTTCCAAGGCACGCTTACCGGAATGGCAGCAAAATGGTATATCGAGCTTCCACAGTACTCATTTTGAGATTTCAATACCTTGGCCATGCAGTTTTTGACACATTTCCAGCTCCCCATCCGATACGAGACTGGAATAGACCTATTGACTTCGCTGCGTCAAACCATTTCCATGCATATATATGATCATATTTATGAGTGGCGCCAACGCCGAAGGTTAATAAATGCACCCATCCCAGACCAATTGTTGGCTGATTGGTTCACTAAGTCATTTCTACCTCCCATCGCCAGGGATATTGCCATGGGTGGACCTGTCACGGAGGAACAAGTGATTTCTCGTGCTCAGTATATTGATTTGGTATATACCCAATATGGAGCTTTATACAAGATTATTCCTCACGCCTCCCACACCATCACTGATCCAACCAAGCCTGCCTCTTAACTGCCCTTTGAATGTATCGTTGGTTCAGTAAAGGACCAGCCTGCAACCACATCAAGTGGGAAACAAACTATCATTGCCCCATCTCCAACTCAGGATACACCTAAGGCTTCTACTTCTCCTGCTCAATCCTCTGAGGTGAACATTGTTCAGTCCTCATCACAACAATTCAGAGGAAAAAAGAAGAACAACAGAGGAAAATCCCAAGCCGCAACAAACCAACAATGATCCTAAACCACGTCGGAAAGCGAAGTTTCCCTACCTTATTTTTCAGGAATACCACTATACATGACACTGTCCTTACAAGGAGGAAGTCAATAAATTTGTTAAAGGATCTTCCCGCTCGACAGTGCTAACCGATCCTTTCCCCCATCAACAACAACAAATGGTTACCCATGATCCCCCACAAGGGGGCAATCTGAAAAACCCACCCCGTGGAGAAACATCCACAAACCATGATATTTTGATGATGAGTAGTGAGGAGATCCATATATCCACTCGAGAAAGGATGTACAATACCCCTTCAAGTTCAAACAAAATGGAGACAACCCATGGCAAGACTCCTCCTGAAGATACTCCTATCACACCTCCCCCCAATGGTCATATCCATATTGAGAGACCTGTCACTGAAACGGTGCTATGCCCACCCAAGGGCACTATCAGAAAAGCGACATTTACCCTAACATGCAAGCAGCCCAAAATGAAAATATTGTTGAGTACCTAGCTCAAGCACCATGTGCAATGTCAACTCTCGAGGTTCTACAACACCGTCCCATACAGCATGGGACCTTAATTTCAACACTAGGGGCGGTGGACCCGGATACTTCCAACACGATTATGTTTAACTTGGAGTATTTTAAGCCTAGGATTTACCACCAATTAGCCTCCTAGATCCAAACAAAGATCTGTGGGAACAACATTCATCGCACTATCCTAGATGAGGGTGCTTCCACGTCGATCATGTCCTTGTCTTGTTGGAGATCCATAGGCTCACCTGAGGTTACAGCTTCTCCTACTACTCTTAAAGCATTTGACGGACATGGTTTTCAACCATACAGACTCATCCCTGCACTTGTCGTTGAACTAGGGGGAAATACAATATCTATACACATCGAATTCGTAGATGTGCCATTAGACTATAATCTTCTACTCGGCCGAAACTGGTTATACACCATGACCGCCGTCGCATCCTCCATCTTTCGACTAGTAGAATTTCCTCATCAAGGGAAATTTTTTACTATAGATCAGTTGGATTTCTGTACTCCGGACATTCATCTGAACTCCGTCCACAATGTCTCGTTGCTGGGTCAATCCCAGCACCGTTTTGAAGATATTGGCATTGGTCTTATGAAGGACTCCTCCCTCATAGGGGTATTTCTGGAACTTAGAACCCCATGTCTTTTCCATAAACATGATATCGTCGAGTGTTATTCCATCCAATGAACCTACTGATTCATGGGTGATACTGAGTCCTACAGAGCTTGAAACCTATGGGAGTTCCTTGCCATTGGAAAGGAACCTCACGACTTACCAGGCTATCTAGTCAACCACAAATTGGGTCGATTCTGTTACTTATCACGCAGTGGCACAGCTCTCATCTGAGGCTGGTCCATCATCACCATTTATTGATCCTCTCACACAGATTTTTCCTTCCATCTGAGGCAGGTCATGTGTGTTGATGAGCCACCTTGGGAAGATTACCATCATCGGTCTTCTTTCCCAACTATCCAAGCGATCGAGCAAGATACCAAATCCAGTAGTTCACTTGAACTTTTCAAACCCAAATTTCCCACTTCATTCGACAATATACTCTTTGAAGGAAACTTGGCCAACATCATGGAAACCACTCCTATTAGCATTTCGGTGAAACCTAGTGTCGTGGAAAATATTCACATAGGAAAGACATGCACTCCCACCGAGGTGGATTTTTAGACTGTCTTATTCAAAGAATTACGCGGCGTGTTTGCTTGGAGTTATGAAGAGATGCTAGGAATAGACCCATCAATTTTGGTCCACAAAATCCAAACTTTTCCGTGTGCCCGACCTGTTCGGCAGAAACTCCGGCCCGTTCATCCCCGCAAAGCAGCGACTATCAAGGCATAAATTGAAAAACTTCTGCGTGCTGGTTTTATCTATCTTGTCCCATTGATAGACTGGGTGTCTAACAGCATTCATGTGGCAAAGAAACAGGGTACGATTAGGGTCTGCGTCGATTATTGATATTTGAACAAGGCTTGTCCAAAATATAACTATCTAACTCCATTTATCGACCAGATTATCGATAACTGTGCCGAGAGTGTCATCTTCTCATTCATGGATGGCTTCTCTGGCTACAATCGGATAGAGATACTCCTTGCATACCAGCATAAGACAGCGTTCATTTTTCCATGGGGGACCTTCGCATACCGCAAGCTACCCTTTGGCATTAATAATGTCGGGGAAACTTTCCAATGAGCAATGTCGTACGCATTTCATGACATTAAACATATTGTGGAACCATATCTCAATGACCTTCCCGCCCATTCTCAGAATCGGGATGATCATTTGGATCATTTGAGCGCCATCTTTTCAAGGTGCCGCCACTACAATATTCATTTAGATCCACACAAATGTATCTTTTATGTTGAAGCCGAAAAACTGTTGGGATTCATTATCTCCAAGGACGGCATACGCCTAGACCCAACAAAGGTAGAATCCATTCTAGCTCTGCCTTCACCCACTAACATTCCAGCACTCCAAAGTTTGCAAGGGCATGCAAACTTTCTACGCCGTTTTGTTTGCAATTTTGCATAGATCATAAAGGGCTACATGAGGCTTCCGAAAAAGGACATCCCTTTCATCTGGGACGACGAAGCCCAACAATCCTTTGACAATCTGAAGGCAGCCCTCACTAAGGATCCCGTAATTCAACCCCCCAACTATACACGGGATTAAATCTTGTATCTTGCAGCTTCCATTTCCACCATTGGCATGGTGTTAGTCTAGGAAGACGCCAACGACATCGAACATGTGGTTTATTATCTCAGCAAGAGTCTTCTCGACTCCGAAACTTGCTACTCTCATGTGGAAAAGTTGGCTCTGGCCACAGTTTTTGATGTCCAGAGGTTTTTCCATTACATTCTACTTTGCAAGATCACTATCATAGCACACTTCTACCCAATCTACTACATCCTCACATGCCAAGTGCTTGGAGGAAAATATTCTCGTTGGATTATTGTCCTTCAAGAGTTTGACTTGGAGTTTGCCAAGGAAAAATCCAAGAAATCTTTGGCCTTCGTAGAGCTGATTTGTACTTTACCCTGTGTCACTGAGCAACCAGAGCCCATTGATTCTCTCACATACAAATCGTTGTTTCTCATTGGCACGTTTGATCATTGGTGTGGGGATATCATTATGTATCTCCAAACCCAACGCTTTCGGTCCGAACTCAATCGGGATGAACGTGGACGCATTCGACACCATGCTAAGCATTATCTTATCATTAGCGATACTCTTTATCGCCGTGGTGTTGACACCATTCTACACCGTTGTCTAAATTTAGACGAGGCTGGACACGTTCTTAATGACTGCCACTCTAGAGAATGTGGTGGTCACCTCTCTGGGATGGATACATCCCAGAATATTTTCAAGGATTGCATTGAAACGGTCAAGAAGTGTCCACCCTGCCAATTCTTCCATAGAAAGAAGCATTTGCATCTTGCTCCACTTCATCTTGTTGTTGCCGTCGGCCCCTTTTCCAAATGGGGCATCGATTTCATGCATTGTAAGCCCACTTCAGCCGGGGGGCATGGCTATGTCATAGTAGTCATAGATTATTTCACAAAATGGACTGAAGCGATGCCTACTTTTGCAGAAGATGGCAAAACAATAGCACCGTTCATATTCAACCATATTATAGCTAGGTTCAGAGTTCCACAATCTATTGTGACCGATCATGGTTCCCATTTTAGGAACCATATGATTGAAGAATTGAGTGCCAAATTGGGTTTTCATCACGAAAACTCAACCCTGTATTACCTGCAGGAGAACGACCAAGTAGAGGCAATAAACAAGGTCTTGAAGCACATGATTCAACGCACTGTAGGTACCCATAAATCAAATTGGCACTTAGCTCTCTTTTCGGCTTTGTGGGCCTATCGAACCTCGGTAAAAAATGCAACCGGGTTCACACCATTTCAACTAGTGTATGGCCTGGAAGCTATTTTACCAATTGAATTTGAAATTCCGTCACTGAAGATAGCTGTTGAGATACTTCCCAATACAACCTCTGAGGAAGAACGGTTTCTATATCTAGCCAAGCTAGATGAGACTCGCCGCGATGCCACTTTGGCTAATGAATCCCACAAGAAACGTGTCAAAGCAAAATATGACAAATCCGTTCAACCTCAGATATTTAACAAGGGACACCTTGTCCTTACATACGACCAAATGCATGACAAGTTAGGAAAAGTTAAGCTAGAGTCGATGTAGTATGGTCCTTATATCATGAAACGCGTATTGGAAAAAGGAGATTACGAGCTCGTCGACTGTGATGGCACACCTTTAACACGGCCCCACAACTGGCTGTACCTCAAACGGTTCTACACATAGGTTTACCCTACGTGAGACATCTTGTACATAGTGTACTTAGCTTGTTTTCAGTTTTATTTATTTTTGTGTGTGTCTGCATGGATTTTGTTTCATGTACCTTTATTTACCTTGACTTGTGCTTCTATGCGCAGATGTTAGCTTACTACGGATTCGCAGATGGCGCTAGCCGACATACCCGGAAACTTGCTTCCGCAGCATGGGTTATCTATTCTCCTGCTAGCAAGTTGATATCCTCAGGTGGCAATTGCTTGGGCCTTGCAACCAACAATATTTCAGAGTACCATGCAGTCATCAGACTCTTAACTGAAGTTTCTTCCCTTGGAATCTGCACCTTTTCGGTCTATTTGGATTCCCAACTCGTGGTATCCCATCTGAACCGTGTCTACACTATCCGTGATCCTACGTTACTTCGTTTATTTAGAAGGGTACGCCTCTTGGAATGATCATTTGATTATATTTCATATCAACATGTACCGAGAGAATTCAATATTGTAGCTGATTCATTGGCTAACTACATATTGGATTGTCATCTAGCTCATACATAAAATACATCATAAACAAACACATAAGTCATTGTGAATAAATAAGTCATAGAAATAGGTCCACATGTATATAATCACATATAAAATGTTTTTTTTTCTTCTGAATACATATAATAAGATGAGTCCAAAGAAAAAATTTGGG
Source organism: Larix kaempferi (assembly GCA_027924585.1). Lineage (NCBI taxonomy): Eukaryota > Viridiplantae > Streptophyta > Pinopsida > Pinales > Pinaceae > Larix > Larix kaempferi. The sequence goes on from BSBM01000825.1 coordinate 3,969,414, forward strand.
ATCTCGTCCTATACAAAAATTGGCTCTCTGGCCTACATATTGTGTACATGCCGCTAAAAACAAATACTGCTATCTAAAACACTAATCATCATCCTCGCGATGCTCATGGTAGCATACTACTGCTTTGGATACCCGACGAAGCAGTCGTCCGATACGCCCTGGCACACCTATAGTATGCCTCTGGAGATGAAGTGGGATATCATCCATCCTCATAGCAGGAACCCCCATGGTCAAACCTTGAAGGTTCCGCTCTAAATCACGGATCCCTCATGCTTCTTCTTCCTCCTCCTCGTCCTCATCAACAACACGTTGCTGAATGCCTCCTCGGTGTAGCGGAGAATATCCTGTTGGTTTCCTTGGTCCACGATCTGCAGCATGAACATGTACATATGTTAGATCTTTCTACACATCAAAAAATCACTAAAAATCATATATTAAAAAATTATCAAAAACACAACAGTGAAGATCATATACCTGAATTGTCCCAGTCCACATCCTCAGGCAGTGTTAAGTCAATGTCCTCACGAAAATCCACCCCTTCATAGGGGTAGTCCTCGATCATAATTATCTGCTCCTCGAGCCATGAGAAGAAATCCTCACCGAATTCTAAGACTTGTGGCCCGCCGAGCCATCTTGCGTAATCAATCCATCTCGCCATCTAAGGCTCAGTCCCAGGGAGGATAGGCATGGATACTTGAGGGCGCAACAATGGAACCCTGTCCAGGAAGAAGGTGACTAGGATACTCCCGTACCCAAACTGGCGAGTGTCCCCATTTCTACACTTGGTGACTTGTTCCTTGAGGTTAGTTAGGACCCCCTGGCACTAGTTGAATAGTGCCGGTGCCACGCACTCTACAGCATGAGTCATTTGTCCCCGTGTTGCATGGTCGGGACCCACACTACCCGCTACTCACATAATGGTGAACAACACAGTTCTCAGCAGAAGTTCTATTACCTATTTTATGGGCACTTTCCCACTTGACTTGCGGGAGCCCTGTCTGCAGTAGCGAGCAACCAAATCACTCGTGCTCTCTTCTGGGGCCCTGTGCCCAGATAGAACCCTTGCCCCTCTCTTGGACAGGCCAGTTAGGAAGTAGATGTCTTCGAGCTCAATCTCAAGGGTGTGTTCCCCGATTCAGAAAGCCTGAATATTGCTATCCCATAGTTGTATTATGTGATTCAGAAGCCTTCCTTGCTTCCGGATACCCCTAGTTTTGAAGAACTTGAGTAACCCACATTCACATAGCATGGACAGTGTCAATTGATCATTCAAAGCCAATCGGTCATCATCTTCATGTTCTATCTCTTTCCAATCAACCATCTTTGCTCAGACAAGTTGTAAAACCCCGAGACAGGCCAAACAAAGTGTCTATTAGAAGATGGAAACTTGATTTCATCTTTAGCAACTGAAAACATTTGAACATTTTTATTTTCTGTCAATTTCCGCGCTGCATAGGTCCGGAGCTACGCGAAAACTGGTAATTTCTATGTTCTAGCTTGACCCTGCTATGTGAAAATCATGTGTTTATCATGTTTCCCGACATGGGGACAGCTCAAAAATTCCTGAGGGTGAAAAGGATGCCCTAGGCTCGCTCCCAGAAAAGAAAAAATGCCCTGGAATCGATAAATGTTGATACGAAATGAAAGAGAAGATCAAGAGCACTTACCTAGTTCAGACAGCAGTCAAAATGGTGCCCTGGATCTCTGGATATCTCCGTTGGAATATTTTCCCTCTCCAAGGTAATTTTCCTCTTTGGGTGAAATGGCTAAGGTAAAATAAGTAATTTCCTCTTTTCCCCTTATTTTATACATCTAAAGAGTCATTTTTTACTCGTTATTTTATTATACAAACCTTTTTTAGTCAAATTTTCCATATTACTAATGTCCTATTTTCCAAGGTGGTTGACCAATTTCTGGCAGGATTTTTTATGCTGTTCACATTGTGTTATTACACTTTTTGACCTTCATTTCGAGCTTACTTTATCTTTTTCGGACTCTAGAACTAAACCTGAAAAATATTCCAAGCGCTTTTCACACCTTAGTCGTGCTTGTTAAACCCTAGAAAAACGGTGTCGAGCTTAGTCAACTTTACTCATGCTCGTAAAACGATGAGAAAAGTATAATTTTGGTATAATTTTATTCTTTTTTCAGACCAAAGTGATTAAAAATTACGAAAAAGACCATTGGAGTTCTCTTTAAGGTCTTTTTGGACTCCCTCGTTGCGAAAAGATTGCCAAGTGCACTTGTCTCTTTCACACTTGTAAAAGTATTTGAAAGGACGTCTATTCGGTGATAGGTTACCCCTTTTTCGACCCGTCTAGACTATTTACGAGAAAGGAATACCGCAGTCAAATTTTGACTGGGAGAGTTCTCTCAGGAATTGTTTTACACTTTTTCGGGACTCGGGGACTAAATTTACGAAAAAGTACATTTTGGAGCCTTCTTTAAGTTTTTCAGACTCTCTAAATATGAAAAACTGTCGAGTTTGCCTTTCTTGGACTCATTAAAATATAACATCAAAGGGCCCATTTTGGGATGAACCCCTCCTTTCTCAGGTTCGTAAAACATGTGAGATTGGACTCATCTGTCAGATGAGCTATTCCAACCATCTGTTATCCTCTTCAAGCTCGTAAAACAACAAAGAGGTACTCATCCATCATGTTGGGGAAAAATGGGAAATGAGTCAAGTTTACCTTGTTGGAAGCTTGTCAGTCGTCACCTTTGAACATGGCATGCATCCTCACCTTGTCCGCTTTGGGTAGTCAGTCTTGTTGATAGAGTCATCATTATGGTTATGCGTCCTAATCTTCACTTTGAGTTCATGTCTCTGCTGGTTCTGTCTGTTCAAGTAGTCCCTGCTGGCAAGTTTCACTTCATGTCGTTATATGTTCAAAGGGTTATTGCTATCGAATCAACCTCCGCTTTATGTCAAACCCTCCATTATGTCAGTACATATCCTGTTATACCATTTCTCTACATCTCTCTCTCATACCGATTTTGTGTCGATGATGTGGGATTCATCATGGCCCACCTTTGACGAGTCTATTCCTGTCGATGCCAAATCACTATCTAGGAATTAGGCTTAGGAATCAACCATCAATACCTTAGTGCCTACATGCCTCAATGGTAGGTTTCCTCGTGTTCGACAGTAGGTTTTTTTCATTGACCTCTAATCGAATGATCTCATGGATGTTTAACATCAACTCATCTATTCACATTTCGTTGAGATGTCCTAGGGATACCTTGGGGATCATTGTCATCATTGGTGATTTCCCTCGCACTTGTTAACGATTCACATCATTGACCGGTAATCAAGTGGTTTCTACCATGTTCGACTTCAACACCTTGTAATCACATGGCTAGATTCGTATCGTTTTGGGATCAGGTAGAAGACCCTAGATACATTTTGATGTTGTTTGCGTCCAGGTTGCGATGGCGATTATTGAACAGGTTTCCACATAGTCATTACGTGGATGACCTCACTGTTGTATTGTCACACAGATCCACTTATGTATTGGTCGTGGATGTGTCATTATTGCCTCATGGATCTACGATTGTTCATAGTAGCCATGGTTTGTCCACAATCTATATCATCTCAGTACTCATGGATCTGCAGTGTATTGGTCGACAACCATGCTTTGAGTCAGTTGTTTCGAGCATGGGTATGCCCTCCTCGGTGATATTTTTGACATATTGTTTCTGTTTCAGCTCCTCGTTGCTTCCCTCGATGCTATCTCTGCGAAATTTATTTGTAAATTCTTTCGGCCATCAATCTCTTCTGACCTCACACTTTAGGGGGCATCTGTTATACCTCAAAGTTACACTTCGATCCCTAGTGTCGCATCTTTGTACCATGTGGCCTAGTGACATTTCTCCCTAATAACCATCACACATTATTGTCTCCCTCCTTGGTCTCATATGGACACCCAGGAGCAAAATCCATTGATTGAATTCCAATACATGACCTTATTTTCCACGTGTCACTGCAGCTGACCCTATCTGCATAGATTTTTGCGCTCTGCACATTTGCTGGGTAGTGAAAATTAGGGTTTTTTTGTTTTTCACTTTCCCTGGGGCATGAAAATCGAGATGATTTTTCACGTTATGCTCAGACCTAGGGGCGTGAAAATCCCCTTTTAGCCTTTTTCCATGGATCATGGAACTCATCCTTCGAGAGATTTTCTTGGGATTATCAGTTCTGATTCGATCCCAACCCCCCTCTCCTTGTTTAGTTTGGCTGATCCACTAAACACTCATTAGATCCATCTTACTCTCCTTATGGTTAACCCTTCCAAGCACTATAAAGGAGAGGCCTTCCATGATCTAAGGGGGACTACTTGGGGTCATCCAACCTATGATCTTGCGACTTTTGAAAAGATAGATAGAGGAGGAACTTGGAGCTGGAAGTTGGCTTGGACATCAAGCAACCATTGTAAGCATTCTCAAGTTTCCAATAAAGATAACTTGTCTTGTTTCCCAATTTGTGTATGTTGATTATGATTCAATTACATGATCTATATCTAGCTAGATTTAGATTCTAACTTGTGATTCAAGGTACTTGGAGAATCGTATATGCTTGTATCTTGTCTGATCTTAACAGGTTAATCGCGAGGACTTTGAGATCTGGACTACAAGTGGGACGAACATCAGAGTGAAAGGTTAGTCATTTTCTCTCATATTCTCCAATACTAGAATCTTGAAATGCTTGTTTGATCTAGGATTCAAGGTAGCATTTGTTTTACTTTTGTCTTAGATTAGAGTCAGTCTATCCTGCTTTAACCTAAGAGGGCTTCTTTCTAGCCGTAGGAAGAAATCTCTACAACAAGGAAAATATTGGTAGTTTAGAAATGTAAATAAGTTTTCCTTCTTCAAAAACAAAATTAAATGGATCATTTGCCAAGGACTATCCACTATTTTTTTTGAATTTGTAGCAACCATGTATGCTTAAAAACATTTTTCTCTTTCCCTAGGTCCATTCCTTTTCCCATGAGTTTCCCCTCTTCAAAACTAATCTTTTAAGAATATTTGTATGGATGAAATTTCATTGATTTTCCCCTTTTTGTTTGATTTGAAATTTGTTTGCAATGAAGTATGCTATAAAAAAATAATTATGTTATATGTTCAAACTTCAAACTATTTTCCATATTACAAACATGTCGAAGGATTTGGATCCATTTTGGGAGTATGTAGAGCCTGGTGATCCACATAATTGACAAAGGATTTCTTGCAATTTGTGTGGGTAAGAGATGACGGGGGGAATAAGTAGGATCAAATACCACCTTGCACAAATTACAGGGCAAGAGGAGGATATTTGTAGAAACTTCACTCCAGAAATTATTCATAAGGCCAAACTCGCAATTGAAGGTATTGGCAAGAGGAAATATGAAAGGCAAGCTTTGAGGCATGAACTTGGATTGAGAGTGGCGGATCCAGGACAGTCAGACACACTTCAAGGGGAGGTGGCAGTGAGACCTTATCCTCACCTTCCATATTGCCTTCAACTACATCTCCTTTCTTTGTTCTAAGATATCTGCATGTGGGAAAACCAGTATAAGGTCAATGGTCAAGACAAAGGATAAAAATGAAGTAGACAAAATTCTGGTTCGATGCCTTCTATGGAGTGATATTCCATTCAACTTTACAAGGAACCCATTCTATGTGCCTATGTTTGAGGCTACTTCTATTATTAGGCCGGGGTATAATCCCCCCACTTATCAGGACTTGAGATGGCCCATCCTTGAAAATGAAAAGGATGATTGCACTCGTAGGTTGTAGGAGCTTCGAGAGTCATGAGAGGTCACAAGATGCACTATGATGTTAGATGGTTGGACCAATGGGAAGGATAGGACCCTTCTCAATTTATTGGTTCATTTTCCCAGGGGGAATGTTTCTAATTTATATGTGGATGCATTTGCATAGGGAAACGATGCAATGTTACTATGTTAGTTGTTGGGTGGGTTCATCTAAGAGATAGGTCTGCAACATGTTGTTCAAGTCATAACAGACAATGTTGTGAATTATGTGGTCGTTGGCAAGATTCTTATGGACATGTATCCTACAGTATTTTAGGCTCCTTGTGTAGTGCATTGTATTGAATTGATATTAGAGTATATGGGAAAGATTGATTTTATTAGGGATGTGATTGATTAAGCAAGAAGCATCACCAAATTTATATACTATCATGCTTATGTGCTTAGATTGATGAGGCAGTTCACTCGTAACAAGGAGTTGGTGCATCCATGGAATGAAACTAAAAGAAAACTGAAAGAGAAAAAAGATCAAATAGAACATAAACTTAAGGAGGAACAAGACAGATTACAAGTAACCAAGGAAAAAGAGGAATATGATGGATTAAAGGAAACTAAGGAAGAACAGGATAGAATTAAAGAAACCAAAGAGAAGGAAGAAAATGAAACCAAGGAAAAAGAAGAACACGAACAACTGAGAGTATCCAAAGAGAAAGAAGAAAATGACAAACTAATGGATTGATTTAGGCTTTCACAGGAAGAATACATTTTTGAAGGAGAGTTGGAGACCTGTGTAGGAATTGAGTTTGCTTGACACTATTAGGATATTCCTATACTCCATCCTAGTCCCACCAGTATTTTGATCCTTTACATTTTCAGTCATGCATGCACCTTTAGGGTTTGCATGCATTCTAGGGTTTGCATGCATCCCAGTCATCAGTCCAGCACCTAGCCCTTAATTAGCCAGCCCCCAGGAGCTTCTCACTATTCAGTTTTAGCCCTCTAGTTGCTTAATGCGCCCTTCTTCCTTGATTTTAGGGAGAAACTCGCCCTTCTTCACCTACCAGTCCAGTTGTCACTCAGTCACAGTCAGTTACAGTCAGTTACACTCAGTTACACTCAGTTACAATCAGTTACAGTCAATTACACTTAGTTACACTTAGTTACACTTAGTTACATTGAGTTACACTTAGTTACACCTACCAGAGTTAGTTTGACTGATGGTTGACAGTTACTTGAGCATTGATGACTCCACTGATGATGATGAAGACTTCCAGTTGTGCTCCGATGACACTCTATTGATCTTATGATCACTCTGAGAGGATAATTCGAATTTCCACCTTGGGCATTCGAATCCTCTCTACCATTGTACTATTTATTTGTCCATATTGTGATTAATTAACTAGTGTGTGTGAAGTATTATTGCTTCTATCTGAGTTCTACTTTACCATATTATTCTGTTGCTCATTATACTGTATTGTTCACTCTTCTTCTATTTTCCTGCTTAATCATAATTACTCTTGTGAGTTATACATCATCTCTTAGATCTGCTGTGAGTATTTTCACGTGGTATCAGAGCATGTTGAGAGTATTGTTTATCTCCATTCTTGAGAGTTTTTTGCAGGTTATTACCAAGATTTCGAGTGCAACAGTTGCAACAGTTTCTGCATTTTTGCAGCAATAGCAGTTGCAGTTATTCTATATTGTTTTTGCAGGTCCTCTACAGCTTCAATGTATTCATCAGGAATTACTCCTCTTGATCCACTCAACTATGATGAATGGAAACCAAGAATGATAGCAGACTTGAAGATCCATGATCTTTTTTATTGTTATTTTGAAAGAGAGTTCGAATCCCCTGAAGACAAGATTGACTGGTTAAATAGAAGTGACATGCACTTTGCAGCAATAATGTTTTCTTTGTTTGCATGCCAGAGATTCCAATTCAAATACCGTAATGGTGTTGAAACTCCAAAGGAGTTATGGACTCCAAAAGAGATATGGGCTCACCTGGATGAAAATTTGGCAGAAAGAATGAAGGACTTGGTCCTAACCCATTCGAAAGCAAGCAAAGTGATGCATTCGCTCCTCTTGATGGTCTCTCAAATCATGAACCAGTATCATCTCATACAGAAATTGTTGACAAAGAACTTGCAGATTCTCCACTCATGCTCAAACTTTCTTCTCTTTCTGTGCCAGCTCACACTCTAGATATTGCAGAAGGTCCTAAATCCTCTCTTGCACCAGAGTCTGTTGGTTTGCATCATGATCACATGATTATTTCAGAGGTCAAAACATCTACTGAAGGTAATGCATTTGCTCCTCTCCAGCTATCTCCTCTTTTATACTACTATATGATCATAAATTCATGCTTTCAGAAGGTTATTGAAGATTATGGCCATTTCCATTCGCTTGGGATAAATTCTCATGCAATTACTGGTTTTGATCTCACCTCTCATGGTTCAAAGGAGATCTCAAGAAACCATGATTCAAGTCTTGGATCAAATTTGGATTCTAAGCAATTACTGCTTGGGATAATTTCTCATGCATATGATAGTTTTGATCTCACCCCTATTGGTTCAAAGGAGATCTCAAGAAACTGTTTTTTAAGTCTTAAATCTGATTTTGATTTCAAGCAAACATGTAATAGTTATTTTTGGCATAATCTCACCCATGGTGGTTCGAAGGAGAAGAAAAAAGACTATATGCACTTTCACAGATTTGATCCTACCTCAGTTGATTCGAATCACAGGTTCAAGGATCATTCTCATACTGTTGGATTTGTTCTCATCACATTCGATCTGAAGAGCAAGTACAATCACATGCTTTTTGAGCATGATCCACTTCTTCCCAAGAAGAAAATACCTCCAGACATATGACCAAGCATCACACATGCTTGAGTTTGGAGCATTTATTTTTATGTGTGCCTTATAGTCTATTTTTTGAGGAGGGGGGTATGTTTCCCATGAAATTTTCCCACTTCCTTGGTTTATTGATTGTTATTATTCATTGTATTGGGTGACCTTTGGTCTTAGTTACCAGGGCTCAGGATGGATTAAGGGGGGGTGTTAGGATATTCCTATACTCCATCCTAGTCCCACCAGTATTTGATCCTTTACATTTTCAGTCATGCATGCACCTTTAGGGTTTGGATGCATTCTAGGGTTTGCATGCATCCCAGTCATCAGTCCAACACCTAGCCCTCAGTTAGCTAGCCCCCAGGAGCTTCTCACTATTCAGTTTTAGCCCTCCAGTTGCTTAATGCGCCATTCTTCCTTGATTTTAGGGAGCAACTCGCCCTTCTTCACCTACCAGTCCAGTTGTCACTCAGTCACACTCAGTTACAGTCAGTTACACTCAGTTACAGTCAGTTACACTCAGTTACACTTAGTTACACTTAGTTACACTCAGTTCAGTCAGTTACAGTCAGTTACAGTCAGTTACACTCAATTACATTGAGTTACACTCAGTTACACCTACTAGAGTTAGTTTGACTGATGGTTGACAGTTACTTGAGCATTGATGACTCCACTGATGATGATGAAGACTTCCAATTGTGCTCCGATGATCATGAGGACACCTAGTTGTGCTCCGATGACACTCTGTTGATCTTATGATCACTCTGAGAGGCTAATTCGAATTGCCACCTTGCGCATTTGAATCCTCTCTACCGTTGTACTATTTATTTGTCCATATTGTGATTAATTAACTAGTGTGTGTGAAGTATTATTGCTTCTATCTAAGTTCTACTGTACCATATTATTCTGTTGCTCATTATACTGTATTGTTCACTCTTCTTCTATTTTTCTGCTTAATCATGATTACTCTTGTGAGTTATACATCATCTCTTAGATCTGCTGTGAGGATTTTCACAGACACGTTTCAAACTCGGGATTAGAGTCCATCTTCATGAGAAAGAATGCCTCATTGGAATAGTAGGAGTCTTAATTTAATAAATAGGCCTTCAATTGTAAATTAAAACCCTAGCCGACATGATACTAATAATTGAAAATTATTAATTTTTGAATCACTTTAAAGCTTAATGAATATTATTACTATTGTTGATAATTATTAATACTTAAAAATAGATAATTAATGATTAATCCCTAATACTCAATAATAATTGATAATAACTATTTGTTCATTATTATTAAATAATAAATAATAATATTACTACTTAATACTTAAGATTTCAATAATTAATATTGAATTCCTAAACCTTATTATTTAATATTATAATTAATACTTAATTCTTAAATTTTAAACTTTAGAATTATATGCTAAATAATAATTATTAATTAATTAACTAATGAATAGTTATTAGGGTTCACTTAATGTTTATAATGATTTTTAGGGTTTTACTTAATATTTTTAGGGTTTACTTAATCTTTTTTTAAGGAATGAATAACAAGTTTTTGTGTGTCCCTTAGGGTTAGGCCATCGTCCCTATTGAATTTATTTGGGTGGTTTTCAATCTCAATTGGCTCCCTCATGTGCCTTATGTAGTAATGATCCTCAACGGCTATAACATGAGCTTCCTCAATGCAAACATGGTGGTTAGATTTTGATGAGTGCTCAGCAACGGCCAAATTTTTAACCCTTCCATGAACAGTATCAACACAATGTTCCTTTAATCTTGTTTTTATTGATCGTCCTATTTTGCCGATGTATACATCACCACAAGAACAAGGGAATGAGTAAACACCTTTTTTAAGTTTGGGATCAACTAGGTCTTTTGCTTTGTCCAAGATCTTTCTGAGGGAGCTAAGTGGGAATCATATTAAGGGTTTTTCTTGGCATCATATCTCATTAACATAGTGTGTGTGCTTGCAATCCATTCCCATGAATGGGGTGGGATTAGATCATTTCTAACGTACCAGTACATGTTTACTGCTTAGATTTCTAGGAGAATAAATATATAATGAAATGCAATAGGATTTGTGATAGTTTCTTGCTTAGATGTTGGCGATAATGTTTTGTTCACCTACACCTAGGATATCAAAGGAGTCAATGCAAATACTAGAGAAGAACGGGGAGTGGTATGTTGAAAAAGGATTTCATATACATACGCATTTATGGAACAATTTTTACCCCTCATATATAACCAAAACTGTAGTAGATCAATTGGGATTGATGGAGATAGCTAACTAGCCAACTATTTCTAGTAGATGTAATGTCCTTTCCCATCATACCAGTGCGATGGAGAGGACGTGATGCTAAAGCTGGGCATCTAGCCCCATGAAATTTTAAATAAGCATTCACATAATATAAAAGGACATATGGAAATGTATAATTATAAGGGAACACAACGGAAGTAATTTATATTACACATCCATCATACATTCAAGATATTCATCAAATAAATAATTGTAAAGTTAACACAAGAGAATACTTATCTTAACAAAGTAGTCCCAAGCAACCAGCTATGCATTTGCAACGTTCCACCCAACCATAGGCCAGTTGTGCTTATAAACCTCTTGATACAACTGCCACCCCCGAGCTGGGCATGATTTCTACAAGGAACCAGGGAAAAACAGACTCACACATAGCCAAGCATACACCAAGATGAGCCAAGCCATTATACAACTGGGTTTATCAGGCTGCTAGGAAATGGAAAGGAAGAATTGCTAATCTAGTGAGCTCAAGCACAGAGCCATGGATACCTCTACAAGATCTATCTAGCTTGGCACCCACAATGCCTACACACCCCACTCAAGGAAGTATTCCCTTCACCAATGCACAGTCCCTCGGGCCATACCTTCTGATCTAGAGTGTCTAAGGTGTGCATAGAAGAGTAGCTAGCCCTCTTGATCTTCTTGAGAGGTTATTTCCCCCCACTAGGTTTATCAAGCCAATTCTGTCCACTACCACTCCAAATCTCTTGATCACATATTCAAACCAAAACAAGGATGCACATAACTGCAGAACCACAATTACTGGGCATGATAAAAAACGTTTTTACAGTGAGATGCCCAAAGATAGGGTTTCTACCAGCCCAGAAAAATGTGGGAAGACCCAAAAACGAAATGCTAATTGGGGATTCAACCCTGGAGAGAAAAAACCGTTTTCAAAAAAACGCCCATGGGTATTTTGGGGCAAAAACGACCTCCCTCACAATCCCAAATCGTGGCCCTCCTCTCCTAGCTGTTGTACAATGCAAAAACGAGCTCCCAGACATGGAAAAGGCAGGGAAAATGGTGAAAAACATGATGGGGAAAGCCCAGCTAGCTCAGACTACGTGAGAGGGCAAAGGCCATGGGTGAAAGATGGCTTTAGGCACCATTTTGTGGGTGTTTTCTTGCCCAAGAAGCAAAAATATGAATTCCCAGGTTGATGGCTTGTCCATGCACGAAATTGGCTTCCATACCTCTCCATTCCCAAGGCATTAATTGCCTCAACCAAATCTTGGAAGAATTAAATGATTGGGTGCATAACCCAAAATGGGTAGTTGGTGGTTTATGGGTTTTCTTATTGACACATGGATTAACACCATTGGCTCAAGGGTTTGAATAATTTCCCTCCCTATTCCTTGTAGAACCATGCCCCTATCTCTTTGATGCATTGCATAGCTCGTTGTGGGTTTTTCATTAAAATTCGTATTTACATGATGTCTTAATTTACATTGTGCCTATCTAGCACAAGAACCATAGGCATCTATTTTTTTAATTGCCGATACATAAAACGCTAAATCAATGGTGGGGCCTTGGCCTTGAGCTCCTCACCATGATTAAATAACAATATTTACATCATTTACGATTTAATGCAAAGGGGGTCAAAATGGGGACATTACAGTAGATTTAACAATAATTTGATTAACTATAAACATAATTTGTTCATACCATATTCTTTGTACATAGGTCCATATGGTTTTAGTAAGTTTTCCTATGCTAAAATAGAAGTTGTTACTCTAGTAAAATTTAGATCTTTTGGGGGGGGTTGTTGGGTTTAAAATACATGACCCAAGAGGCTTACTATTAAAGCATGCATAAAATGGACAAATATTCATGATGAATGGAAAGAAGAAGAAATTGTTAGGAGAGCCAAGTCTTGGGAAGAAGTGCAAGTCAGAGTTAGGAAAAAAGACTAATTATTGTCACATCATGAGAAATATAAGCTTCAGATGGAGAAAAAAGAGGAAAATAAAAGAATGAAAAAATATTAAAATGAAATAGATCATAAACATAGGTTAGAAGAAAATCCACAATCCGAAGAAAAACAACCCGAAAAAAGTGAAGAAATAAAAAAATTGTGGAAGAAAGAGTTAGACTTGAAAGTGAAGAGAAGGCTAAAGTTGAGAGGAAGAAAGGAAGGATAGATGAAGAAAATAAGGAAGAAGCATCTAAATATCAAATGGAGATGGAATTAATAAACATCAATTGTAGGAGTGAAGAACAAGATGTACTAGAACAAGCACCTCATAAAGGGACACATGCATGGAAGAAAGTGATAAAGGAAGCAAGAAATGCTAGAAGATTTTTATACTTCTAACACAATTGATAATGCATTACCTTGGAGAGATTCACCCATACCCATACTACAAAATAGGTGGATAGTCTATAACTACTTCTATTTAACAAGAGGAAGAAACATATTGTAAAATAGACATAGAAAATGAGGAAATTTGAAGTCAAAAAAGATATCACTTATACCATTGAAATTGAACTAATAGATACTACCAAGGTTGGATTTACTGTTATGGCCTCAACTAATTTGACTATAGCTCAGGACAATATGATGGAGGTAATAGATGATAAAAATGGCATTAATAAATATGGGAATAAAATATCTTTGTTAGGAAACCAATTTCAGTATTATAAATCTTCACAAGGTTCTAGTTGTGAATTGTTCAATATGCCTTTGAGGTACATGAAGAAATGGGTAATATAAAAAGAGAGTATTACAAGATTGCTCAAAATTTGTAGGGATTGACTGTAAAATTTCTAAAGTTACAACAAGATATCGAGGAATGGAAAATGACTAGGAGGAATCTCAATTGCACTAAGAAGCAATAAAAAAATTTAGGAAAAAATGGGCCAAAATTCTCCAGACATCATTATTTTGAGACAATTAGAAGACATAAATTTATAACATGGATTTAGCTATTTTGTAGTGTTATCTAAAACGGTTTGGGAAGACACATCCAAAATTTGGACTTTTTTTGAAAAATTAACAAAATAATTTCATCTACCATCGTTTGGACCACCAAATAATTTTATATCCACCCTAAGCAACACTGGCATTGGAGGAGTCAATTTTAAAAGTTAAGAAAGATATTCAGAATACACCAAGTGTTACAAAATCCTATGCAGGTATTTAAATGAATAACATTGAAAAATATGTGACCCAACTTCAAACTGTCTTTCTAAAATTAGACAATAACATTGATAGGATATCCAGAACTCTATCTTTTCTAAGTGCCCCACTTGATAAACATGTTTTTTACCAAAAGGATATGTGATAAAACTTATTTGAAGCTTGGAAAAAATTAATTATGAAAGAAAAGAGTGAAAATATCCCAAGCACGTCGACTATCCCTAGAGGCAATTAGGATTAAAGAATCAAATCAAGTATAGAATAACCAAATTTTCATTTCTATAAATTAGGAATGAGTCATTAAGAATTGGATTTTGGATCCTTGACTTTGTTTTGAACTATTGTTTTTAAAGTATTATTAAGAATCCATTGAGGTCTCAATTTGAAGGTTGGCTTGATTCATCTCATATACATGTAGTGAAATACTACTTTGTAAATTTGTAAGCATTAGATTGTGTTGTAAGAGCTCAGTTTACATTTGTAGTTGAATAGGCTTTGATGTTGCTTACAATTTATTGTTGTATTTTCTTCCTTGAATGATCGCTACTATGTTTGAATATAATACCTATCCCATTAATATGTCTACATAGTTTTCTTAGTAGATTAATCTCTATGTTTCATATTTTCCTTGTTCTGTATAACTAAGTGACTTGTCGCAATGACTAACCTTACTAAGGGACTTCAAATACAAATATAATGGAAATTATTCGCAAGCTCTTACTCTAAAGTGCACATTTGTTGTAATTATTAAAAATGGATAAATAAGATAAATAATGGGTATAGAAGTCCCATGCATGACTAGTTTCCAAGTCAAACTTGGAATTGACTTGATTGTGCTTGGTTTCCTCACCGATCCTAGTCAAATTTGCAAGTCCAAGTTGACTTGGCTAATGATGAAAACACTTACGTGAAATTAGAAATATGTATAAATGGATCAATGGGTCATTCTATTAATTGGTGTTACAAATGGATCAATGAGGCATTCTATTAAATTGGTGTTACAAATGGATCAACGAGGCATTTTATTTATTGGTGTTACAAATGGATCAATGAGGCATTCTATTAATTGGTGTTACAAATACATTACATAGTATGTGGATACAATTATCAACGCTTTATATATAAAAGAGATATTACATGATCAATAATGATCATAACTTTGCCACTTTATTCCTTCTAAATATAGGGAACAAAAGACACAGTAAAAAAAGGAATATAGAATATCCTTCTAATGTTCCTAGGTGTTTTTATCAAATTTGATGGCATGAAATGGTGCCCCCTAGGAAAGTTAATCCATTCCTCGTAGTTAATGCATATTCATTGATAACTAGTTGTAATTATGGTGTGGTCACCTTGCAATCCCTTTTCTCTTTTACTTTAGACTCTTCTATACTCTTGGATTTCAAAATACTATAAACAACATTAAAATTGGGCATTACATTTATGCTAGGGTATATGTAATACAAAGTAAAGTGGGATGTTCTTTCTTGGACTTTTGCAATTGAAATATTATAGAACTAATATTTACCAAGATCCAAGTCTATTCAAGAATTGTGCAACTTAAAACTTGAGACTTCAATGAATAAATTTGATAAACCTATGTAAATAAAAGCAATACCAAATAGAATATAAAAATCAACAATTAACAATGGATCACACAAACAGTACACAAATATTTACCTTGGAAACCCAAAACTGGGAAAACCAACACCAACATTCTTGAGAGTTTCTCCACTCTTCATCTCATTATATTATCTTTTCTATTTACAATACAATATTATAGCATCTAAAACCCTAATCCATTAACAAGGATTATATTACAACATCAATTGCTTAACTAGAATTAGTTTACAATGGGCCACAAAACCATGGGGCAAAAACAAACCAAAACAGACCAAAAATGAACCCAAAAATTATTTCATGGGCATTGGACCCCCAAGCTAAAAGTTATAAACATATTTAAGTGTAACAATGCATATAATTCTTAAGAAAAACATAAATTAAACAATGGCATTCACACAAAGTACACATAAATTTACCTTGGAAACCTCGAAGGGAAAAACCAGCTTAACTTTGAGCTTCACCACTTTCTTTGTTTCTTTTTTCATTGTATTGATTCAGTTGTTGACAATACAATATAAGGGACTCGCCAACCTTTCAATCTCTAATTCCCAAACCATAATTAAATTACAATGGGTCGAAAACCATTGGCAAAAAACAACCAAAAAACAGAGAAAAAACAATGCAACACCCCCCCCAGACCCCCTTCATTCCAGGGCTATCCCCTGAACCCCCACAAGAAGGGGGTTAGTCATTCAAAGAATATACCACATACCCAACACTAGTCAGGGGGGATGATCATCCCCTCAGACCCCCCTTTCTCTGGAACCTACAAAGATTACAACACATGTCCAACATTCTTCCACTTGTTGTATTCTTTGAAACATGGGGTCAAAGGGGACGTATCCATGGAAATGGATACTAAGGGCGGAAATTCCCATTGATTCTATACAACAAGATAAATTTTCAATACTAACAGGATTTGTGAACGAATTAGCAACATTCTTCAACATATGAACCTCATCCAACATTACTTTGTTATGCTCAACCATGTCTCTAACAAAATGGTAGTGAACATCAATTTACTTTATCTTGGAATGATAAGCAGGGTTCTTTTCCAGAAAAAAATGCACTTGAGTTGTCACAACCTATTATCATTTCTTTCTAAACAAATCCAATACCTAAACAAAATCTGTGTAACCATATGGCTTCCCTACTTCCATGAGTGGTTGTCATGTATTATGATTTTGTAGTTGAAAATGCAACTACACCCTACCTCTTACTTATCTAATTGATTTCTCAAATAAATAAGTTAAAAACGTTAAACTTTCTTCTTTTTCATCTCTGCTTGGTTTTCTACAAGTGCTTTAAACTCTTTGAATTTACCAAAAACCTTAGATTTCTTATGGGTGAAATAGACCCATGTGTTCCTCAAGAAATCATCAATAAATGAAACAAATACATTGATTTACCTAGTGATGGAACATGAATATGTCCAAACACATCATTGTCTTTTAACTCCAAGATTTTGTTTGCTCGTGTAGCACCAAATGGGAATCTCACCCAATTTTTTTTCCTATATGCAATGTTCACAGAAATCAAAGCTAATGATAAATTAGACATACCTTCGACCATACCTTTACAATGTAAATATTGAAGCTCCTTCACTTAAATATGTCCCATTATTTGATTCCATAGCATTTCCTTGTCTACGGGGACAATATGGATCATGTCTTCTACATTCCTATTCTTGGGAACAATAGAAATATTACACCCATCAATGAAGGTGCTTCCCAACAACGTGTATAGAGTTCCAGTCAAACTCCCCACACCAAGACCATTTATTCTTGAACCACCTTGCATGTGTCCTTTTCAAATATAGTATGCACACCTACATCACCCATCTTACCTACATATATCAAGTTTTCGGCTAGATATGGAATCTGAAAAACCTCCAAAAGAGTTCTAATCCTTCCATTTTTTAGCAGCATCTTGACCCTGCCACATCCTATGATTTTGGTTGTTGAGTCATCTCCAAGTAAATATTACCTCCATTGAACATTTCATATTCACAAAACCACTCTCTGTGAGGAGTCATATGAAATGAACCACATGAGTCTATTAACAATACATCATGACAGGCCTGTTTTTCCTAAGAAGAAAGAATAGAATCATCAACAAAGTGGTTATTAACCATCTTAGAGCATCTAAAACAAAAATACCCCTTATTTTCCTTGCAATACGAGCCTCATATGCATGTGTACCTATAGGTTCCAAGTAAATATCACCTCCTTCATCTATGAAGAGTTTTGTTTCTATGGAAGGAGTATCATTAGATCCCTTACCGTTATCAACACTCTTAGACCTGCAATTTTTCTTGTAATGCCTAGATTTACCACATTTCCAACATTTCTTTTCAAATTGTCCTAGACATTTAGATCTACCTCTAGACTTACCTCTTCCCTTGGAAGATCTATTTTATTCTTTTTGGAACAACCTCTTACAGATAAAACATCCTTGGTCACACCCTCCATTCATTTTCTCTGTATTTCCCCTAATAACAAGGATGCAACAACATACTCAAACTTTAATGTGGATTAAGCAGCACTACCAGTTGATACAACAAGATTATCCCAAGAGTCAAACAAAGAATATAGAAAGGTAAGTGACAATTATTTTTGTAAGATTCGAAATTACATTAAACTATAGAGAAAAATTGTACATAAAAAATCTATGGACACCTTCAACAAATGAGACTGATTGTCCAAGAGATGGTAGGCCATCAAAAACTAAGAATGATTATGAGTCCTATCTGAACCATCAACTACTAATTATGCCTGAGAACTATTGCTAGGATTGACATCAATTTATTAGTATTTTCCCCCACAAGTCGAGGGTTATGGCCAACAAAAACCAAAACCAAAGAGACTCCAACCAGACTCCAAAAAACTATTATATCAAACAAAATAGAGCACGATTTAATCATCATCCAAGATAGTAATATAGGATGGACCAGGACCTGCATTTTCTTGTTTTTTCGCCCTCATGACAACTTCAGAGAATCATTGGAACACCAATTGCGTGGCAGCAGGGCGAGCAGGAGGAGTTCGACTAGAAATTTTTCACATGAGTTATCTGGCAAGGGTATCGATTTTAGCATTGAAATGCTCATCTGCAATGACTTGATTGTGGGAAATTTGGCGCACCCCCTTCTCTAAAATCATGAATAGGGAAATCATAGATAATGCTTCCATATCCTTCTATGTGTTACCCTATTGTATTTCTTCCAAAGAAAGGTTGAAGAGAGATTTCATGAACTGAAATAATCCCAAGGTTCTGGTGTGCTATGAATCCTGGGTAGGAGTGGACCCAAAATCATCAATCAGACGACCAAACTCCTCCACCATCTCTTGGGAACTAGGGCTCGAAATTTCCCTACACAGCTTCCTTTCTAGATGTTTAGTGTGCTCCTTGGCATGCTTACTAACTTTGTTCACAAAAAAACCTTTTGTGTTCTCCATTTCTTTAAGGGCCCAAGGCATATGAGAGTGTCTAGTGTCAATGGAGGTCTTCTTCGTAGTGACCTTAATGCGAACCATTCTGCAATTTCCAAAGCCAAAGATCCATACCAAATGTCATGACCAATCTCGAGCTCCTAAGAGGAATGTGAGACCCACGAGAATAGGCTATGTCACAATGCAGATAGAGCCTATAGAGTTGGTAAAGCTAGTGCGAGGAGGACGGTGGAAATTGTGCATCCAAAATAATATCCATTTCCTATCCCAATGATCATTTCCATCATGATCGAAGCAAGAATGAACTGCCATGAATGTCTGCACAAGGGGATAATCAAGAGAGTGTACCTAGGAACCAAATCAAGGCAGAGATCCGTACTCACCACATAAATACCAAATCATGTCAAGTTCAATTGTACTAAAGGTTGTTGAGAGAGAGCATCCACCTACCATCCAACATGTTCCTAGATACTTTTCAACACCGGTGATGTACATTACCTCCATGTGTGTGATCATATCGGTGGCACCCGTCATGGGGATAGAAAGGTAATACACTTATCTTATTCCTCCATCTCAATATAAACAAGGTCACAGTAGTTGACTTACTGTATTATTAAATACATTTAGATGATCTTCCATACTGTCATCATCCTCCATCCTAATATGAAAAAACTTATTTTGAAGAAATAATTTGTTTGCCAAGGACTTCAATTGATACAAATTCCCTAACTTATCCCACAACTTCTTTACATTGTCTTCTCTAGAAACATTCAATAGAACTGAATCTAAGAAGCAGAGTTGAATTTTTCTTCTCAATTTTCTCTCCATATTTTTCCAAACTTCTTTCAACATCTTAGTGATATTTGTACCTAGATCCACAATAATCCATTGACCTCTATCTACAAGAATATATTCACATATTCAGATTCTGTAACTCAAAGATTTTGTTGTTAAATTTCTCGATTTATATTCTTGAATTGCTCTACATTTCCTTGCACAAGATTCATTACGCAAAGATCCCACTCCAACACATGCTTATTGTAGACCCAAGATACCCTCGTTCTTCATGGGATCAACTAAACCCTAGAAAAAAGGAATCCCCCTGAATCTAATAACCTCACTCTAATACCAAATGAATAAATTTGATAAACCTATGTAAATAAAATAAATACCAAACATAATATAAAACACAACAATTAACAATGGCTCACACACACATTACATAGAGATTTACCTTGGAAACCCAAAACTGAGAAAACCGAAATTCCTCAAAGTTTCTCCACTCACTATCTCATTGTATTATATTTTATGTTTCTAATAAAATATTATATCTTCCAAGACCCTAATTCATTAACTCATATTATATTACAATCCCAATTCCTTGACCATAATTAGTTTACAATGGGCCACAAAACCATGGGGTGAAAGCTACTCAAAATAAACAAAAAATAAACCCAAAATTTTCTTTCGGGGGTGTTCCCCCTAGCTAGGGTGGTTAATTAGCCCCCCTAGAACCCCCTTGCTCTGGGAACCTACAAAGACTACAACACATGTCCAACACTCAAATCCACCCATGATCCACCCAATCTAGTGGACATGAAACATTATATAATTTTCTAACATGTTAATTTGTGTATAGTTTGTTATCTATATGTTTCATGTTTTATCTGATCATGAATATATAAATAGAACACATGAAAATTTGAAAGCACTAGATGGAAAATATTAAACTTCAAATCCTAATTCAATTATTTATATTATAATCTATGCAAAGTTCAAAAACAAATCATTTTAGGAATTTCTAAATAAGTGGAAAGTCCATTCATTAATATCCATGATAGAACATACCCTAGTTATCATTTGATTCAAGACACCATTTTCATTTATTATAAGGCATCTATTTGTAAATAAGGGATAGCCTCTTACCTTGAAAAAAAATGGAACAACCAATGAACTTGTAATGACATACCTAGGGAGGATATTATGGAGTAATTAGGGAGGTACCCAAGGGGGTAATTCTATGTATTAATGTTGTCTCTATTAATAAGTCGTGTGAAGAAGATGTAGTGTGAAAAGAAATAATTGTAATAAAGCTTACCAGAAATGTACACCTACTAAAAATTTCCTTCTGTAGAAAGTACCTAGGAAGTTTGATATAAATTATATAAATAAGTAGAATCAATGTAATGATATGTCTTGTGAAGTATTGATGAATTATTTTGTAGCAAGCCTGGTTTGTGTAGCGATTCCTTCCATAAACAATAAGTAAAGATAAATACAAAGGAAAAAATGAAAATTGATATGCATACCATGTAATGTGTCATATGGTTCTCTCCCCAGGATTCTTTCATTTCTTTGATGAATTCTATAATAGCTTCTTGAAAGACTATTACATCACCTTCCATAAATTTTCCTTATCTATCAGGAGAAATAAAGATGAACACGATCTCCAAGCATGTTTCTTATTTCTAGTTGATTAATGAATTCCATTATTACAATCATCTTCTACATCAATTAAGTCTTCATGCATCCCCAAAATCCATATCCATATTTATTTTCATGGAAACAACGTGCCTTGAAACTTGACAGTAATGGATTTGTGGAATATTACCTCATGTACCTGACCACCTAGCATCTTTTTCAATTTTAACATATCTACGATTAAAACCTACATTTGAAAGAACACATTCAATTATCTAATTCAATTTTTTACTTTAATTTTGTGGGGTTTTGTTCCACCCAAATAAAATAGATAAATACACCATATTATCAACAATCCTCGAAAATCATGAAAAATGTACATATGCATCCTAATCAATAGTATAAGAAGAAATGCATCTAGATTTGGATCAAGTTGATCAAGGGCGTGAAAAATATTTTGATGCTAACTCAAAATACCACTTTTCCAACTACAATCTTTTTATTTTCAATGCATGCAATGTGAGCAATTGTGCATTGCATTTGCACCATGATAAATGTTGTACATGCACTTGAGGGTTTTTTAATTAGATGCAAAAATTCATTCCCCAAAATATAAACCACATCCTTCCACATACATTTTTTCTCTTGTAGTATGTGAAGTCATAATTAATAGTAAAGATGTTTTGTTGAAAATAATTATCACTTGCCTTATCAAGGTTTGGATGTAATGCATGATTGTTAATATGATTGAAACTCTTTCATATTTTTCATTGTTGACCAATTCCATCTCATCCAATTTTAGGACAACAATCAATTTCCATATGCCTCCTTAGTAGAGATGGCATAGTACCTCACCACCAAATATATGAATCTAATGCATGATTCGTTAATCTAATTGAAACTCTTTCATATTTTTCATTTCTAATGAACTTCATCGACTCATCCAATTTTAGGACACCAATCAATTTCCATATGCCTCCTCAGTAGAGATGTCATTGTATCTCACCATCAAATGTAATCCACATTCTAGGTCAAACCACAAGTTATAATTTTTATTAATGGAATAATTCAATTTGGTATATTCTTTTACTATTACTTGCAACCACATGCATTGGTTCTAATTGATTTGCATCTTCCAATCAACAACTATTCTGGAGAGAAACTAAAATCTTACATTGTATGCCAACATTCAACATTCCCTCTCTTAGAACTCCAAAAAAACTTGCATATGCTTCCTTCTTGATCTCTCTATCATCACAAAGTATTTTAAACATCAATTGTTAAGTTTGTAATGAATTGGTTAAATACTTATTTCCTCAAATAGTCAAATTTTGGTTGTTTGACCAATGGTTTAATGACGTATTTATTATACACAGTTTTGCACAAATCTACAAAAGCACTAGAACTTTGATCTCATATGGACCTCAATCCAAACAATTTTATATAGTTGCCTCCAATATTTTCCAAACATGACATTGTTTCACCTCTTTTGATGTATTTCTCAATCCCAATGGAGTTTTATTTACTGTAAAAAGTCTCTTTTGGATATGATATATATCACTTTTCAACATCTCAATTTCTTTTGATAAGTTGGATTATGCTTCAATCAGTTTGTTGATGTCCACTTGTCTTTGATCCAACATTGTTATTGTTTGGTTTAATATTATGTTTTAATGGCATTGAATCATATTTGAGTGATGGAGCTAACATAATTGATATTAAACAAAAATGTTGAAGGGAAATATAGCTAACTTCCAAGTTTTTATGGTATCCTAGAATACCACTCTTGTCATGGCATACAAACCGACATAGTCCTATTATTGTTTTGAAATCAATATGAGAGTTGGACACAAGGACAACTGGATAGTGTTCTCCTTTTTCCCAAAGATCCAAATATTGAGCTCGAGAATACCTTAATGCATTGTAATAAATGTTAGAGACCAATTTGTCACTATTATTATTTTTATTGGTGCCATATCCTTACCTAAATTTATGAAAGTAACATGGTGATAGTTTATTACACCCTCTATATTTGTCGGAGAGTCTTGCAAACAACCAAGATTGAGAAAATCAAAATGTAATTGAAAAATTTTAAATGAGAAAATCAACTTACACAACGGAAATCTTAGGAGATCTTCCAAGGAAAAACGAAATTATGTACATATTGAGGCATGCATCAAAGGTATCAAACATATTGTAGAACATGGTAAATCTAACTAAGCGTGTATGTCAATATCTGAAGACAACATTAATTAAAAAACCATTGAATATAACAATATGAAACCAACCTTACAACAACAAACGCAAACCGTCTTACAACAACTCAAATGTCAATTTTGAATGTATGTATGTTAATGCAAAACATACCTCAAGCAAATTGTAGAGCCCCTCCTGGGAACCCAACCAAAACTCCTATTTAATACATAAAATGTAAATTCAACTCACATTATTTACCAATTTTCAATATAAAATGCAACATTGAATTTCTAACAACAATAATTCCCATAAAAAATTTCAACTAAATAAAATATATTAAAATAACATGTTTTCCCAAGGTCGATCCAGCTATCTATGAAGTTTCCCACTTTGTTGAAGTCAACACAAATCTAAGTCCCAATCCGATCTTGTCAAAATGCCAACCAACCCCTCGGTTGACCACCCTACCACACTAGGAGTACTCTCCTTCCCCCTAGTCCCTTGATCTGTAAGGGGTTGTAGAGAACAACACACTAGCCAAGGAGTGCAAACCTAGCTTGAGATCTCCCAATCTCTTAAGCACTCACTTTTCCAAACTCACAATAGACATACTAGCTCATAATTTTTCCATTATGAACTCCATCCAACAATAGGGTGCATAAGGGTTGATTTCCCCTTCATGCCCTCTTCCTTAAATAGGAATTTCTCTTACGACACATGTCATTTACATGCAATATTAGTCTTTTAGTTAATTTTCCATTTTCTATTATTCACCTTCCATGTGTCAGCTTTACATGAGGGTGCACATGAGTTCCTCTTTTTACTCTTAAATGTTCCCTGGTCCTAAGTCCCATTCCCTTAATTGTGGGTGCATGTGCATTTTAGCTCGAGTCTTCTAAATAAATAGCTCCTAGTCTCACTAGGACTCTACAAGTGCTCCTATTCCATTTATTTCTTATTTATTTACTCTCTTTTATTCATTTCATGCACACTCTCATACTATAGTTTACATGACAATAATTTAATTACATCCCTTTTTTCTTCGCAACAATAAACTAAATCTAAATCCTATATGTTGATTCAAATGCATATACTTTCTCATTTTCTTGATTGCCAAGGCGCCACTTCTACGAGTCTTTCAAACAATCATTTTATCATGTTTCCTTGTGTGGGGAGTGCGATGTAGCAATTTAGGAGTTGTTACCTCAAATTGATCTTATACAACCTAAGTGAGACTAATAGTGGCTAAGGACTAAGTTCGTCATTATTGC
Organism: Larix kaempferi; assembly: GCA_027924585.1. Lineage (NCBI taxonomy): Eukaryota > Viridiplantae > Streptophyta > Pinopsida > Pinales > Pinaceae > Larix > Larix kaempferi. The sequence goes on from BSBM01000825.1 coordinate 3,994,434, forward strand.
ATGCCCCTCAACTTCCCCATATGCGACCAAATTGTTATGGCCTACCCATATGCATGCCTATATGGCATACGCCACCTGAGCAAAGTTGATACGGATTTCAACTCGTGCGTGGGTTTCCAATGAGAGTTGATAGTCAGACGTCATGTTCTCCATTATGTTTTCTATTCTCTACGACCTCATTACTTCCAATTGAGAGTCAGTCGAAAAATCGTTATACCTATCATTTCACACACTCAATGCACACATCAGTAAAGTTGCAAAATATAATATCTTATCATGCTTTATTCACTTTCAACCATAATCTTAATTGAATTTCTATGGACTTTATTCAAAGTCAAATTCATTCAAATTTATCAATTTCTCAACATAGGATAAAATTTATTCATCATTCATTCTATTCATATATTGAGATTCGGAAGCAACCTTTATTCACATCTATGGAATCATAGAAGTATTCAGAAAGCAACATTTATTCATATCTATGGAATAATGAAAGCATTCATTTTATTTATCCATATGGGTTACTTTCAAATAAGTGCCCTCAATAGTTCAAAATTCAAAGTCATCATAGGAGGGCATTACATACACCCTCTCTTATAGAAACTTCGTCCCAAAGTGAATTTTTATCGTACATTCAAGGCATGTTTCACTTTCTTTTCATATGTCATTCTCTTCTATTTTCATCAAATAACCATGGACATAAGCACTAGATGTTCTACCATCACTGATTTTATGTTTCATCCAACAAGGTTCCAACATTCTCAATAATTCAACAGTAATTTCACGTAATGCAAATCCAGTAATACTTTTTGATAATTGCCAATACTGATCTAGATTTCCAACACCTGTTAGTATTCCACAAGGATCTGCAATATCCAATTAAACTACAAGCTAGATTGCATCAATAGCCACACAATAGGTAACCAAACAACTTTTAGCACAACAAAATCCAAGTATGAATTCAAATTTATTTAGCTATCCTCTCCTCCAAGGAGAGAAGATAAACAACATAGAATCTTTAAGAAATAAATGAGAGTCTTTATTGATAACAGGTTGGTAAGTTACAATCATGAATTACCAAATCAAGAGAAATTATCACATAGTCATAATCAATGCATAAGTCACTTAGCATTCCCATAAGACTACTTCCAAACCCATAAATTTTATCTTTATGGAGAGTTGGATACTTGTGTGGAGTTTTTCTTCTCGACGCGTTTCAAACTCCAGAGTTGAGTCCATCTTCAGGAGAAAATTATCTCGAATGAACTCCACAGGTATGCACTTCATAAATATTTTTTGTTTGTTTCATCAATGTTCTAAGAGCCAACCTATTATTCCATTTTTACTTGTTGGTGGATACTTAATCCATTTTTTATTTTTTTTAAAAATAATAATAAGAATAAGAAAATAAATATAAAAATAAAATTAGAAATAACTAATATAAGAATTAACTAGAATAAGAATTAACTAAAGTAATAATAAAATGAGAATTAACTAAAAATAATAAATAAATAAAATATGAATTCACTAAAATATAATATTAATAATAACATAATAATGTAATAAAATAATAACATAAAAATAAAATAGAAGTTAAATTAAAAGATAAGCTAAATAAATTAAGATGAAATAAAAGATAAACAAAATAAAACAATTAGGAATTAATTAAAAATATGTATAATAATGTAATAATGATAATAGATCAAATTAAAAGAAATATATATTATATATAATAATATAGTAGACAAAAATGGATTAATAGGTCATCTCTTAGAACATTGATGAAACAAATAAACAAAATTTATGAAGTGCAGACCCGTGGAGTTCATTCGAGATAACATTCTCCTGAAGATGGACTCAACTCTGGAGTCTGAAACGCATCGAGAAGAAAAACTCCACATAAGCCTCCAAATCCCCATAAAGATGACTGCAACCTGTGAAATCCTTAACGAAACCATAAATTTTAATAAAGTCGATTCTCAACTTGATATGAATCCAAAGTGTCCGGACTTACCTCATGTCCATACCTCATTTTCCCATTCCGTTGTCATATGACCACTTCAGCATACTTGTCAAGTCGCATTATTTGTGTCATCATAGTCACATCAATATCTCATTTTCAATATTCCAAGCCTATTTGACCCTCTCGACAGTCTGTCAAATTCTTGGTAAGTATATGCCGTTGCATCATTATAATCCTCTTTCCCCTAAATTACAATATATCCTCACAGTAAGTATTAACAATTCTCATACATTATTAAAAGTATCCACAATATATCTTAATAATGTCCACCATTTTTGCGAAAAGTTTATGCACCATACCTTAATAAGGTATGCCATTATTTTTAAGGTATTCAATCCACATCCTTTGAGGTCTTTCAAAACCTAACCGCTGAGTATATTCTAATATCGTTATACCTATATACAAACAATGTTAAACTCTGTGGTTTCCCAATAATTATAATGTTACCTTGACTCCTTATACATTCTATAACAATCGTCATGTACCTATTATAGGATCATAATTATACCCCACCCTCGTGTCTATCAATTCCAAGGAAAGTAATGTAACCAATTTCTCGTACGCATCCCGTGTAAAACCCTAAAATTTCTGAAAAACTAATAATACATAAAATATTACAACATGCAAGAAGATCTGAAAACAAATCAGTACATACTTGGTTAGAAGACCTTGTGATTACCTTGATGGCTCCAAAATGTGCAACTGAAGTTGGGGGGGCGACTCTCCACCAAACCAACCCCCAACCAAAAAGGTTGAGGCCCCCAAGCCCCCAACAATTAACCCTATGCTAGTGCTATCTTGCTTTTCTCTCCTCCATAGCTCCTCTTCCAAATGAAAAAAGACAAAAAAGTCCCTCTCTTCACTTCTTCTCCTCCTTTTATCCCCTCCCTCTCCCAATTTCTTAATTTCTTATTTAATTTCTATCTTTATGCAAAATTTGTTTTCCGTTACTTCTTTTTCATGTTTCTTTTGATTATTTACATTATATCATATTATATCAAATATTCCCTATATTCGTATATTGGGGTTGTTACATACTTCCCCCCTTCAAGAAACTTCGTCCCAAAGTTATAATCTTCAAGCAATAAGTACAATACTTATTCAATCAATCAATCAAGTAAATACTATAGTATATAGGTAGCTAGTACTATTGTGAAGTTTAGATATTTATATGTGTGGCCACCACATAGAAGTCTCCAAACCACACTAATACAATCAAACGCCCTAAGTTACAGCATGCTCTTAAGTAATTCCCTATGAGTCTAGTATGAAACCATATCAACAATCATGCATCATACATACAAAAGCATTAGATAATTAATAATTAATAGTTGTGTGTTTGTTTACTTCCTCTTTCCTTACTCACCCTCTCCCTGAGAATCATACCATTCGATCAACCTCCATAAACCTCCCCTCCAACTCTGGATAGGCCCACTCGCCATGGCACGGGCCCTCTACTGTAACCTGTTCGTGGATCATCCAGTAGGCATCAGAAGTTCCCCGGGAAGTTACCACAGCATTTCCACCTTCCCAACTTCTGGTAATAATACTGCCTCATCGGATTCTAACCGGAATCTGGGCCTCATCGGTACTAGCCTGCATCTAGTTCCCAGTACTCCGATCCCGATACTCCCGGTACAACGATCCTGATATCGAGATCATTATACCCCAGGCATCTCGAAAAACTAGCCTAAACATCCTCCACAACACCCTCAAGGCACTGGCCCCAGGCATCAGAAGTCCTTCTACATAAACCTCCCTCCCAATGAGTATGTCTCCAACCATGGACTCTGGTCACATCCGAAGTTCTCCGGGAAGTATTTGTGGCATTACCACCTTCCCAACTTATGGTACAAAAATCAAGCGCTGTTGGCATAGAGCTAATTGTTGGGCTTGTCCCCCAACCCATAATATATTTATAGTAGCCATTCTCATTCGTGGTTATGGGCTCCCACGAAATCATAGAATACTTAGCCTCATCAGGCTAATTGAGTGGATCACCTGGAACAAATGGTACTTTCCATAATGAATAATCATTAGTAACCATTTCTTAATATATTAATATCATGGATCAACCTTGAATCACGTGCTAACAAGAATGTCTAGCCACCAATTCATATTGCATTACATTGCATCATAAGCCATTGTCACGATAAGTCATGCCAAGTTTAACATCTAATGCATTTAGGTGCTGTGCTACCATTATAACATAACTGGTCATAATACTTTCATAATTTCACTAAGCATCTCATTAATATGCCATGATAAGCTACCATATTTCAACATTAATACTATCAACATGGAGTGACAACTCACATAATCCATCATCATATCAACTATGTATTCTACGGGGAGCAATAAGGGTTAGCATGAAACGTTAACATGTCATACCAAATATCTTATATAAGTTCTTATTCTTCACTAACACAAAACATAGTTGTAAAATACCAAAATTAATCACAACATGCTTTCATACCATTTATGTTCCAAATGTCATTTATCTCTAGATGCAATGGTAAGCTATAATATCATTTTATGCTCCACACATCATCTATCTTATAAAGCATCATAACATTATGAAATAGCATCAAGAAGTATCGCATGCACAACCCATGGCTATAAATCTCATGGATAGAAATAACAACATCAAAATAATGCATGACCATGAAGCACATGTTTATAAGGCATCATTCTAAGAAACAACATGTAATAACACCATATCATGTACCACATAACTTACATCTCAAGATGCCAAAATAAAACTATAAATTACCAATTGAGTATCAACACTCAACACATCATGTACTTCATGTCCTATGCATCTGGAAACCATAATAAACTGAGTATCATCATAAGATATGCATCATGGAAACTTAATAGCAACATGAAAAACTGGGTATCATCATGAAATATGCAACATATGTCTTGTAACTTCAAAAACCATAAGAACTAAAATACTAACTCATTATCAATCATGAAATACGGAGCATACATCTTCTAACTCTAAAACTGTAAAAAAAGTGACTGAATAGAACCAATCCATGTGTCATAAGCCTAATACTACTGAAAACGATAAGAAAACTCGCAACACATAATGTATGCATCTTCCCAAGTGGCTAACCCTAGACTTGATCCGAATTTTAAGGGGCATATGGTCTAAATTCGGATGTATAAGCCATAAAAGTATTAAATTGAGAGGCCACCCTCTCTCATCCATGGTATTTGGTAGCACATAGTTTTGGCCTATGGTATGGTCTCAAGACACATTGTAATAATGCTATATAAAGGCCTAGCAAGCCTTCTCATAATAACAAGTTACTCACTTGGTTTCTCTCCTATTTTCTATTGTTCATTGTGAGATTAATTAGATCTGAGTGACTTATTGGTAATTAGTTTAAGAGGTGGGGCTCCTCTTTGAGCCTCACCTCCCATTCACTTTATATGTTTTTGTTCATGCTTATTCTTATGCAATATTAGGGTTTTCATGTGAATTTTATGACATATTTGTATGCTTAATCTCCTCCTCTCTCGGCATTCAAGCATTCCGGTTCTCAGCTCCCAAAATCTGGATCAGTGGTATCAGAGCGGGTACGCTCTCCATCGGGACAAGATTTTGAAGCATTATGCGGGTTCAACGAAGATTTCACAACCTCTACAACAACCCATGCTTCTCTACAAACCTTTGGCATATCTATACTCAACACTCTCACATTCAGAAAACTTTGAACAGATTCCATGGGCTTCACAGGACGTTTTAGAGGCTCTACCATAGCTCATCATAAAGGTATTTCCGTCAGCTGAAATGGGTGTTTCACGGAATTTCCTTTCGTTTCCAGTTTGTGAGATATGCTTGTTTGAAGTAGCAAGTGTTTGTGCATAATGCGGCCGGACGTACAACAACTTTAAACAAGTGCTACAGACTCCACAGAATGTCTCAAAGGCTTTTCCATAGCTCATTGGAAAGCTCTTTCCGTCATCTAAAATGGGTATTTCACGGAATTTCATTTCATTTTTCGATTTGTGAGATATGTTTGTTTGAACTAGTACATATTTGTACACAATGCGGCCGGACGTACAACAACTTTAAACAAGTGCTACAAACTCCACAAAATGTCTTTGAGGCTCTACCATAGCTCATTGGAAATCTCTTTCTATCAGCTAAAATGGGTATTTCGTGGTTTTCCATTTGGCTTTCTGGTTTGAGAGATATCATCGACTGAAGCAACATATGTCTGCAAAATAGTGTGCGCGCATCTCTTAAACTTCAACAAACATTTTCTCAATCTCTGGGCCACCCCAGAGCAAGTATGTTATATGGATGGAAAGGTCTCTTCGATATCTCAAATGGGTCTTCAATAGAATTCAATTTCAGTACATGCATCAGAAGCTATGAATGGATTTGCAGCAAGACATCAACTGCACCAAAGATCATGAATTTTCGATTTTTTAAAAATCTTAATGTAATCACGGTTATGGGTCAACCACACAAAACCTATGGTTATGGGTTAACCACACAAAACCCATAGTTATGTATTGTGATCATGGTTGTGGGTCAACCACACAAAACCCACAGTTATGGGTTAACCACACAAAACCCGGAAACAAGCTTGTTATTGCCACCATGGTTATGGGTCAACCACATAAAACCCACGGTTATGGGTCAACCACACAAAACCCATGGTTTTGAGTCAACCACACAAAACTCTTCTCTTCATTGGAATCAAGCTTGTCATTGCCATCATGGTTATGGGTCACCCTTGAAAAACCCACGGTTATGGGTCAACCTTGCAAAACCCACGGTTATGGGTCAACCACACAAAACCCTTATCTTCATTGGTAACTAGCACATTGTAATCATGGGTCTCTTTTTAGCATGAAATGATGGGGACCATCATTTTCTAAGGAGGGAGGAATGATCCGAATTTAAATTCGGATGTATAAGCCATAAAAGTATTAAATTGAGAGGCCACCCTCTCTCATCCATGGTATTTGGTAGCACATAGTTTTGGCCCATGGTATGGTCTCAAGACACATTGTAATAATGCTATATAAAGGCCTAGCAAGCCTTTTCATAATAACAAGTTACTCATTTGGTTTCTCTCCTATTTTCTATTGTTCATTGTGAGATTAATTAGATCTGAGTGACTTATTGGTAATTAGTTTAAGAGGTGGGGCTTCTCTTTGAGCCTCACCTCCCATTCACTTCATATGTTTTTGTTCATGCTTATTCTTATGTAATATTAGGGTTTTCATGTGAATTTTATGACAGATTTGCATGCTTAATCTCCTCCTCTCTCAGCATTCAAGCATTCCGGTTCTCAGCTCCCAAGATCCGGATCAGGACTATACTGATCCCATTGGACCTTAACTTGGTCAAGGATGCGATTGCATAGCTGTCGACTTCTGTGGTCCAATATACGATATGGTTCGATCTGGATGACCCCTTCTTTGGAAAGCTGTAATCCATCCAAGTTGAAAATGTGAGAGGGGTAAAAAATGTAATGTCTAAGCATAGAAATATGAAATACATTATGCATTCTACGCAAGTGGGGTGGCAGCTCAAGTCTGTATGCAACAGGACCGATTCGTTCCACGATCTTGAATGGTCCTCCAAATCTTGGGGCGAGTTTGGCCCCTTTTCCAAATTTAAAGGGACTCTTCATGGGTCTCACACGGACAGACACCAGGCTCCCCTCCTCATAGCTTCTATCAATACGCTCAGAATCAATGTAACTTTTCTGAAAATCACGGGCTTCCTTAAGCCTTTGTTTAATGGTGACCATCTGCTCCTCCATCTCTTGAAGTAGGTTAGGCCCTAGCATGACCCGATCCTCTAGAATATCCCATCTAAGAGGAGTTCTACAAGGCCTACCATACAAAAATTCGTACGGGGCACCACCAAGGGAGATGTGGTAATTGTTATTATAAACAAACTCCACCATTGGAAGATACCTCTCCCATTGATTTTGTTGGTCCATGACATACATTCTCAACATATCTTCCATTACTTGGTTAACTCTCTCCGTCTGACCATCAGTTTCAAGATGATATGCAGTGCTAAAATTCAATTGAGTACCCAAGGACTCTTGAAGGCTCTTCCAAAACCTGGAGGTGAATCGAGAATCTCTATCAGAGAAAATTTTATGAGGGGTTCCGTGTAGGCGGACTATTTCTCGGAGGAAAACCTGTGCGATAGCAGGTGCATCAAAGGTACTTTTTACTGGAATAAAATGAGCACTCTTAGTCAGTTTATCCACCACCACCATAATGCAATCGTGCCTTTGTGGTGAGGTCGGTATACCAGTCACGAAGTCCATAGATATCACTTCCCACTTAGTTTCAGGTATCTCATGAGGTTGAAGAATTCCTATTGGGTGATGGTGTTCAACCTTAACTTGTTGGCATTCTAAACAATGTGCCACATAATGTGCTATATCCTTCTTCATTCCTGGCCAGAAGAATTCCCTTTTTAGACCTTCATACATCTTTTTAACTACAGGGTGAGCGGAGTATGGTGCTTGATGTGCTTCATCCATTAATAGCCTTCGAACTTCGCTAGTGGTTGGTACATACACCCTTTCCTTGAATCTAAGGAGTTCATCTCCCATCATTGAGTACCCTTCAAGCCTCAGGGAGGTTGACTTACCCTTTGACTAGACCGCTTGAATTTGATGGTACCAAGGGTCATTTACCATATGGACTTTAATCTTATCCTTAATATTCATTCTGGTTGATACCAAAGCATGTATGCGAGGTCTTCTACTTAGTGCATCTGCTACCTTGTTCTCCTTCCCCTTTATAAAGGAGATTTTAAAGTCATACTCACTAAACAGTTCACTCCACCATCTTTGGCACACATTAAGATCCTTTTGGGTGAATATGTAATCCAAGCTTCGATGATTTGTTTTTAGCTCGAACTGGCGCCCTACCAAGTAGTGTCTCCACAACTTGAGAGCCATTAGCACCACAACCAATTTTAGGTCGTGAGTGGCATAATTGATCTCATGGCATTTGAGTCTGCGAGAAGCATAGGCGATGACTCCTTCTTCTTGCATTAATACTGTGCCTAAACCTTCTCCAGATGCATTTGTGCATACCACAAAATCCTTATCCATGTCTGGAACCTTGAGGATTGGGGCACTAGTTAGACGTTCTTTTAGGTCATTGAAGGCTTCTTCGCATTTACTTGTCCATTCAAATTTTACCGCCTTTTCTGTAAAGTGGTGATAGGTCCTGCGATTTTAGAGAACCTTTCCACGAACCTCCTGTAATAGACTTCCAATCCCATAAAGCTACGAGCTTCCTTGGCATTTCTAGGGGTCGACCAACTTAATATGGCATCAATCTTCCCTGGGTCTACCGAGATTCCATCACCACTGATTATGTGCCCCAGATACTAGATCTCTTGCTAGAAAAAGGAGCATTTGGACAATTTCCCGTATAGTTTATGCTCTCTAAGGCATTGAAGCACGAGTCTTAAGTGCTCTTGGTGCTCTCGTTCATTGCGGGAGTAGATCAAAATGTCATCAATAAATACTTGTACAAAGCGATCCAGGTATTTTTAGAGCACACTATTCATTAAGTTCATGAATGTTGTTGGTGCATTCAATAATCCAAAGGGTACGACCACAAATTCATAGTGGCCAAACCTAGTATGAAAAGTTGTTTTTGGAATGTCTTCTTCCTTGATCCTTAATTGATGATATCATGATCGAAGGTTGATCTTGGAGAATATGGATGCGCCTCTCAGCTGATCAAACAAGTCATCATTGCGAGGCATGGGATAACGATTCTTGATGGCAGCTTTATTCAAATCCCGATAATCAATGCACAAACGAAAGGTGCCAACCTTCTTCTGACAAAAATGATGGGTGCTCCCCAAGGTGAAATGCTAGGCCGAATCATTCCTTGATCGATGAGTTCCTTGAGTTGAATACTCAATTCATTGAGCTCCGGCACCATCATCCAATAGGGTGTCTTGGATAGGGGTTCGGTACCAGTTTTAAGGAAATGGTGAAGTAAAATTCTAGAATAGGGGGTAATCTGGGTAGTTCAAGAAGGAAAACATCTACAAATTCAGAGAGGACTGGGTGAGTTTCCGTGTTTAGGTTAGGGCTAGTGTTGACGGATTCCACAACATAGATTCTGCATCCCTTCCTTATACACTTATTTACCTTGGTTGTCGCGATGAAGCGTAAGGATACATCATGTTTAATCCCTTCAATCATTGTTGGTTTTTTGAGGTCATCAATGCAAAAGACCTTCTTCTCAAAGCAATCCACTACGGCTCGGTGAGACTCCAGCCAATCCATTCCCACTATTATGTCGTAAGCCCCTAGGGTAGTGCTATACAAACTCATCTTAGTACATACATTCCCTATTTTAACTATACAATTCTTTACCAAAATCCCTACTGGCTATTTTTGTCCTGAAGCCATCTCTACCTAGTCAAAATCGATTTGAACTCGGGCTACCAACCCACATTTTTGTAGTGCGGAAGGTGAAATGAAGCTATCAGTAGCCCCATGGTCTATGAGAATATTTAATGGAATGTTTTTTATCATACCTGGATACTCCATCACTGTAGCTTGGTGCTCTACTTGGTGATGGTTGACCGCAACATGATTCTGGAGTCGACCCCGCAACTATCCCTGGGTTCCTTCCCTGTTTTGTCCTCCCCCTTCCAGTATTTTCGGGAAATCCCGTTTGTAATGGGGACCTTGACATTCAAAACATTTAATGCCAACCGGGGCTACGTGATTCGAGCTTTCCTGGCCACCTCGACCTCTTCCTCTGTTATTGCCTTGCCATTTTCGTGGTTCGAATCTCCCCTCCCCACCACGAGGAGTTTCTGAAGGGGTGGTGGCAGCTGAAATACTGGTCACTCTAGCCATTCCAGAGTGCCCCCCTTTATAGTTGAATCTTCTACCTCCAACCTTCCTTGCACTATAAGGTACGGTTCTATCCCTTGGTGCTTGTGCCTGAGCTTGTTTTCCCAAATCAATCTTCGTCTTTACTTGCCTAGTTATGCTGGAGGTGTGAGCCATGGTAGTGGGTTTCCACATGGCTACTTCATTACGAATCTCCAAGTCCAACCCATGCGGGAATCTTTTGGCTTGCCTGTTATCCTCTGCCATATAGTTAATGTGATGTACTAGAGAGTAGAATTCTGCTTCATATTCTTCTATGGGTCTCCCTCTCTGTTGTACCGCGTGGAAATCTACCCTTTGTTGGTGCTTATATTCATCAGACAGAAAACGGGTCCTAAAGGATTCTTCAAAGAGCTCCTTGTGGTGGTTCTATGTGAAGTTTACTCTCCTCAGTCACCCACCATAACAACGCATCCTCCTTTAGAAGGCTCATAGTGATCTGTGCCTTCTCATTAGTGGTATAATCCTTAAAACTAAGGGTTCATTTAACTTCGAGTAACCATGATTCTGTTGCCTGCCCTTCCTGCGTACCCGTAAATTCTGGAAAATTAGATTTTTGAATTTCCTTCATGATATCAAGCATTGCCTTTCCGTCTTTCGAGGATGACAGTCGGTCACGGTCTTGTTTTTGGTTCTGCTCAAGTTCCCTATCTTGGCTTTGGTCGAGGTTTTGGCCCATATTTTGATTTTGACTTTGATTGGCTACTCATTCCTTGAGCATACTAGCTACTTCACCCAAGGAGCATAAAATAGCTTGCTCTACTGGAGTGCTAGCCTGAGGCGGTGTAGGAGCCTGCCTTCTTCGTTTTGAGGCCATGAGTTACTGCAATTCAAGGTAGGGAGGGAAGTTAGAACTTGCTTATTGTGGCTATCAATCGTCTATCTCCTACAATATTTTCTCAATTTGTGCCAACTTAATGTTATTAAGGTTTCCTTAGAATAACATTATAATGACATAAGATTTCAAAACATAATATTTCATAACATATTAAGGTTTCCTTAGAATAACATTATAATGACATAAGATTTCAAAACATAATATTTCATAATGTATTAAGGTTTCAAATAATATTGAAATACAATATTTCAAAATAATATTTTAGAATATCATAATATTCCAACATAACATAGTATTCCTATTTCGCAATAACACACTATCTCATGTTTCAAAATAACGTAGTATTCAATTACAATATTTCAAAATTAATATTCAAAATGTAATATAGTTTCAAAATTGACATACGTTATAATATAGATATATATAACATGCGTTATAATATAGCAAGCATAAATACAAATATTATAACGTGCGTTCATTGCTACAGAGTTTACGGGTTAATATAAGATTATAACGCATTAGATCTCCATCTACCATAATTCATTGGTGCAGACATCTACCATAATTCACACTTCCTATAAGATCATAACGCATTAATATAAGATCATAACAAGTCCTGTTATAAGATTATAACAAGATTATAACGCATTAATATATGTAATAATGCATGAAGATTTATTCGGAATTATCCAGGACATAATTATCATCACCATTCTCTCAAAAATAAAACGTAGGGTAGTCTAAAAAATAAAACGTTACAATGAAGGGCAGTAACTAACAAAGGAATGGAAAATGACCGTTACAGCATGCTAGTTAATGAAGGTTACCACAGGCTAGTTAAAGAACGTTACAACCAGAACAGATGGAAGAACCATTTTGTTCCGATCTAAATCATCACGCACAAGGGACCGTTAGGCCATAAACACGGAGGTTGGCATTCATGACAGAAAACCCTAATACATTAGGCAGGCTCAAACCAAATAGATAAAACACTCCACGAATACTAGCAAAACGCATATTGGGGCCAAGATTGGCTTGAGGGGGTTGTATAGTTCAAAATGAGTTGTAACATTCTGTACAAGAGTATTTATGTTTGTTGATGCTTTCTTCAGGATATGGAATGACAAACGACACTTCATTGTGCGACAATGTGCTAGAGGAAGGATGAAAATTTTTAAAAAATTAATATGCGAATTGAGAAAATGTATGAAAATCAGTAGCAAAGTTACAGACATGTAGCCACACCTGGATCGCTACCTACTTTGCTTTACCTAGATTCTCTGAGCACATATGATGAAAACATTATATTATAGCTCACCAATTGATGTATGATCCCCCTTACTCTGTCTGAGTTATGGTGTCAAAATAAAATGGACAGGGTGTGCAGTATTTTGTGAATTTGTTATTTCTAGGTTTTCTTGAAGTCTGGTATTTTGTGAGGTTGTCTTTAATTAAGTCGTGAACATATCATCTCAAGTGAGAAGGTGATACCAGGATTAGAAAAATAGGAATGGACCGTTAGGCACACGCAACTTGTTGACAGAGAAAGCATGCTAGGAAAACGATCACATTGAAAATGCAGGCAGATGCTCGCATACCTTTGATTTTGTTTTATTTTTATTATATTTTTTTTTGACATCTCATTCCCCAGTGTGTATCGCAAAATGAGCACGACTTAGTACTCGGATTAACAAGCAGAGTGTAGACTGGGAATATGGCAGGCTGCATTCACTTGGATCCATTTCAACCAAATAATGATTGTAAAGATCAGAGATTTACAAAATTTGGCTAATTCAAATTTGTAGGTTATGCTACCCCATAAAGAAAATAATGAGAGTGCGTCCATGAATGAGGCTTCGATCTGTGGTCAGTGCAACTGCTACTCAAATACCTATAGATATTGAGTTTTATCCTACGAATTTGTAAGGATGTGGAGCTAACTTCAAAGCAATGATCCAGCCAAAACAAGAGGCCATGCGCTAGAGGAGGCACTCTATCTACTAAGTGACAATGGATTAATATGGATTAAGAGTGACACTAAACCAGATTATAAAGCCTTCAATCTTTCGAGGCTTCGAAACAGGACGTAAAGCCTTCAAACACAACATGTTTAGATCTACCAAGGATCTGCGTACTGGACAAAGCAATGGATCTAATGTCTCAAAAAACAAATATTCCCAAAGACTTTACCGATTTAACATGAAAAATAGGACCAAAGAAAACTTCACACAATATTACCTTTCAAACACTCCAAGACCATGAAATGAAAGTTTCTAGAGACAAATCATCGATTTAAGTCCTCAGAAAATGAATCCAGGGTCTCTAGAAACAGAGACAGCGATCAAGTGATCAATGCCCCAACAACAAACCATCTTTCATTCCCCTCACACCGTACATAGGTTAATTCCTCAAGGGTTGGCAGCTGAAACAACTCTGGAGCGAGTTTGTGAGAGATCAATTTCGCCTAGGTAGTGGAAAATGGATTAATGCACATGAGTAATCATGCTTTATTTTAAGCATTCAACCTAAAGATACAGATCTGCATAGATTTTGTCCGACCGATGTGTATCATTCACAACTCAATCTAATGTTATTTTCTTGAGGATCTAATTTACAGGATGATAATCAAACATATCATGTGTGTAGTGAGAGCCCTTAGGCCCAAGCCTTGGAACACAGCTCTGATACCAAATGTAAAACCCTAAAATTTATGAAAAACTAATAATACATAAAATATTACAACATGCAAGAAGATATTAAAACAAATCAGTACATACCTGTTTAGAAAACCTTTTGATTACCTTGATGGCTCCAAAATGTGTAAATGAAGGTGGGGGGATGACTCTCCACCCAACCAATCCCAAACCAAAAAGGGTGAGGCCCCCGAGCCCCCAACAATTAACCCTATGCCAGTGCTATCTTGCTTTCCTCTCCTCCAGAGCTCCTCTTCCAAATGCCAAAAGACAAAAAAAGTCCCTCTCTTCACTTCTTCTCCTCCTTTTATCCCCTCCCTCTCCCGATTTCTTAATTTCTTATTTAATTTATGGGCATGTCAAGCTAATGAGGGTCACTTTTGGTGCGTTAGATGCAATAGAAAACTGCAAAATTAGGCATCCCTCAACTTATTTGATTTTTTTGACATTCTTACACAAGATATCTTGCATCGAGTAAAAAAGATGAAACGTAGGAAATTGAGTCACATTTCCAAATATATAAGTTTTAAGTATTGAAAATTTACATAACTATGTCAAATTTCAAGTTTTCTAACAGTCACTTTTTATTATTTTGGCAAATGATAAGGTATATGTTTTTGTGGGTGCAGCCTTTCAATGCCTAAATGACGGTTTTGGGATACAAAATATGGTAGACATGTATAGAACCCATAGCACTAGTGCAGCGCTATTTTTCCAAAATTAAATGTTTAATTTTTAATTTTTTTTAATTATGTAAGTGATCAAACCTCGAGAACGGTACGTCAAATGTGGGTGTAGCCTTTGAAGGTCTTAATGTAGTTATTTTGACTTGGATTTTTTATAGCATGTAGAGGTCGGTGTCCTCTAGTGCAGCATACAAGTTTTTTTAAAAATGGTTGTGAAATGAAAAAGTTACGGAATAAACACTAACAGTGTGTTTTTTGACCAACGGAATGATGACAAGAAAATTAGGAAATAAATAGAAAATCTCAATATTTTTTTTAAAAAATTACATATTTGGAATCTGTATAAAAAATTCTATCTATGCCTAAAATTTCGTCAATAATGGTCATGTATGTCATG